>JARHVA010002700.1:2025000-2416880 GCA_037957365.1 Torreya grandis | reverse complement strand
GTGAAAAATAGACTTCAAATAGGGTTTTAATTCAAAATTATAAAGTATAAATACTTGTGTGAGGTGTGAATTCTCATTGGGCATGCTAAAATGTAGAGTAGGATTACAAGATGCATTAGTCCATGTGTTAGTTAATAAAATATCTATAAAAAACATATAGAAAATAAAACATCAATCCCAGTCCCTCATGGGGTGTTCCTAATTAATTATAAGAGATATTTAACAAAAGAATACTAACAAACCTTCCAAACACATCCCTCCTTCTAAGAGTAGCCAAAAATAATGTTTTCCCCCATATTTGGTACTCCAAGTCTACGTCAATGATGAGTAGCATGATCTTCCATCATCTCTTAGTGTACCAATTTATTAGGCTCATAAGTTTGATCAATTTGTGTAAATAGGTGAATCTTTGTGGCAATAAATTCTACTTAATAACATCACATAGTTCAATCTCTTTTAATTAATGGTGAGACCCTATATTTATAGCTTTTTGAAAATTTTAAGAATCAACCATGACCATCCATCTTGAGATCAAGATGTGTGGCCATAGATCAATTCAATTTTGGAGGGACAAACCATAAATATGCCCATTAATATTTGGAAGAATGGGGCAATGATGAGGCATGGGAGGGCTTAAACTTGATATTTTTTCCATTAATGGCTTATGGATGCCACCCTAGTAATGATGTCATGGGATGATGCATATTTGATGAATGAATTTCTAATAAATATATTTTCAATAACTTCCATGGAATTTTCACTTAAGCTATTGATTTTTTAAATTTTCTTAAGTGACTTTGATTCATTTTCTACAATTATTTGAAAATATATCACATGCTTAATCAACCTAGTTGGATATGTCATTTCACTAAGTCATAATTTAATTGGAGTATAATCAAAAGAAGTGTCAGTTTCATATGTAAGAATACCCCAATTAGGGCATTATGGACATGAAATAACACATGCATGTGATGTGCATTATCGAATTAGAAGAATTTAGTGGTCCAGAGCATCATTTTGTGTGGTCATAATTTGACTCAAAGTGATTTGAGAAAAGATAATAATCACATAAAATTTATTTCCCCATTTAGGGATACATTAGCCTAAATCAACACATGTATGTGACAAGTTCAAATCATTTAGTGTATTTTAGTGATTTGGGTCCAGATTGTGCATTGTCACATAATATTGCTTAGATTGACAGTTAAAGCACAATAATGATAGGAATTAGATATCTACAAGTGTAAATATTTAGAGAGTGAGGAAGAGGAAAATGGTTAATGTGAAAATAAAAGGTGAAGTGGAATTTAAACAAAGAGAGAATTTGTTCTCTATATCCAATAATCCCAAGAGAAATCCCAATTACCCTACTAAATATATTAAGGATTTCAACACTTTTGTGGATTCCACTAGGGCAATAATGAAATAAATTCACCATAGTATTGAGGAGGACTTAAAACATGGAAGCAAATGTAGATTACATAGGCTCTTCAGGAATTTATTGCTGATGTTTAGAGTAAAACCTACTAAGTTTCATAATATTTTATACAACATTAGGGGTTTTATTGCCAGGAAGTCAGACTAATAAAGCAAATATTATTACACTATGGAATAATATTAAGGATAAGGAAAATAGATTGAATTTTTTATTTTAATGCTCAAGGGTTAGTGCTTTTAACCAGTTAAATCTCATGACGAGCATGCATTCTTCTTGATGTTTGTACTATGGGATTACCAAGAGGGATGCTTCCATAAATTGGCATAAATAGATGAATAAGATACTAGGATTTTTTATTAGTCATGAGAGTGAGGCACTATAAATTTTGGGATATATGAGAGTCACAAGGGTGATCACCCAAGCTAGGGAGATTGTCAACAAACCCAATTTTGAGAAACTTCTCCACTCGATTATCAAAAACCTCAAGTAAAAAGTTGAAGGGACTATTTATAGAAACCAATGAGGAAGTATTACAATTGGCTAGTGTTGTCAATATGAAGTTTCACCCTTTGGATAAGTGGTTTCAAGGCTTCTTCCTTAAACTAACACAATTAAAACACTCCTCAAGTTATGGGTGACCTTATGTGAGGAGTGAATCTCTAGAGAGGGATGGTTCCCTTGGTAAATCACCTAAAATATGACTAATTCTACTATTGCAACAAGGTAAATGGATGGGAAAATAATTCAAGGAAATGAACATAAACTAATAAAAGGTGATGCACTAAAATTTAGACATCTTCTATTTGTTTGTAAATTGCATAAGGAAATAGAGTAAAAACTTGAATATTATTTCAAAACTCAAAGATAAATATCTTAACATAAGTGTTTTAATATGGAGGTTGTAGTTTATGCATTGATCAAGAGGGATAATTAGGAGGTCCTAAAATAAGATGCAAATGAAAATTTTCCACACCTGGCCTATGCAAATTTACTTGACACACACCATATTAGCTATAATAATATGATTTACCTACAAAAAGGTAAGGATGAATAGGATAAATGCAAGGAATTTGAACACTATCATGACCATTCATTAATAATCCATCATCAAAACACTCCAATGTAAGCTCTATAAGACACAAATTAATTTTTTTTTCATTCCAAGGCAATGAGCAAATGTCCAAGATTCAAAACCAAAGCTTGACAAAGATTATTATATACAAAGACAGATCTCCTCTCATATAGAAATGAATTAGGGGGGGGGGGAGAGAGAGAGAGAGAGAGAGAGAGAGAGAGAGAGAGAGAGAGAGAGAGAGAGAGAGAGAGAGAGAGAGAGAGAGAGAGAGAGAGAGAGAGAGAGAGAGAGAGAGAGAGAGAGAGAGAGAGAGAGAAGAGAGAGAGAGAAGTACAATATTTAAATGAGGAAAAATGGTGCCACATTTCACTATTCATGAATAGTGATCACATTTGAAGATGCTTGTCTATGGTCAAAATGTCAAGAAAGTGGACTGTACTTTAGATAAGATCATGTGATTGAATATTTTGAGCAACTGTAGATTTTTGTATTTTTCATAATATTCCAAGACAAATTAAAATTAACTTTTAACCATTTTGTTTGACATGAAAATTAATGAGGATCCCCAAAAATTTATGGCCCACTCTAACATGTGTGAGAACAAGCACATGTGATCACTAAAGACAATATGATATGTATTTTAGTGATGTTACACACCCCACCTCTTCTCATGTCACTTTTCCTCAATTAGATATTCCTTGTGGTCCATGCCACATCACATAGGTTCCACCTCATTATTATGCCACATCACATTCCTAGTCACTGCTAACTCACCATAATGAATTGTGATAATGAAAAGTGTCTATGTTAATAATGCCTATGAATAGTGTTCTCTTTACCAATGTTAATCACTGTATGATCTCATGATGATATAAAAAACCTTGAAACCATGCTACAACTAAATGGTGACTAGAAATAATTAACATTACTGGTGACCTCTACCAAATTGCTTACCTGCTAAGCAAAGACCAGTAGCCTTATGTAGTCCATTTGGCATGGAATCAAGAAAATAATCAACAAATCTAATTTGAAATTATAAACACTATTGTACCTTCCTTATGTAAAATTGAGACTAAACCATGCACCCTTAAAACAATAATAATACATGTGAAAAATTACTTAGGGAATTACAAACTACTACAACTACAACCAAACATGTGCATGCAGACACTTGTAGGAAAGAAGAAAAACAACAACTAGCAATGGACATAAATAACTTTGAGGAATAAAAAAGACACTAAAATACTATTTAAAAGATGACATTTCATCTCACTCATCTTGGATCAAAGCAAAAACTCCTGGAATCCTCTTGACTCCATGTGAACATATCTCCATATGAATGAAAATAACCCGTGAAAGATTGTGCTTGGAATGGAAAATATGACTTACCAAGATTTATTGAGGTCCTTAAGTCCTTGATTTTCAGCTAACTTTCAATGTGAATCAAACCTTCATATTCTTTAAAATTGGCATACATTTTTGCAACTACAACATCACATTCATCATGCTTAACAAGGTTTTGAATAATGATATCCTCTTCATACAATAAATAGTTGCCTAAAGTAAACTTTTCAAGAAACTTGTTAGAACCAACTTTTAAAAGTTCATAAACCTCTTCATGAAGAGTATAGGTACCCAAAAATATCTCCTCTATGATTTGATAAGGATCAAATTCATGGTGTTAAACCCCCCATTCATCAATAAAAATATTATGAAAGAGTGGTTGGGTCTCCATCATTTAGATGCTCAAAATCATCAAGTATAGTAAAATTGACATTAGCAATGCTTGACATGTAAGGATATATATGAAATTTGGAAAGAGGTTCTAAATTTATAGTAACCTTAGTACCATACTTTGTCCTAAAAAATAAATATGACCAATCTAAATAAAGTTACTTCCAATCTTTGTTGTGAAATCTCTTGATAAACAGTAAAATAGGGTGATAAATCAATTACCACAACATCTTAAAGAATAGAAAGACATGGGAAAGCATGAAAAATTAGATCCAAACCTTTTATCACTCTCACTATCTTGGTATTCATCCCATCTAGTTGAAATACTACTTTTGAATTTGGCTCATATTTCAAACCAAGCTTATCTTATATCTATTTTGGTATAATTATGTTACTAGAATCATTATCAACCATACAATTATGAACTATATTGTTTTCAATGATCAAAGAGAGGTAGAAGGGAGTTGTTTTACCATTTTTACTTGGTTTTACTTCATCCTTGATTAGTTTCACATTATCTTTAATGGGTTGCCTTCTTGATTAATAGGTTGTCCAGAATGGGTGAGAACTACACCTTCCTTCCTTGATGGTCCAGTTGAGATATGGAGATTAGAGATCTCTTTTTGGAGTAAATATTTTATCCTAAAATAGATAAATTATCCCACATTGATATTCTCACATTTGCATTATTAATTTGGTCTATAATGTTGAGAGAAGAATTATTAACCCTTGGCTTCCTCTTTGGAACAACAATGCTCTCTTAAATATGAGGAATCTGAGACACTATGTGTGAACAAGGAATCTAAGAGGAGAGATTAGTATTGTATTAATCAAGAAATAAAACTCAAAACAATACACTAAATCCTAACACCTCTAGCCTAGACACCGAGGAGAGCTTAGTAACAAGAAAACACATGAAACACATAATAAAAACATAAAAGAAACACTCTTTTACCTTTCATAGAGCTTTCAAATGGATTATTGAATGGCTTGCTCAGCTTGTGAATCAAGAAGTCTTCTTCAATGGAGATTTTTTGGATTCACCTCTCCTTGTCACCTTGGCTTGTCTTGATTTGGCTTGGCATATTGGCATGGTAACACTAAAATGATGCTCTTTGGAGGTATTTTGGCATAATAATATTGCACTAATGAAGAACCTTTTAGAGATGTCTTAGCACTTGTATTTATAGGTCTCATAACTAACTCTAACCCCAAGGAGGTTAGGTTTAGAATTAACATTGGTTGAGTTAGTCTAACTCTGAGTTGAGTTAGGATAACTCTAGGTTGGGTTAAAGATACTCATGAGGGCCATGTGAGAGACATGGGTCAAAATGATTATGTCTCCCAACCAATTCTTGATATTTTACAAGTGGATTGACAACTCATAGAAGATACTTTTGGTTGAATTTATGAATTTTAAAAAAATAAAAATTCATTAATTCTCCATGATCCACTTGGCCACTTGTCATTAGAGTTGAGGAATAAATTTAATTAATCAAGCTATAAAATAGGAAATTCCAAAAGATATGGATTTTAGATATTTATGTGATGCCATAATGATGTCATTAAATCTAGTTTTATGAATTTATAAAAATAGAAATTAGCTAATTAGCCATAGACTTTTCAACTATATGTTTAATTGGGTTTAATCATTTAATTAATTTTGACCAGGTTAATTGCATTTTCTAAATTTATGTAAGGTTATCCCTCACCCTTAATCAAAAATGTCAATTTTTTAGGTTGCAATTTGACTAGGAATGAATCCATGAGAGGTTATTGTTGCATACAAGCTAGTATCTCAAATATGGATGCCTCAACATAATTATGAGCATTGATGAATGATGCATAACCAAAATTGGGAAGTTTAGTGATTCCTAGGCTAAATTTGTAATGTTTGGTAGGAATCAGTCTGAAGCCTTATTGCAGGCTAGTTTTGGCTAGAATTGAGTGTATACAATTTTCCCCTATTTGGAAAGGCATTGCAAGCTATAAGCACAATCCTAAAGAATTAAAAAGGCCATCAAGAATGAAATAAGATAATCTTTTGAATAATAAGCTTCAAATAAATTTTTGGAAGACTATAACGATTCCCCTTCAATGGAGTGGATGACACATATAATTAATGGATGGTCCCTCAAAAAGAAGCAAAAATCCCATAGGTGAGATTAATCAAATTGAGAGAATGCTTGCATGAATTGATTTAAAAATTATTGATTTTCCCAAAGGTAGTTATAATTAGTAACAAAGGTTGGGACACTAATTTTCACAAAGATGATTATAATCAGTGGCATAGGCACATGCCCCAGTGGGATAAATGAGTCAAAATAATGATTTGTCTATAAGCAGTTATAATCATTAAGTTGACGTAGAGTGATAAATTATTTTTTATTGTGCCTAAGTAGGGAATATTTTCAAGCATAACTCAAGGATATAACGTATCATACAGATTAAAGATGAGAGGGCATAAATGTAGATGTAATGGTATAATGATTAAAGAAGCCACAAATAACCAGGCACACAAGGATGCACAAAATGATGAAAGAGATGATTGGAAGAATAAGAAATTGATAAATGGAAATGATTTAGTTGTAAATTAAAATTTGGAGATGGTCATTCATATTAGAATTAATACAACTATAATGTTCAATTGGTTTATTTGATCATGGGTGTGAGGATTTACCAAGGTTATGAATGAGAAAATTATATAGCTCTATTATTTATAAGATTTGTTTGACCCTATTTCAAAAGGCATTGTAAGCTATATGCATAGTAACATCTTCTCAAATAATGAAATAGGTCATTAAAAAATGAAGGTAATGATTAAAGAAGAAGATCCAAACAAAGTTTGGAAAGCTTATAATGATTCTCCCTTGAGGGAGTGGCTAACACATACAATTGATGGATTGTCCATTGAAAAGAAGCAAAAAATAAGAATGAAATTAACCCATGGGTGATTTTAATCTAATTGAGATAATGCTTGCACACATTGATTTAAAAAGTACTAATTTACCCAAAGGTGGTTATAATTAGTAACAAAGGTTGAGACACTAATTCTCCAAAAGGTAGTTATAATTAATGTTATAGGCACATGCCTGAATAAGGAAGATGAGTCAAAATAATGATTTTCCCATAGGTAGTTATAATCATTAAGCTGACCTGGAGTGAATAATGATTTTTTTTATGCCCTAGTAGGGTAGATTGGAAAGCATAACTCAAGGATATAACCTATCACATAGATTAAATATGAGCAGGTGTAAATAGGGACTATTTCAAATAATTTGGACTTATCTATAGTCAAACTAAAAAATATCAATAATACACCTAGATTATTCAAAATTTTATAATTTTAAATTCTCTCCAATCTAATAAATAGGGAATAGATCCAAAATATTACCATACTCTCCATGTGAAACTTGTGTAGAACATAAAAAATACTTAATTTAAAAGATTATCTCCCATCTAATTTAGGTACATAAGTCTAAATTATCTGAAATGGTCCTTAAATATAGATGCAATGGCATAATGAATGAAAAAGCCACAAATAACCAGGCACATGGGGATGTGAAAAATGATGAAATAGATGATTGGAAGAATAATAAATTGATCAATGGAAATGATTTAGTTGTACTTTCCAATGTGGATATGTTCTTACATATTAGCATTGATACAATTAGAATGGTTAATTGGTTGATTTGATCAAGGGTGGGAGGATTTACCATGGTTAATAAGTAGAAACTTCTACAACTCCATTTCTTATAAGATTTTTGGAGATGATTTTCATTTTAACATGTGATGGTATGCCTCGTGATATAAAACACCATGATGACTTAGCCAAAATGTGCATAAAGACTAACTCTTGATCCAATAAACAATTGAAAATAATGCACTAATGATAAAATCTATGATGATAATGTTGACATATGAATATGGATAGAATCAAGAATATTGTGCAAGGAATCACCTAATGAATGCATCTATATTGAGTCAAGGCATAATAATGAAATCAAACAAATAGACAGACAAACAAATAGACAAATCACTAAGTAATCAAACACATAGAAAGAATAAAATGAAAAGTAATAGAAAACATCATGTCATAAACCAAGTTAATACCTATGCATGAAGGTTCAATGGAATGATAAATAGATGGTGCCCCCAAGTAAGGAATACAAAGGGAAAGGTCAGACCCCCAATGGAAATGGAATGGATTAGAACAATGGATTTTACCCTAGTAGGGTAGATCAAAGATGGTTGATTAGGTTTAAATAGGACACATGTTTTTGGATTTTGAATTTTTTGAATTTTTTTTGGAATTTTTAGGTATCTTATCTCAATTGAGAATTATGAGACACCACTCAAAACATGGTCAGATCATTGGCTTAGGTTGCTTGCAAAATAGTTAGAGCATATGTAAAAGGGGGATTGAACTGACCTCAACATGAATTGAGCATGACTTACATAGTCCCATTAAGACCTCAAGTCATAGTATTTCCACCAACACAAAATGTAGTGAGAACCAACTAGGTCATAACAAGTTCATGAATTAAGGCAAATAATAAGGCAAATGAGAATAATAATGGAAAGGTAATGTGGTAATGCATGGTAAAAGGTGTTGTTCCTAATTTTCCCATAGGTATTTATAATTAGGAAACAGTGGCATAGGTTCATGATACTAATTTTCCCATAGGTTTTTTTAATTAGTAATACAAGGTGGAATACTGATTTGCCCAAAGGTGGTTATAATCGGTGACACCAATCAAATGTAAATGAAAGATATCATGCCAAATCCACTATCACACTACTTTTAAAGACTATCATTTAAACAAAAAATTATGAGAATATTGAAACTAAATTAGAATCCCCTAGTGGAAGGTGTGAGAAGAACCATAGGAACCAAGATCAAAACAAGCTTGGGTAGGGTAGGTCAAAACAAGATTTGGTCTAATAGGAAAATCATGGAGAGACGACATATGGTATGATATGGTTCAAGGATGGTGATGTTATGATAATTGAATATAATGGTAATATGGTTACCCCAAAATGATAAGGAATTTTAAATGGCAAGGTATGAAATAATGAAAAGAGGAATGGAAAATAAAAAATGGCAAGGTAAAAGGCAAATATTAAATGTATGTTTTTTGACAAGGTAAATGTTTTTGGCCAAGTAAAAGTCGTATCTTTCCTACTGATGTAGAGATGCATGTCCTAATCAAAAAAAGATATTAATAGAATAGTCAATCATGTAAATTTCTATCCCACACCTCTTCTAAATAGATACTCTGTCAAGAACCTATTGTAGATTTGGACTCCAAAAATGTTGTTGTGATCTTCATTGGTCATTGATTCTATTTCCTCCAAACATCAAGACAATATATATTTGTAGCCTCTAAAAGGAAAGTGTAGACATGGATGATAAATGTGGATAAATAATGGATAAAAGGTTTTATTTGGTGATGTAAAGGTGGATGATAATGTAATGTATAATGGTTGGGAAATAAATGAAGATTGGGATTTCTAGGTACACATAATGTTGGTGATTCTAAATTTCACATAAATTTGGATGTGATGGAGCCAAAGACTTATAAATATTCTCTCGATAGGAACACCACATTTTTATATTATTTGTTCTTGAGAGTAGCTACAATTTGATTATGTTGTAGTTTGGAAGTTGTATTGATGTTATCTTTGATAATGTCTTCATCAGGTAGTGAAGAACTATTGTGCTCAACTATTAGAACCTCAATGAGGTTTTCACCAATAAAATTATCTTTATTTTTCCATAGCACCTATGATAAGGTTTCACTAAGGAAATTTGACTTTTGACTTTGATTGTCTTCTAGCACCTCAAACAAGGTTTTATTATAAGATTATAAGTTTGGACTTTTATTGTTCCCTAAAGCCTCTAAAGAGGTTTCACTAGGAGATTATTCTTATTATGCATGAATGTGTTATTAGTCCCCCTAATATTCTATAACTGATATGCCATCATGGATACAGTTCAATAAAGTATGATTCTATCAATCCTAATTGACACTTATGGGAGGTAGAATGTCAATATAATGGCTAGGTTGGGTGGTGGTAATGGCATGTGGAATAGTAATGGAATGGGAAGAGACATCACAATCTTTGTAAAATATACTAGGAAAACTTGTGTCAAAACTAAATTAATCATCCTCAAAAACTATAGAAGGATCACAAATGTTTTAAAATTGATCTATGAGGCATGCATAACCAATCTTATAACTACCATGATTGTATTCTAATTTTGTATTTGATTATAACTCAAATGACTCTAAATCTGATATTGAGATTAATGTTGATTTTGATTTTGATGTTAAATCTAGTTTTGGTTCAAAAATATAACCTAATTTCAATGTTTATTCTTCATCTAGTGTGGATGTTGCTATAATGATGTCTTATTAAATGTTTGGTTTTGAAAAAGTAATAACCTATGATGGCATAATGGGATCCACAAAGACTAGTTTGTCAAAGTGAGACTCCTCCATGATGGGAAAAATGTTAAGAGACAATTTCATAGAGACTAATTTGTCAAAGGGAGGCTCTTTAAAAACAAGATAATGGTTAAGATAATGATTTTCCTAAAGGCAATCATAATCATTAAGAAATGACTCAGCAAAGATTAGTTTGTCAGAGTGAGACTCTTCGACAACAAGTATAGTAATAAAAGGTGATTAATCATAATTTGACTCATCACAAATAGGTGTTTCAATAAAAAAATTAGGGATTGGTTGGTTTTCTTGTCCTTGGTTTACAAGTAGTTTTAAAATACCAGTTTTGAATATATCTTGGTCTTTTAATGATTGAATCAGTTGAGGAGGTATTGATTGGATTGGTTTTAGCTCAATTATTAGCATGGGTTTTCTAAAGTTGGGAATGGTTGGCAACATTTTAATAATGGATGGTGGTTGGATAAAGATAAGCTTAACAAAGGTTGGTTCCTAGCCTAGGATAGTAACTATAACCCATTTAGTTGTAGGTGCATAAATTTGTTGAGATAACAAGCTACCATACTTTGAAGTGCCCAAAATGGTAATGGTAGGGCATTGTGAATCTTGGTTTCTATCACAAACCAAAATATGAGGTCCTGGTATAGAAATGGTAGGGCATTTTGAAGTTTGGTTGCTTGCACAAGACAAAGGATGAGGTCTTAAAATAATAATGGTGTGGTATTATGGAGCTTAATTACTTGTATAAGCCAAAGGATGATGTCCTAGAATGGTAATGGTAGGGCATAATGAAGCTTGATTGCTCGTACAAGCCAAAGGATGATGTCCTAAAATGTTGATGGTAGGGCATTATGGATCTTGATTATTTACACAAGCTAAACGATGAGGTCCTAATATGGTAATACTTAGACATTATGGAGCTTGTTGACTTGCACAATTTAAATGAGGGTTAATGATATAGGTGGGGGAACTAGATTCCATGAGAAGTGAGAGGACAAACCTAGTATGTTAACCAACCTAAAGAGGGTATCACCACATTCTGCTCTTAAGAATATTAGATTTGTTCCCCCTAGTGGGCATTGTAAGGAGGATAAGGATCCATCCCATAAACCACTTATTCACCATAGGGGTCTTGAAAAAGGTCAATTTATGTGGCCATTTCATCATAACTTGGATTTTACATATCCATTATATCTATAATTAGACATATTTGCATCAATGATGAACTTTTTGTAAAAGGCCTAGAGTTTTATAAACTCCTAAAAATAATTTCCAAAAGGATAAATGGTCCAAACATGATATAACTTGGTCAAATAAATGGAGCTATATCTCCAAAATGGTATATGTTAAAACTTGGTATAAAATAGTCTAACATCAAATGTCTTAACCAGAAGGTCAAGTGGATGAATAAAAACTAGCATGCCAAACTCTAGGTTTAAAGTGTTTCAAATAAGTATAATCTAAGAAAATAAAATTTGTTAGGTCTATTGGCCAAATGTGGCACAAAATCTAAGCTCAAAATAGGCATGTGTTAGGTCTTTTGTAAAAGGCACAAAAGCTAGACTTAAAACAACGTATGAGATTTTAATCTAACAAATCTAAAACACTTTGGCATAGACTAGACATTTGGATTTAAACATGAACTTGGTCAATTGGCATAAGGCATGAAATAAAAGGCATACAGAAGATAGGCTATTTTTCCTATATAAAGGCACAAATAATAGTTTTCAAATTGGGTAAAGAATCAACCTAAGTTACAAAAACCAAAAGATAAAGATCGATGTCTAGGCCAAAATTACACAAGGCATAAGTATAAATCAATCAATGTTTGAATTTGAAATTATCAAGGTTAATTAAAAACTCAACTTAGGAAAATAGGCTTCTTTGAATAAATAACAAGTTAGACAAAATTTGAATGGCATAATGACACTAGGCAAAGATCTAAAAGGCACATGTGGTTTTGGTTTTGAAATTAGCATTTTGCACATGAAAAATAAGTCTATAAAAGAATTCGAGAGAAAAAGGACATTATTTTACTCTAAATATGTAATCAATGGTTTGTTTCAAGACATAGATGCACAAAGGTCTGAATTGAATTGGGTAAAGTAATGTTACCCTTTTCAATAAAATGACACACATAAATAAGATTTGTCAAAAGACTAAGACAAAAACATAGTGTCAAATCGGTGAAATAATGCCTCCTCAAACAATGGAGTGATGTATACACAAGATTAATTTTGATGTGATAAGATAAAAAAATAGATAGTTTAGACTTAAAACCATGCAAGAAAGGGCAAAATGATATAAAACACCTAAGTGTAATGCCTTAGATCCTAAAACTAAGATGGTTGCATAGTAATGTCAAATTTCATCAATATACTTGCTCTTGGGAGGATTTTAATTGTTAATATAAAAATAAAGTTCATGAAAAGTAGGTTTTTTAGGCCCCCTATTCTCCCAAGAGTTTTTACTACTACATGTAACTTTGATCTACTCATCCTACATCAATAGTATGCCTATGATAAGTGGCATTGTTGTAATATATCATTTTTTACACATTTATAGATGGTCGCAAGTGTGTTTAACATAATATATGATCACATCATTTGGATCCACATCAACTAGATTATTGTGAAAAGGTCTTGTACTTTTCACAACCACTACATCTATCATTTACTCAACTTAGTGTAATGCCCAAGTTGTCCCTATGGTCCAAAGTAGTCTTTTACTAATGGATCTTGTTTAACTACTCAAATAGTCATCCTAATAATTCAACCTCAATTTGTATACCCCACCTTGGAGTGGAGTTGAAATTATGTTGGGAGATGAATTCCCATGTCAACACTTCCTTAGAGAACCTGTGAGGGAGAAGTGAGCTCCCTCCCTCAAGCCAAAGTGCATAAAAATAAAGATAAATGAAAATAATTTATGGTCATTTTAGGATCAAACAAACCATATGGATTTGAGAAGGGACCCAATGAATTTATTTTCATGCCTTTAGACAATGCATCAAATACAAATAATGAGCACTTTTGGTCAACAATTTTAAGAGTGTTTAGCTAATGTGAGAGTTCATTTTAAGGCACCAAAATTAAGTATGAATTAATTTTGATCCCCTTGTCATTTTTTGTTGAAAAATTTAAACAAAATAAAAATAACTTAATTGAAAATCTTTTAAACACCAAATTTAGATGTTTGTTTTGCAACTTAGAGTGTTTATAAGTGGTTTCTCTTGGTCTTTGGATCCTAAAAAATATGTTAGGGTTTTTTGGTTTTATTTTAAAAAATTATATTCCTTAAATATATCTCAATAAGACACAAAAAATAATATTAAACTATGAATATCTGCAAGTAACAAGTTAGAAGGCTAAAAATAAAAACGAACACACAAAACATAAAAAATTAGAAATCAATGTTTTGATCATAACCTATAAATTATACATTAGTTTGTCACAAAATGTTTGGACATTTTAATATGTCCAAGTCATACTTATCTAAAAAAAATTAGATCAAAATAATGAACAAAAATAACATTATTAGCTCTGTACCATCTATTTTTTAATAGAAATATAGAAAACAAAAGTGACAATTACTAAAATGATCATAAATGGTAAAATATAATTTTTTTTTTAAATTCTAAAATAATATTAATAAAAATCTTAAATATATTGCTATATATATTTTTTTAAATATATTAAATAGATAAAAAGTTATTAATTCTTTAATGGCCATTTTTTGCTTTAGCAAAACAAAAACAAAATTAAAAATGAAGAACATAACAACTTCATAGGGTGTGCGCTCATGAAGAGTCCCATCAGGTGTGTCATTATGTGAACAAGGAATCCAATAGGGGATATTAGTATTATTTTATTCCAAGAAATCAAACTCAAAACAACACACTAAATCCTAACACCTCTAGCCTAGACACTAGGGAGAGTTTAGTAACAAGCAAACACATGAAAAATACACTATGATCATAGGAATCCAAGAATTTGACATCTCTCAAGAGATTGTGTGTTTTTACTTAATTTAGGAGTCCATATAAAGATAGATTAGTATGTGTCAGTGGGATAGTCTTTTTATCAACATTTATGTGTGTTTATCATTTGATTAAAAATGATAATGATACATTGCCCAATTCATTTCAAATCTTGTGCCTTGGAGTCTTGAAACCAACCATTGATTATATTTTTAGAGCATGGTAACATAATTATGCTGCTCAAATCATTTTATAGACTTATTTTCCTTGTGTTAAAGTTTTTAATTTTTAACACCAATTCATGTACACCTTTTGGATCTTTACCTAATATAGTTATGACATTTAATTTTGTCTAGTTTGTTATTTATTTAAAGATTCTTAGTTTCCTAAGTTGTGTTTATGGCATGTTTGCAACAAAAGGCAATTGTTGCCTAATTGGAAATTTTTTGATGGTTTAACCTCTTGGTTGTATGAACCCCTATTGTGAAGTAGAGGCTTATAGAGTGTTTGACATTTATCATTGACTAATAGATGTATGTTATTGATTAGACATCATTTGTGATTGTAATGGTATGTTGGTATGTTTTGCCTCTGCTTCATTGGTATGTTGGATTGTGCCTACTATTATGGAATGTTAGTCATCCCCTATTGAGGTGGAGTAACATTCATTACATATTGTTGAGGCAAGGCACTGGTTGTTACTTGACTACTAAATCCTTAAAATTACATGCTTGATGAAGTAATTGGTTGAGGACTAGAGGTATTTGGTTGAGGTTGAGAGGTATAAGTTCCTACCCCCTACATTTGAAATCCACTCATAGAGTTCAATAGAGGCACATTTTGTTATGGACTAATTATTTTGCATTTACACCACTTTGGTTTGGATTGGATGATACTTGTGTATTATCCACTATGTTTGGCTTATTAATCTACGTAGAAGTAGAATGCATTTCTTTGGTGGTTGGGGCATTGAACATGTCTTGAATTAAAGTGATTTACATGAACGGGTCTATACCCTAATTTTTTTGGCCTATCAATTCAATTAAAACTCCTATTGAAGGAGTTAACTCGATAAGAGGAGTTTTCAACATGTCCATGTCATTGAAATTACGTGTTAAGTTCAAATAGGTCTAGTATGTTATCTACATATCTATGAATTGGTCCTCCATGAGGCCTTTTCCTATGACAATAATATATGGGTCATGATATGGAATCAATAATAGAGCTTGAGGATTACTAGAAGAGGCATGTTCATTGGTTTTATTGTAAGGTATGATGTAAATCACTCTTACTAGTACTTGACAAGTTTTTGTGGAGGAAGTCTACTAGAAACTTAGCCCCTACCTTTGTAGCCCTGATTAAGACTTCATCTTTATTTGTACACAAGTGATAATTTAAAAAATAAGGGTCAAATGATGATGGCATCATAACATAGTACAATTATTATTGAGCTTGGTCCACAACTAAAGGTATGCTAGCTAGGTACTGCACTATTTATTCTTGGTCCTACTCTGAGTATGGAGGCATGTTGACCAAATAGTGAGCTAAAATATCTTTGTTTTATTCATCCAACTAAGTGTTTAAATGTGGATAAATATCCATCTCACAAATAGCATTTTCACCATAGGGGTCTTGAATAATTCATCTTGTGTGACCACATTACCATATCCTGGATTGTACATGGCTCCATTATGAGTATAGTGAGGCATCTTCAAATCAATGGTGAATTTTTCATGACAAAATGGGATTAGAGTTATAAAAGCTTGAAAAAATAATGTATAAAAAGATAAAAGGTTTTAAATGGTCTAACTTGGTCAAAGGATGGATTTATATCTCCAAAAAGGGTTATGTTAAAACTTGGTAAAAATAATCTAACATTAAATGTCTCACATAAAGAGGTCAAGTGGATGAAATAAAACCAAAATGCCAAAATCTAGGTTCAAAGTGTTCCAAATTAGTCTACTATAATAAAATAAAAGTTTCTAGGTCTTTTATCCAAACACAACATCAAAAGCTAGGCTCCAAAGAAACATGTGTTAGGACTTTTGGAAAAACAAGCACAAAAGCTAGAATTTTAAACAAAAGGGTATGATTTAATCTAACAAAACTAAAACACTTTGGCATAGAATAGGAATTTGACTTTAGATAGGAACTTGGTCAATTGGAATAAGGCATGAAATAAAATGCATAAGGAAGATAGGCTATTTTTCCCAAATTTAGGCACAAACAATAGTTTTCAATGTGGGTAAAGAATTAACCTGAGTTACCCAACCCAAAAGAGAAAGATCAGTGTCTAGGCCCAAAGTACACAAGGCATAAATATAAATCAATCAATTTTTAAATTTTAAATTGGTAATGTTAATTAAAAACTCAACTTAGGAAACTAGGCTTCTTTGGACAAAAACAAACGAGATAAAATTGAATGGCATAATTATACTAGGTAAAGACCAAAAGGTGCATGTGAATTAGTTTTAAAAATTAGAAACTTTGATACAAGGAAAATAAGTCTATGAAATTATTTGAGTAGTGTAATGATGTTAACTTTCTCTAAAGATGTAATCAATGGTTAGCTTCAGGACTCCAAGGCTCAAATTTTGAAATGAATTGGGAAACATAATGTTACTCCTTTCAATCAAGTGACACACACAAATATTTTATCAAAAGACTAAGACAAAGGTATGGTGTCAAATGGGTGATGTAATGATTCCTTAAACAATGAAGTTATGTTCAAGACAAGACTCTTTTTGACATGGCATAACAAATAAAATAGGTAGTTTGGATTTAAAAGCCATGAAATAAAGGATAAAATCACCTAAACACCTAAGTGTAAAGTCCTAGATTCTAAAATTGACAAGGTTTCATTGTACTATCAAATTCCATCTATATACATACTCTTGAGAGGATTTTAAGTGTTAATCCAGAAATAAAAATTCATGAATAAGTAGGGTTTTTACACCCCCCCCCCTTCTCTCAAGATATTATATAGTAACATGGAACTTTGGCCTACTTGCGCTATGTCAATAGTATGTCCCTAACAAATTTGACATAACTTTCAAGTACACATAATACTAGAGTTATGATTCCAAATTCTTATGATTTTGGGTAAACACAATACAAAAGATTTGACATGCAAGCTATAATCATAGTAACATCTTCTCAAATAATGAAATAGGCTATTAAGAAATGAATAAGGTAATGATTGAAGAAGAAGCTCTAAACAAAGTTTGGGAAGCCTATAATGATTCCCCATTGAGGGAGTGGCTGCAACATATAGTTGATGGATGATCCCTCAAAAATAAGCAAAAAACAAGAATAAAATTAACCCATATGTGAAATTAATCCAATTGAGATAATTCTTTCATGCATTAATTTAAAAATTAATAATTTTATAAAAGGTAGTTATAATTAGTATAAAACTCTTCAACCAAGATCTTTCCAAGATCTCATTACCATAGCCATGAAACTAATGCATTGGACACAACAAAATAATGTTATCTATTATTGACAAATACATTACAAGTTAAGAAATTCTTCAAATATATCCTCACCTCCTTCCATGTCAAATAAAAAGTAGAGCCTTTCTTAAGTAATCAAGGATAAATGGGACTCAAGCATAACATGCTAATGTGGGATAAATCCTCACATGGGACAAAACTAGCAAAAAGATGAAAATCCTAGCTAGAACCTAGTAAGCATGAGATAAATACTCTAACACCCCCCCCCCCCCCCCGCTCAAGTGAAGCTAGAGGCTAACAATAGAGGATGTAATGTGAATCCATGTGCTCATATGGATGCCAATCCATCTTTCTAAAGTACATAGATGTTGAGTTGTTGTAATCACTAAGTGAAAGTAGGAATGGTGTTGAATATGAGGATCAATGAATATGAACACTGCTCTCCAAAATACTAGGTATAGTGATGAACCTAAGGAATCATTAATTGAACACCCTCCAACATGATGGTGATAATTGAGCATAAAGACTGGTGGGCCTACCACACTGGTGTCACTAGTGGGGATACCACACTGGCATTACCATAAGAATCACCAAGAAGGCCATGGAGTTAAGTAACAATCCTTATATGGGTTCTAGAAAATAAATTTCTTGAATAAGATACCCATGGACAAATGAAAAATTTAGAAAACATATAACTCTCATAAAATGGAGAAAAAGACAAAAAAAACCAGTAGGAAAATCTCCCCCCTCAAAAGAGAGAAAAGAAGAGAGATAGAAACCCCCCTATGGATGATGTTGAATAGTGTGCACTACAAGTACTCATAAGCCATGAAGGAACTTAATCTAAATGAGTGATCCAAATCCACTACTCAATCACAAAAATAACTAACATTAGGCTTCACTAGAATAACTTCAATCAAGAAGGCTATTAGTGGTGTAAAAAGTACAAAAGAGTATTGTATGTGCAAATAATGCTCAACACCAAGAAGTAGAATGTACACCACACACCCTACCATACTACTGACTAGGTGTAGTGATGATAAAAAAATCTATATGGACATACCCTAATAATGGATGGAGTGGATGAAAAAGCTCTAGATGAGTGTTTTGAATCCACTACTCAAACATCAAATAAACTGACACTATATACACCAAAATAGCTCCATATATTGTGGGAAACTATCAACTATCAAAAAAAGTGTTGAAAATATAAATAAGGCCTCCATAGAAGAAGGTAAGGCACTAAAAAGGGGCCTTAATGGAGACATGACACAAACTATAAGTGTGTCAAAGTGCCAATGCATAAGAGATTATGTCATGAACTGAAGAAAGAGTGTGGAAACTAGCAAAAAGAGTCATAATGTATGTAAACACACCAGAAAAGAATCAACAACCAAAAAATGACAAGCTATAGGACATTGAACTCTATTGAAAATGCATCTATATTAATAATGTGGGCCCTTCTAACTACACAAAAATGTTGAAACTAGGCTACACCAAAATAGATACTCTTCAGAAGGAGAACAAGCTCTACCAACATATAAAGGAAATTATCAACAAATAAATGTATAATCTATCAATTTGATGTGCATGCTCAAAAATAATCTACCAAACAAGAATCTTAAGAAGAATAGAAAGGTAGAATGAGCAATATGTGGCCAGAAATAAAGTGTCAAAACACATACAAAAAAGGATGTCGAGCTCAGTCAAAATTGCATTCAAAATAATACAAAGTAAAAAAGTGGTACAATGTGGGCCAATAAGGATAAAATGGGAGTTTTGTTTTCTTGTGAGGGGGTTGAAATTATGATTCTAGATTCCTATGATTTTAAAATATTATATTTTGGGCATGCCATTTTTGATCATAGAAATCCAAGAAGGGAGGTTAGTATAGTGTTAGTTTAAGTAACAAAAACTTAAATAAAATTTTGCTAACACTTACACTCCAAAACTAGAACTTAGGGAGAGCTTATTAACAAATACCAATTGAAAAAATAATTAAAACATAAAATATATGAATACTTTACCTTCCTTGGGATCTCTAAATATTTTTTTGAGTGGTTTGCTCAGCTTGTGCATCAAAAAGTCTTTGGCAATGAAGTTTTATTGGATCCTTCTCTTTTTGACACGTTGGATTTGATGTTTCTCGGCTTAAAATTTGGGAATTATAACACTATTGACATGAGGCTTATGGAATAAATATTTTATAATTACTGTAAGATATCCAATCTTAGATATGAAGAGGTATGGCCTTGTATTTATATCCTAAGGATTTAACTCTCATCCAAGGTGAGTTAGGGTTGAGTTAAGGCTTAGAATGGGTTCAAACTTAACCTAGGTGAGTCAAATATAACTCCAATAGAGTTAATACCATGTGGTGAGACATATGTCAAAATTATTATGTCCTCCATTTAAATTAAATATTTTACTGATATTTTGTAAGTTGAATGGTGACTCACAAAAGGCTTGATATTATGATTTTAGGAATTTTCATTTTTAGATATTCATTAATTTAAAATGGATAATTAAATTAGGAATTTAATTTGGTTTATATTTTTAATTGATTTAGATTAGTATTTTATCTCTTTCAATTTTATTTAAGTGTGAAAGTTCTCCACTAAATAGGTCCATAAGCCAAATTGATAATTGTTATGCCACAAGGTGATTAGGGATGAATCCATGAGAGGTTATTATTGCATATGGTAAGATACCCTAATTGTGGATGTCTCAACATGATTTTGATCTTTGATAAATGATACATAAGTAAATCAATGATGTTTAGTGATTCCTAGGCTTAATCTATAATGGTTAGTATGGATCAATTTAAAGTCTGATCGGAGGCTAGTTATGGCCAGATTTAGGTGTCTACACTATGTTGCCTCCAAAAATATGTTTTTTTAAAATTTTTGTGCACTTTTGGGACTGCAAGAGAATCATTATTCCTTTTATAAGATTAATAAGACAAATTAAGAGTTTTTATTACCTATTATGCATCATCCATTAGTTTCCTCTTAGCTCTTGCAATCATTGTTACTCTATCTGCATCCATTTGTTGATCCATGGTATAATGGTCTCCCTTTTACCAATTCAAAAATTTGGCATAAACATTCCTTTGACCCTCATTTATCTCTCTTTGAGATGGAATTTCAGATTGTGATAATTGAGGCATCACCATTCCTTTCAAAACTAGATCTTGATTTAATACTCCATTCAACACTATATTTGGGCAAGAAGATTCACTATGATGTTGATTATGTGGAGTACACCATTCTTGATCTTGCATGATATTGTTTTGGATAAGGACAATAGATTTGGAAGAGGAGAGATTATTTGGATCAACAGTGGTATATTTCTTAGCTTGTGCAATGCTTTCTTGTCCTTAGTAGGGAGGTCTATTTGGTTGATAATTTTGAAAAAGAGGATTATTAGATTGGTATTGTTAATAAGGGCACTGAGCTTATTGCCTTTTTTGGTTACCATATTATTCCCAAATGATTTCATAAGACTATTTATTTCAATTAGATCACTATATTAGCTAGGAGGAATTGTAACTTGGTTATATGGAGTTGAAATTGGGGCTAATGTGGGAAAATAAAGAAGTGTAAAAAGAGTAGGGGGTTGAAATTCTAGGAATAAAGGTATAGGAGTCCTTAGATAAATATTACTAGCTTGAATGAGATAATTTTCAGCCCTTATTGACATTTCATATGTATTAAGCAATATAATTACTCACATTGATTATATCATCATTGATACATCACTCTTCAAGGCCTTCGAGTAGTACAAGAATACATAGCTAGTAGTAGGCTTGACCATGACTAGGATCCTATCCCAAGTCTTCTAAAATTTGTAGGTGAATTCAACCATGTACTCTTGATAAATGGTCACTTTTGTCTTCAAAATTCTTGGACAATTATTCTCCCAATTCATCCCAACTATGGATTGAATTTAGTCTTAAACCCCTATACCATTTTAGGTATTTAACTTTAAATTAGGAAGTAAGGAGTCTAACATCCACATTATCTTCAACAATATTATGGACAACACATATACTATAAATATCTTGGATATGCTCAATAGGGATGGTGTAATTCTCTCCAGTGAAATATGGGATGCTTTTAAGGGTAGTAATGGTTATTTCATCATATTTAACAAGGTTGAGGGGATTACCACCATTAAAGGGGAAAAAAACCTAATTTATTGGAATAGCCATGAAAGGAATAGGGGTTATCCTTCTTCTTGGTTGAATAAACCTACCAAATATAGGTGTAGATTAGGACCTTTTGGAAATTAATTTTGGACCTCTAGTTCTTCTTATAGGATACCTAGATATTCTACTTCTTGAAAGAGATAAAGACAATTCAAAAAATTAAAAATTACCTTTTGAAGAAGCTCTTTTTTCCTTTAGCATGAAAATATTGGTCTCATTTGAAACCATAAAGCTATGGAATCACCAGGTGCTAGTATAAATGTCTTCAATGTTCAATTTACAAAGAGTAGCACCAACTTCTTAGATTGAAACTTCTTCAAAACATCTACACTTAATGGATTTGAGTATCTCATAGGGCATACTATAAACTATTGTTAAGATGAAGTTATACCCTTTAGAGAAGTGGTTTCAAGGCTTCTCCCTCTAGCTAACATAATGGAAACACTCCTTAGGTTGTGGGTGACCTTATGTGAGGAGTGAATCTCGAAAGAGGGCTACCTCCCCTGGTAAATCACCTAAACTATGACTAATTCTACTATTAAAACAAGGTAAAGGGATGGGATAACAATAGAAGGAAATGGATAAACTAAAAAAAGTGATGCACCAAAATGTAGACATCTTCCACTTACTTATAACTTGAAAAATTAAATGGATTAAAATTGAAATATTATTGCATAACTCAAAGATAACTCTCCTAACATAAGTTTTTAAATATGGAGGTTGTATTTTATGCATTAATCAAGAGGAATAATCATGAGGTTTGAAAAAAGACATAGATGAAAGTTTTCCACACCTAGCCTATGCAAATCTACTTGACACACACAATATGACCTGCAAGAAGATTATTTACTTACAAGGAGGCAATGATAAAGAGGAAAAATACAAGGAATTTAAACATTATCATAACCATTCATCAACAATCCATCATAAGAACACTCCAATGCAAGCTTTAGAAGGCATAAATCAGTTTTTCTTCATTCCAAGGCAATGAGAAAATGTTTAAGCTTCAAAAATAAAGCTTGACAAAGATTATTAATTATAAAGAGAGATATATCTTCATATAGAAATGAATTAGGAGAGAGAGAGGAATTAGAATCTTCAAAGGAGGAAAAATGGAACCACATTTCACTATTAATGAATAGTGATCACATGTGAAGGTGTTTGTCCATGGTCAAAAGGTCAAGAAAGTGGATTCCACTTTAGACAAGATCATGTGATTTAATATTTTGATCCCCTCTCCCACATGTGTGATCTCCACCAACATGTGTGATAAATATTAACTTGTATTTTTCATAAGATTCCAAGAAAAATTAAAATTAACTTTTTACCATTTTGTTTGACATGAAAATCAATGATGATCCCCAAAAAATTGTGCCTCACTCTCACATGTGTGATAGTAAGCACATGTGATCACTAAATACAAGAGGATATGTCTTTTAGTGATGTACCATGCCCTACCTCTTGTCATGTCACTTTTTATCAATAAAATATTCCTTATAGTCCATGCCACATCACATAGGTTCCACCTCATCACTATGCCACATCACATACCTCATCATTGCCAACTCACCATAGTGAATAGTGATAGTGATAGTGAATAGTGTCTACATGAATTGTTCCTATGAATAGTATTCTCTCTCCCAATGTTAGGCAATGTGTGATCTAATAATGATAGTAAAAACCTTGAAACTATGTTACAACCAAATGTTGCTTGGAAATAGTTAACATTTAGTTTTGATAATGATAAGTTAATGAGAGCAGAGGCTCTAGCAATTGAATTTAAGAGTTCAGAGTCAAAACAAGAAAGATTGATGTTTGATGTATTCATAATTTTAAAGCATTATTTACTCAATTTTGAAATTACACATAAATATTTTGATGTATTTTATGCACTAGGTGAAGAACTAAAATCCAAAGAAGTAGCTTCTAGGTTGGTCCCATGCACATAACTAGCTATCAATGCCCCCATCTTCACAAAGCTATTAGTCCTTACCTCAGTTGTACTATAGTTATTCCATTAACTCTTATATTTAGTAGTGCCACGACAACACTTTAATTTTAGAATTATTATATGATTTCATGTTATCACCAAGGTGGGACTTTAATTCCCAATCCATTTATTGTACATACATGTTATATTTTTAGATGGAAAGTCTATTATGGGAATTATCATTATACATACATCTTTACATGTGTTTGAATGAAGGTTTATATTTTTTAGCTTGTAATTTTAGGTGAATCTTGAAGAGATGAGGCCTTCCCCATCCCAATATTATAAATACATGTAACCTTCTAGTGTTAAAGGGAGGAGAATTTTGGCTATTTAGACTAATATAAAATTCATAAGAGTTCTACTTGACTTTGTCTCTATGTATAAATCTTAATTCTTCTCCAATTATATAGATTACTGGAGACATTTCATCTATTGGGAAGTGAGGTGTCTCAACCTTGATAATTCAATACACTATTCACAAAATATTATTCATGAGATACTATTCACAATCACTATTCATGGGATAAGGTGGTAGTGGTGAGTTGGCAATAATTGTGTAAGTGATGTGGTAGGTGATGTAGCTGGTGATGTATGTGTTGATGTGTTTTGTGATGAGTTTTCATGGCTCAAAACATAATCTACATGATGTAAGTGCATGTGATGGAGTGGGGATTACCACTCCACTATGGGATACTTTTTTAATATTAAATTCACATGCTTTTGATAGTGGAAGACATGGACAAATGTGGAGGAAATTAGCACATGTGAGATATCTTTGGGACATGTGTCTTTGATGTGTGGGAGAAGTAAAAATTTATGGAATATTTTGACTCATGTCTGTACATGTGGGATAATGAGGAACAAATTTACTATTCTAGATTCGAGGCACATTTGAAGTGGGGTGTAAAATATTAGACTCACATGGAAGTGCAGATCCTCAAGTCAAAAGTGAGAGCATATTTTGACTAAGCACATGTGAGGGAGAAAATTTTTATTATTTCCAAATAGAACCCCCAATAAGAGGGATGAATTTTCCCTTTGGATGAATTTTTTAATTTTTAATTTATTTTATCTCTCCCTCTCATTTAAATTTATATAAGTAAAATGTCTTATCATTTGTAAAAGGAACTAAGCTAAGTAAAAATATTTTTGTGCTTATATGCAAATTGTAAATTTCAAGAGTTTAAGTAAGAGATTTGTGCAAGGAACTAAAGTTTTCTTAGAACCAATTATTCTCCTAAGTGTATACAAGTGGTGCTCTTGGAAGACTTACTCTACATGTGTATTTTAATTGCTATTGATTGTAAATAATACATTGAGTTGCTTTGGAGTATGGGTTTGTTTTTCAAAATCACTATATCTAGTGTACTATTAGTTTAAATTATGTGTTTTCTTTAATTATTTAACAAATTCAAATTAGTTTGCATATTCTCCTCTCAAGGTTTAGTGTAAAGGAATTATTTCTACTATCTTTATATTCCTTTCAAGTGGTATTAGAGCCTGGCTATTTTTGGTTCTAGTTGTGGGTGTGTTGGATTTTTTAAACTAAACTATTTTGAGTGGGACCTTATTTAAGGATAAATTTGGAGTTATTTTTTTCAAGGATTTTAAGATGGAAATCACATCAAGGAGATTGTAGGTTGAGAAATTTATAGGAAAGAATTTTGAGATGTGGAAGCTGAAGATGTAAGATCTTTTGATTGACCGTGATCTATGGGATGCCATTGATGAAAGTATTCAGAGACTTGTAGATCCCAATGAGGTAGATAAGTATGAATTGATGGAATGAAAAGATATAAGTCTCATAAAATTATGCCTAGAAGATTCTATATTGATTAATGTCCATGAAGAGACTACAATAAATAAGTTGTGGATGAAACTAGGTGCCATATACCAAGTAGTGTCTCTTGTTGATAATATTTTATTAATAAATAAATTATATTATTTGAGAATGGAATAAGGTGTAAAAATTTTAGACCACCTAAAATCATTTAATTGTTGGTGGTTCAATTAGTATCAATTGGTGTTAAAATGGATGAGGAAGAGAGATGTTAAATTTTGCTTTGTTCTTTACCTGACTCATGGAATTCTCTTGTTATGGATATAGGAAGTACTTCTATAACCTTGAAATTTTATGTTGTTTTAGGTTACTTTATTATTGAATAAATGAGAAGGAAATTTTCCATTAGTGTCAAAGAGGCCCTTCATGTTTGAGGAAGATATAAAGAAAGAGTCAAGAAGAATTAGAAGTAGGAAAAGTATAAATCTAAGTCCAAGGGGAGATCCAAATCTCCTAGAAATCCAAAGGTGAGATGATGGAAGTGTGGATAGTATGATCACTACCAATCAAACTACAAAGAGGAAAAGAAGGAGAAGAAATATGATTTTGATTCTAAATCAGAGAAGGAAGGTAGTGATGCTTTCATTGCAACCTTGGTAACCCATGTAGGTAATGATGCATGGTTAATTGATTCAGGTGCATCTTATCATATGACGTATAAAATAAATTATTTTTCTAAGTATAAATATTTTTATGGAGGTAAGGTCTACTTAAGTTGTGATTATTTTCTTATCATTAGTGGTTAGGGTAGATTAAAATCATATTTTTAGATGGAAGGTTAAACACTTTGATGGTGTGTTTCATATCTTGGGAATAGCTCATAATTTATTATCTATGATAAAAATAATAGATGCAGGTGTGCAAGTTACATTTTATAAATTAGGTTGTAATATGGTTAGAGGTGATATGGTGATAGCTAAAGGTGTCAGGATTGGCACTTTGTATAAGCTTGATGCATGCACTATTGAGTGAAATAGTACTTTTGTGAAGGTTACATTTGAGACTACTCCATTTGATGAAGAATTAATCACTATTTCTATAGATATTCATGTTTTTTGGGTACCAAAGGGTGCTCATTCTATAGATTTAAAATTACTTTCAAAGAAGACTATGTTATGGCACCATAGACTTGGACACATTGGGGAAAAAGGTCTTAGGGTATTGAAGAATAAAAACCTTGTTGAAGGTTTGATTAACTTCAATATTGAATTCAATTTTTTTGAGAATTATGTTTATGGTAAACAAAACCACATTTAGTTTTACTCAAGTTCTCATAACTCTAGTGGTGTTTTAGATCTTATTCATTATGATGTTTTTGGTCATGTTAATGTTCATTCAATTTCAAAATCCACATATTATGTTTCATTTATTGATGATTATATTAGAAAGACATGGATTTATTCTATTAAGAGAAAATATAAAGTTTTTAGTCATTTTAAAGAATTTAAAACAATGGTTGATTTGTAGACTAGAAAGAAAATAAAGTGTTTGAGAACTGACAATAGTGGTGAGTTTTGCTCTAATGATTTTGACAAATTATGTAAGGATTGAGTTATACAGAGATAGAAGACAAATCCATGTTTACCTGATCATAATGGAGTTGTATAAATAATGAATAGGACATTAATGGAGAAGGCTAGGAGTATGCTTAGTGGTGCTAGACTAAAACAAGGTTTTGGGCTAAAGTTATATCCACTGCTTGTTCCCTA
Organism: Torreya grandis; assembly: GCA_037957365.1. Classification (NCBI taxonomy): domain Eukaryota; kingdom Viridiplantae; phylum Streptophyta; class Pinopsida; order Cupressales; family Taxaceae; genus Torreya; species Torreya grandis. Next base: position 2,388,980 of record JARHVA010002700.1, on the reverse strand, counting down.
ATTAATAGGTCTCTTACATCAAATCTTGTATATAAAATGCCTATGACTGTGTGGCCTAGCCAAAATCCATCATTGATATAACTTATATTTTTTGGTTGTGAGTCATATGCACATGTGCCAAAGGAGCAATGGACAAAGTTGGAGAATAAAGTTGTGAAATGTATCTTCATCGGTTACGGTTATGGTGTGAAATGATACAAGATTTGGGATATAGTATCATAGAAGGTAATATGTTTTATAAGTGTTATTTTTATTGAGACTAAGCCTTCTTATGTTACACTACAGCTAAAGAAAATATTAAAAAAAATAAGTGATTCAACTTCTTCCTATGCCTGATAAAGTTGAGTTGAGGCCATGAGAGAGACCAAAAGTTGAGGAGAGATCATCAATCTCTAAGTATTTTTAAGAGGAGTAAGATGAATAATATCCTTCACTTTAATTTTTTTTGAAGGTCTACAAGGCATAGACAACCACCAAAAATTTATTCTCATGATGATTAAAGATGTATATTTGCTTTGAGTACTAACATTGATGAACCAAGATCTATAGAAGAAGATTTGGGTATGAATGATGTAGAATTTTGGTAGGTTACTATGGAAGAAGAGATGGTAGAATTGAAAAATAATTATAGTTAATACCTTGTATTATTACTTGAAGGATGTAAGCCTATTGGATGCAAATGGATGTTCAAGAAAAATATTGGTTCAGATGGAAGTGTTGAGAAGTACAAAGTTTGACTGGTTACAAAAGGATACTCTCAGGTTGAGGGTGTTGATTATGGTGAGATTTTTTCTCCTATTGCTAAATTTCAATCCATTATATTCTTTTTTCTATTATAGTAGACCATTATTTATAGATTAAGAAAATGGATGTGAAAATTGCTTTCCTTCATGGTGATTTGGAGGAAGATATTTATATGACACAACCAAAGCACTACATGGTGAAATGTAAATTAAATTTGGTTTGTAAGTTGAAAAAATCCTTGTATGGTCTCAAATAGAGTCCTAGGATGTGGTACTAAAAATTTGATACATATATATTGAGTTTTGGATTTTATCAATCTAAATATGATCATTATGTTTATTATAAAATTGATGGTGATCATTCTTGATTATTGCCTTATGCATTGATGATATGTTATTTTTTGGCAATGGGAAATTTTTGATTTTAGAGATTGATTCTCAAATCTCAATAAAATTTGAGATGAAATATCTTGGTAATATGAGACACATTCTTGGGATGGAGATTAGCAAATACAGACATAATAGAAAGTTATGGCTTGGCTAGAGTAAGTATGTGAATTCTATTTTAGATATATTTAACATGCAGGATTGCAAACCATTATGTGTTCCTTTTTTAATAGGAAAAACGTTATCTTATTCACAATGTCCTACATCCCCATCAGAGATCAAAGACATGAGAAAATTTCCTTACTAGATTGTATTTAGATGTTTTATGTATGTTATAGTTTGTATTAGACCCAACATTTCCCAAATAATGGGAGTTCTTTCCCACTATATGTCTAATCCTAGTAGATTTAATTAGGATGTGTTTAGAAGAGTCTTCAAATTTTTTTAGGGTAACTCAAATTATTCCTTATGTTATCATGGTAACATGATTGGAGATAGACATCCTCTTAACATTCTTGGTTATGTGGATTTAGATTGGGTAGGTGATGTTGATAGAAGAAGATACACCAATGCTTATATGTTCACTTTGTTTGATGGTGCAATAATTTGGATGAGTAAGAAATAGGTTGTGGTTGCTTTGTCCACTATAGAGGTAGAGTATATGGTAGCTACTCATGCCTATAAATAATCCATTTAGATTAAGTTATTATGTTTAGATATTGGGTTGAAATAGGGTGTAGTGATAGTCAAAGTGATATTTGCCTAGCAAAAAACCCAAATTTTCATGCCAAGACTAAACATATTAATGTACAATATCATTTTTATGAGAGACATGGTCAAGGATGGTAGGGAGCTGATAAAGGTAGAGACTTTGATAGATGTTGTTGATTCATTAACTAAGTTCATGAGCACATAGAAGTTCATATGGTGTTTAGAGTCTAAGGGCCTCTTGGCCCCTAGCTACTAAGTTCACATTGGTATGGTTCCTCTAGGTCTTAAATTTTTTTTGACAAGTTGGATAATGTTGGTAAATGAGGTGTCTCAACATTGACAAGTCATGACACTATTCACAATCATTATTCATAGTCACTATTCATGTGATGAGGTGGTAGTGGTGAGTTATAAATAATTATGCAGGTGATTTGGTAAGTGATGCAGGTGGTGATGTAGGTGTTGATGCCACTTGTAATGAGTTAGAATGGCCCATAAAGGAATCTACATGATGTAAGTTCATGTGATGGAGTGGGTCTTACCATTACTATGGGACATTTTTGTTAATTTTAAATTCACATGATTTTCTTAGTGGAAGACATGGACACATGTGGAGTACATTGGCACATGTGGGAGATCTTTAGCACATGTGGTATGAATCAAAATTTATAGAATCTTTTGACTCATGTGTGTGCACATGGGATAGTGGGGAACAAATTTACTATTCTAGATTAGAGGCATGTGTGAAGTGGGGTGAAGTATCTTGGACTCACATGGAAGTGGAGATCCTCAAGTCAAAAGTGGGAGCATCATTTGACTAAGCACATGTGAGGTGGACAAGTTTTATGATTAAAAAATAGTATCCCCACTAAGAGGGATGAATTTTACCTTTGGATGAATTTTATAATTTGTAATTTATTTTATCTCCCTCTCATTAAAAATTCTAGAAGTAAGAACGTCTTCTCATTTTTAAAAGGAATTAAGCTAAGAAAAAGGATTGTTATTCTTGTATGCAAATTATAAATTAAAAGAGTGAAATTAATAGAGTTGTGAAAGGCATTAAAGCTTGTTTAACCAGTTCCTCTCATAGTGTATATAGGTGGTACTCCTGGAGGGGTTGTTCTATAAGTGTATTGTAATTGTTATTGATTGTCAATAATACATTGAATTACTTAGGAGTGTGGATTTTTTTCTAAAAGGGTTTTCCCCATGTAATCACTATGTCTAGTATATATTTTTTTCAATTATATGTGTTTTCTTTAATTCTATAACAAATTCAAACTAGTTTGCATATTCTCCTCTCAAGGTTTAGTGTAAAATAATTGTTTTCACTATCTTTATATTTATTTCACCATCATTATGACATCTTAGTGATTTGATTATGTATGAGTTATCTATTTTAAAATACAATCATTCATTTTTATCTATAGTGTATTTGACTATATTTTACATTCTTATCATAAACACTCTTGTAGATGTGTAATAAAAAGTTGACAATTATGCAACCTTTGATTTCTACATGTTTGAGTATATTGTGTTATGTTTCCTTTTACTCTTCATTGTATTTGATTTTTGGTGTGATACAATATCTTACAAAAATTATTGGTTTAGATTCATTGTCCTCTCTAAGTTTAAGTACTAGCCTTTAAAAATTTTATCCATGGGTGTCCATAGGCTTTCTTTTTTGCCTTACTTTTCCCTCTTTTTAAAGTTTATTTTTAAATCCTACCCACCTTATTTAGAATCATCATCCTTCCACCAAATCCAATTATATCTAGGTTCACCATCGCCATCTCACCCATGTTAAAAAATCTATATCATTCATCATTATTCTACTAATAGGTTGTTATAAAACCAAATACCCTATAACTCATCCCTTAGAGTGAGTCTATTCACCGATGCTAAAATGTTAGAGGTAACCTCGTAGGAATTTTTAGGTGTGTAAAAAAACCCACATCAATAGAATTTTTAAATTGGTAATATAAGGAGGGCTTGAACCTCTTCTTCTATCTTAAGAATTCTGATCACTTGAGTTGTGTTGAATGTACCCAGATAACTAACAAGGTCAACCTTAGACAATAACCTATTACATCCACCTTTGGAGATCCATAGAAAGTTTACTTCTAATAGAAGTGTTTTTAAAAGACCCAAGGTAGAATCATCATCCATAGGAAGTTAGCCTTGTCTTCTAATAGTTATGATGGCCCATCTCCACAATCCACCTCCTAATCCTCGACCTTTGGCTAATTCCCCACCTTAAGCCCTAACTTGGTTGACTGGATCAGCGAATAATCTCATATGAGTGGTGCATGATTTGCCTAAAAACCCAAAGAAGTATCTTCCTTATTTATATCCTTCAAGAGGAAGGACTATGGAAAAACATATAAAGGCTTTCAAATCTACCTTGGGGATCCTGAATTTAACTCACGAAGACATGGATTTTAGACTATTTCCTTTCACTTTGTAAGAATTAGCCTATGACTAGTTTCTAAATATTCTAGAAGGGTAAATTAAAACCTAGATGGAATGCCAAGATACCTTATTGTCATAATTTGGCCAAGTTACCAGTGTGAGTTTTATCTATCAATAATTTACCAATATAAGATAAGATCCTAATAAGCCAATATAATTTAATGTTCAGTTTCAAAAAAAGGAAAAGCATATTACAATTTGCCTATTAGCCTATTGAGCTATTAAACCTTGAAATGTATAAAAATTCCATAAATTCCATAATTGTTATATTTATCTATAGGGTTGTCAACATTGTTAATTTACCCTTGGCTTACATGGAAGTAATTGATATGGATAAAAAAAACTAAAACCTTAGTTGTAACCATTGCCTTTGCTCAATCTTAGACCTGTCTACCCAAATTTTAACCTAATTCCTAATGTAACCTATAATTTTTAGCATAAAACTAGACCCTAATGCATAATCAATTACTGTTAAACCATGTTTCCCAAAATCAACATGCTAGTTTCTTAAACAATTCCACTTCTAACCATTAGAGCTAGATTTAGGATTATGTAGCAGTTAATATCATTTCCACACAAGACAATGCTCCTAAATCAACTAAGATAGATATTTAATCCATCTAGAGGATGGTACAAAAATTAATTAATGAGTTATTTATCATGCAAAAATGTATGGGCAATACAGGTGGACAAAACACTAATCAAAATAATTAAGGTTATGGGTTCTAGAGGTAAAATAGGCCCTTCCACAAGTCTATAAATAATAAAAAGCATAAATTTCCATCTAAAAAGATTCCATATATCAAAATTATAGATGAAACTCTTCCAAATTAGTGCCAAGTTCAAAAAACTATGTAATATGGGGAACTAGATTGTATTGAGTTATGCATTACTTTTTGAAATCTTCCAATAGGAAGTGGAGAGGCAGGAAAATTATGTCAATCAATAACAACCATATTCTTATAATTATTTTGGAAACCTTAACATGGTTATTGTCTTTGACACTTATTACTTCCCCTTCCCAAGGGAAGATGATAATGAACTTGGTGACAACATCGATGAGGTTCATGCTTTCCAATAGTATCAGTAGGTCAGGAATAACTACAAATTGAGAAACAAGTAGCCTATGACTCATTAAACACCTCATAATAATATTAATACTACTACTCCTCCTAATTTTAATGCCAAAAAAAATCCACCCCCACTGAGGAGAGATAATCTACCTCCATCTAGGAGGGATAATCTACCTCCCCCTAAGGAAAAAGATCAATCACATAGTTTTGAACATCAGGGCAAGGGAGGATATAATATTTTTGAATACATAAAAAATATTAAATTAAATATCAATCTTCATGAGATATCTTAGATCACTAATCAAAGGGATCTACTACTCAAGGCCCTAATAGGAAGGACTTTTGACAAATCCAAAGTTGCTCAGGAAAACATAATGATGTACAAAGATAAACTTGAGGTACCACTACTATTAACTATTTAAGTGTTAAAAAAATGTGCATAATTTATTGGTTAATTATGGGGTGTTAACCAATGTGATACCTATGGTTCTTTTCCAAAAGTTAGGTTTGACTCTGGACAAGTCAAAAATATTGGTACTATAATTGGATAAATCTTCAATCCCATGTGTCGAAGAGTTGACAAACATGCACATACAAATGACATTAGATCCACATGTGTAGTATATTATTTTCATCCTATTCATTAAAATTATAGAGGCATATGGCCTACTACTAAATTGATAATGGCCAAAAATGTTGAACATGTACATGGACTTGGATTTCTCCCATATGTGGCTACTATGAAAAGGGGTACCAAATCAAATCAAGGTTGATAGGGAGATTTAAATTAAGTACTTCATTATTGATTAAAACACTAAAAATGATAAATTTAAGTTCATATCAATATATGTAGGCATATATACTTTCACCACCAAATAACAATTAACAAAACAATAATTTAAAGGTCCTTCTCAATTATGGACTCTACACTTTGATGTGACTCATTTAAAACAAAGATCTAGCATGGGTATGGCCTTGACAGACCCAAAAGGTAAAAATTACCTAAATTTTCATAGGTTTTAGTTCCCCTATACTATAAATAAGGTCGAGAATGAATCTTTGATCTTAATCCTACAATTCACATTAAAGCACAACACTAAACAACTACTAGTTTTTAGTGACTTTAAGCTAGTTTTAAACTAGATCAAAAATAAGTACTAGTGCAAAATTTCATACCTAAATAAGTATAAAATTTGAGATTAGGACTTTATTTAATATTTTGAATCATTTGGCATCAAGTTCATCTTAAGATAAAATAATTAGATAGTTGATTCATTAGCATCCTCCTCTGCCAATCTGCCACCACTCCAAGAATAAAAAATACAAAAAAAATAGTGAAACTAGTCCCATGCCTTTCTATCCTAGTTAATGTGGATAACTTATAGGTATCTAATGATGATCATCAAATCATATAGTTATTGAACAATTTAAGAAATTTTGAGCTCCATATAATAGATGAAGAACATATCCAACCCATACAAGTTAAATATATGGGGTAAGACGGTTTTATACAACTAAAATAAAATAGAATCCCCTTGGGCATGGTTTACTTAGAGTGAATTTTTTACATTGACCCTCAATCCTAGAAGTAGAAATATAAAAAATTAATTAATTTGACTTCAAAGAAAACTTGGGGACTGACCAGACTCCCCAACTAGTGAATATAGGTCTAAGTTGTACAAAAATTGAGAGGAATAAGATGAATGGGTTTCTTATATATTACAAGGATGTCATTTATTATACATATGATGACCTAAATATCTTTGATCTAAGCATAATTACCCATACCATCCATTTAAGGTTCAAACATAAGCCATTTAGGCAAAGATAGAGACTAGTGAACCTGATCTTGAAACCTCTCATAGAGACCAAAGTACAGAATCTCCTCGATGCAAAAATTGTTTTCCCAATTAGGAACTTGACCTAGGTAGCTAACCTTATACTATTCAAGAAAATGAATAGATAAATTAGCTTATGCATTTATTTTAAGAACTTAAAAAGAACTTATAAAAAGGACAATTTTTCTCTACATTCTTTGGATGAGGTGATTCAGATGGTGAGTGGTTTGAAGATGATATCTTTATTGAATAGATTCTTAGGATACTACTAGGTATTTGTTAAGTCATAATACATGATGAAGACCACATTCACCACCAAATAGGGAACCTTTACATATAACAAGATGTCATTCAGCCTAATCAAAATAGTATGCACTTTGTATAGAGTGATGGATTTCATCATTCAATGACTGGTGGGGAAATGCATCATCATTTACATGGATGATATTACATTATTTTTGAATAATAGAATTGACCATGTAGGCCATCTAAAAAAAGTCCTAGACATATGGAGGAGGTATAGAATTTCTCTAAACCCAAAAAAATGCATTTTCATAGTTACTAAAGGAAAATGATTGGGCCATATTATCAAAAAATAAGGGATCTCTATTAACCCACACCATGTCTAGGCTATCTCTAAGATAACTTCACCTAATAGAAGGAAAGAGATAAACTCTTTATTTGGAAAGATCAATTTTATGAGAAAGTTCATTTATAGTTTCGTATAAATCATCAAACCATTAAATGTCATTGTGAAATAGGATGCTAAGATTAAGTAAATAATAGAATCCAAGAAATCTTTCCAAGACATCAAAATGGAAATAATTCAAGCCCTAGTCTTGATCATCCTAGATTTTAATAAAGATTTATATCTTTGTTCATTCACCTTAGAACATACCATTTTTGCAATGTTTATGCAAAGGGTATAAGATAATAAACATCCCATTGCCTTCATGAGTACCAACTTGAAATATTTAAAACTAAAGTATTCTATAATTTATGAGTAGATATATGCCTTGATCAAGCCCATTAATAAATTTAGACATTATATTATATGAAATAAGACACATACCATTATCCTAAACCCATGTGTCAAACTCACACTTAGCCAAAATGATATAGGATAAAGAAGAGGGAAGTGTATAGCCAAACGTCATGAGTTTAAAATTAAAATCAAACCAGCTAAAATGGTAAAATGCTAGGGCCTCATCTAGCTGATAAATCAAACTAACCTATCCATCCACATTAAACAAACCAACAAGGCACAAATAACATGTGGAGAATATTAATTACATATCATCCATTACCTACTTATAAGGACATGCCTTTCACTACCAAATATAGAGAAAAAGTGAACCCTCATGATCAAATCAACTCATTTCATAATCAAGAAAGGGGTCCTTTAAATAAATAACTATGAAGGCATCTACTTGAGGTACATATTAAAAGAGGAATATAAGGGCATCATAGATAACTTGCACCATAATATTGGTAATGGACATCCCTCTAGTAATACTATACCTCATAAAATTCTAAGGATGGGTTATTATTGGCCCACAAGCTTCAAGGATTCCTATAACCACATTAGAATCTACCACAAGTGCTAGGTATTTTCAAAGAGAGAGGTGAATGTTGTTATGCCTTTATAATTGGTTATTAAAAGATTCCCTTTTCTTGAATGGGTCCTAAACTTTATTGGGGTAATAAATCCAAACTCTTTGATAGAACACAAGTTCATCCTCAAAGCTACTAATTACTATACCAAGTGGATAGAAAATATTTATACTAATAATTCATGAGCCATATATATCATCAATTTCCTAGAGGGAAGCTTGATCACTAGATTTGGCATACCTATTTCAAAAGTCAATGATAATTTCAAGCATTTCAATCTATTGAATCCATAGAATCGGTCTAAAACAAGTAGATCACCCTCAAGTTTTGCTCAAACCATACCTATAGGGAAATGGATTACCTAAGTCAACCAAAAATAATCTAATGGATTCCATAAAAAATTCTATTCATAATAAGCCAAGAGAATGTCATCTCTTATTGAAATATACACTATGGGCAAATAGAACTAGGCACAAGTAAGTTCTTAAGGCTTCACCTTTTATACTAGTACACATATGACAATAAACCTTCCCCATCACTCCCAAGGTACCAATGTACCAATTCATGAAAATATATGGGCAAAGATGAGAGAATAACGTATAGAATACTTGAGATATTTCAATTATAAGATGTAATAATTGAAGCACTACATAGCTTGAACAAACATTAGAATATTATCAAATGTTTGTTTGACAAGAGATCAAAAATCAAGACTTTTAGGCTTTTAGACCTAGTGTTCCTCTGTGATAAAACATATGAGAAAAAATGGAAACATGGCAAGTTTAATTCCATGTGGATTAGACCATATCAAGTATCTAAAATCTTTGGAAATAATGCCTTTCGATTGAAATACCTCCAAAGTAAGAACCTTGCCTTTCCAGTCAATGGATAGTTTTTGAAACATTACTTCATGGCTTCCCCAAATGGAGATGCATCAAATTAAACTTTAAACTAAAATTTAGAGTAGGAATAGATTAGGTTTATTATTTTCTAGATTAGATTTACTACTTTCTAGATTAAATTTCCTACTTTTTGCACTTGATTTATTTTAGAATAGTTTTTTTTTTCTTTTAGTAGCTTAGTTCCCTACTTTCTAGTTTAGTTTTCTAAGTTTCAGAATTGTCTCAAAAAAATTATTGAACTAAATCCAAAAATGAAAATTTTAGAAAGGGGATGATAGCTAAAGGGAGTGCAATCGATTCTCACAAAAATTTATTCTAATAGTACTAAACTTTTTGGATTTAAGGTATATATTGCAATTGAATTTGTTTTATATTGAGTGAGTTTACTCAATTAGTGGTACTTGATATGATTTACTCTCATACAAATTTTAGAAAATCTTCCCATTCATAAAGATGCACTACACTATCACATGTTAAAACTTGGGTAAGAGATGATAAACATATGACCAGATACACACTGATAAGGACATATTAAACAATAAGTTTCTTATTCATATACCCAACCAAAGGTGGTACCCAACCTTTCTCTATCTATATTTTTTAAAAAAACAAAAAATGATAGAAGACAGGTGATTCAAGTAAACTCTACAAGGGCTTGAATGCATAGATGATGGTAGAGAAAGGCTTTGAGTGGAACTAGAGGTATCTCTTTTAGGGCCATAGATGTTTGGCTACTAGTAGATCAATACCAAGGATTTATTTTTTAATTTATTACAAAGTCAAAAGTCAAAATAAAACCTATAGTTTTTATTCAGGTCTTTACTAAAATATTCATGACCAATAAAAAGTTTATTTCACTAGATCACACACTAATCCATGGAATAGGAAGGTTAGTAAGTTGCATTAGGAAGTAAGAGTTTATTCCATAAGTTAGATTTCCTTATTCTTCCTTTGTTAAGAATGAAGTTTTTTCATAATATATCTCTAAAATTTTAGATTCCCAAATTAGTCAGGAGCATTTTTCCTTGTGAGTCATCTTTTATTGTACCCTAATGCACACACCCCATTTTTAAATTTTGAAATAGGGACCCATTATTGTAAAACCCTTATTTAGGGATCTATGAGACTAAAAATATATGATGAGGTTGTTATGCATTTATCATCTAGGATTATTTCCATAAAATATAGCATTGTGCATGTTCAAATTGTGAAAATCTAAGGTTAAACTAGTATCTTAAGTCATTTCAAACCTTAAGTTTTCATGAATTTTATTTCAATATAAATGTTCTAATTTGTAAGCTAATAGGACAAATATTTCTACATCCTAGTTTTTATATTTTTGATCATAAGATTAAAATTAAAGGATCATTAGTCTTCTCCAATCAATCCCACACTATTAGATTCCACACTACTAAGACACACATCATTCTCATGTAACTCAGAGCTTTCAACAATTACAATATTTTTAAGTATTCATAGCTATGGACATTTACAAGATTTCCATGTTATTAAAATTTTAAGTCTTCTAGTCTCTCAGGCTCTATAAACTTTCCACGTGGCATATTCTCATTAAAAGGGAAACACAGATAATTTATCTATTTTACCATCAAGTTTAACATTTATGCATTCCCATGTGCTAATGTTTTTGAGATCCCAATACTCTAGGGTTATGATCGATCAAAACATGGAACATTCTCATTAAAATAGACTTATGGAAGTGTTAAGTGATTCTTTGGTTTGTATTTTAATGGATTTAAACTTCCATGTTTTGTGGGTTCCCTCAATCATTACACATGTCTCAATCATGGTAACTCATAGCCATAGGAAGGTTGGTTATAAAAAGGTGGAACCAATCTAATGGTATGATCTTCCATCCTTTTTGAGTGCCTGAGATCATTTCATGTGGCTTAATCATGTTAATTCACCACTACAGGACCCACCCAACATAGTAAAAAGATTTAAAGGGTCAATTTAATGAGTATATAACAAGTATTAATATTTGAGGACCTAATAAGTGTCACCATCTAAGGGAGGCATGGCCAGAATATAAAGGGGAAATATTAATAGAATGACAAAGAATCAAATCAATTAATAATTGATAGATATATCAAAAGTGATGACTAGACACAAAGAATTCATGAATGCTTTCCATTTGGTAAGTAAATGCATCTACCAAAGCTAACTAACACATTTAAATTAAAATGAAAATTAAATCAAAAGTTATTTATCTACATTGAATGCACACAAATACATTCAATACTTAGGGATGCGAATGATAAATGGAAAATTTACGCTAAGCAAAATTCACTTTGCCATTATTATTTAAATCAAATGCATGTGTTTTCAAGATTATCAAATGCTAAAAGATCCCTAGTTTTATTTAGGTATCAAACAAAAAATGAAGTAGTTGAGACACTAGAAGAATTACAATGACCAAAGGGTAATAATGGCCTCTTATTCAAGATAAGGTAAGCCCTTAGTCCCCTCACCATACTTATTTATGGGATTGATACAATATTCAATGAAAGTGCCCTAAATTTCAAATTCCCACATTAATAATTACTTTGGGAAGAGTTGGAATCCATCTATTCATACTCTATCAAAGATGAACTCTCTCTAAAATCAAAAAAATACATTGATTATTTTCTACCAATCAAATATCAAAGACTCTACCAGGTGGTAACCAAACCATATTTAATGCCATGTGTTAACCTCCTAAAGGTTTTATTTGTTAATGGAACCATTGTTTAAGATATTTTACATGTTAGGAAAGTCAACAGTGCCTCTACTTATATTTAGGCTAGGGAATTTGAGAAGTACCTTAGGCTTACCTATCTTGAGACCTCCTACAATCAAGTATTAGCCAATGTTTGGCTTCATCATAACATAGTAGATGGAAATTTAAATAAATGTATTGAAAAATGTCAGAGGATGAATCCAAAGGGGGATATCTCCTCTAATTGTATTATTAAATTCATACCTAGAATTACAATAGTCATGGCCCTTTTAAATATATTATAAAATTTCCCAAGTATTGTACATGTTTAGGTTGAATGGGTTTCATTATTGGATATACTCCTAAAATATAACAAGTCCTATGTTTAGAAGTGGTAGCCCTCAGATGAATATTTGGAAGACAAGGTTAGAGAATATTTTTATTTCATGTCCATTCATAGATATAGGAATGAAATTAGATGAATATGCATTGAGGTCTATCCTCATATATATAAAGTAATGAAAGGCACCCCAATCCCCAAATTATCAAAAAACATGGCAAAAAACTGAATAAAAATGGGATATTATTGGTTATACCTAGATGTAATCATCATTTGATTATAAGGAACCAAGACCACTCCTATACTAATACCACATCATGGTTCAGACATTATATCAAAATAGTAAATAACATATCATGTCTTTAACAATGTTGCTAAGGAATTAGGTCAAAGGCATTTGACCTACTACATCAAAGCTCCTATAATAATTAGATAACATCAATATGTGATCAAATCACATTTTATTTAATTTTGTAAAACTATAAAATAGTATAACTTATAGCTTGCACCTTTTAGGGAATGGGACACTAGAAATAAAATAAGGGGGAATCTCAAATATAGTATGAAAAGGAAAAAGATGCATGTCTCATATGATCACCAGGCATATGATCATGATCGGATCTCCATAAATTCCTTAGATTATTTAAAAGTTTGGATAAAGATGAAAGATAAATCAATTTCTATGATACTTTCTTAAGCCTTGTAGTAAAACCTTGAAACAACTAAATAAGAGGCATAGAATTCATAAAGTAATAAATGGCCTCCATCTCAACCACAAGGATCTCAAACACAGGATCAACCTCCTTCCCCTTCAATATAACATATAAATGAATAACTAGATGAATCTAGTAGCCAAAGAGAGTCCAATACTCATCTTAAGAGGGATATTTCGAAAGTAATTCATAGTCCTCAAGTCCCTTCTACTTTAATAGCTTCACACATATAGTTCTTAGGCACAACTACTATAAGGTATAGGTCAGTACTTTCTTCAACTAAAAAAAGGAAGAGCAATTTTATGATGAATCCTTTTCCTCCCCTTACTATAGTTACCGAATTAAGTATTCTTGAATTCTTTTAAATGGATTTTACTTCTATTCCAACTACTCTAAACTCTAAACATTCTCCTAAGTCTTCTCAATCAAGCCCTGTGCCTTCCACTTCATCACCTTTAGTTCCACTTCCTACCACAATTGTTCCTACAACCCCCTACCATCTCATCCACCTTCCACTCCACCCATATATACCTATCAAAGGAAGCACAAGAACTATCCTACTCCCTCCAAAGATAAAAAACTAGAAGAGAGGCCATCACTTGGTCTCCCTATTATAGAGGAAGTTACTAAATAGGAGGAAAAAGATGTAGAGGTTTAAATGGAACTTGAAAAAGAATAATAAGTTGAACAAGTAATATCTTTGGTTAATTATCCTTTGGATGAAGAAGAACAAGAAATGGGAATTGCACAATAGAGCAAAGTTATAAAAATGATGAGGTATTATCTTCCATTATTTCTTCAATTCCTAATTTATAAATTCTAGCTATAAGTTTACCCTCAGTAATTCCTAGGGTTATATCATCCAACTCTATTAGTACTAATGTTGATTAATATATTATTTTTACTCCTAACCTAATAAGGAATCCTAAAGTAGTCCATTTTGATAATTTAGTCACAATTTATATTTTAAATAATCCCTTAGATCCCAATAAAAAGTTAACCCAAATAGAGATCCCAATGCCCCAGCCATTGGCCATGCTAAAACCAACAATGATGTGGAAGTAACACTGGGTTTAACTAGATTCTTGGTAGAAGTAATACCCATGAAAGGAACATCCCCTTAGGATATGGTTCAATAAAAACTTACTCAATTTCATATTAAAATAAGTGTCTCCATGCCAACCACTTTTATTACATCCCTTCTAATTACCACTCTACTTTCTACATCCTCATATCTTGCTCAGGAAGAAGAAACAAGGGAACTTAATGTTCCCCAATAGGTGAGGAAGATGTATAATGTTAGAGATGAAAGACAAAATTTTGTCTTAACTAATCTCCCCAAAATATCCACTTGGTTTGACATGGAAATTGAGACTACTCAAAGAGTGAGCATGAGTAAAATGGTCAATGTGAAAATAAAAGGTGAAGTGGATTTTGAACAAAGAAAGAACTTTTTCTCTTTAGAAAAAAATCTCAAGAGAAATCCCAATAATCCTACTGAATATATTAAGGATTTCAACACTTTTATTAATTCCACTAAGGTATAAATGAAATAAATGCACTAGAGTACTGAGTAGGCCTTTAAAATATGGAAGTAAATGTATATGACATAATCGCCTTAAGAAGTTATTGTGTAAGCATCTTTGCATGATTTTGAATCAAGGATTCTATTTTTTAACTTGTAATTTTAGGTGAAGCTTGAAGAGATGAGGGATTCCCCATCCCAATATTATAAATACATTTAATCTCTCAATCTCAAAGGAAGGATAATTTTGGATATTTAAAGTAATAGGAAATTTGGAAGATTTCTACTTAACTTTGTCTCTATATGAGAATCTTTATTCTTCTCTAATTTTATGGATTACTTGAGATGTTATATCATCATGGTATCTTAGTGATTTTATTATATATGAGTTATCTATTTTAGAATTTAATCATTTTTATTTATAGCTTATTTGAATATCTTTTGCATGTTTATCATAATCCCTCTTGTAGATGTGCAATAGCAATCTAACAATTAGGAAACCTTTGATTTATTCATCTTCGAGTACATTATGTTATGGTTCCTTTGACTCTTCACTATATTTTATCATTTGTGTGTTACATTAGCTTGCTACAAGTATTAGTAAATTCCTTATCCTATCTAAGTTCAGTGATTAGTCTTGAAAGGCTTTATCCCTAAGTGTCCATGTGATTCCTTTTTTGCCTTACTTTTACCTCTTTTTTAAGTTTCTTTTGAAATCCTACCATCCTTAGTTATAATCATCATCCTTCCACCCAATCTAAGTAAATATAGGTTCACCCATAGCTAGCTCACCCATGGTAAACAATCTATATCATTCATCATTATTTCACTAATAGGTTGTTATAAAATTGAATACCCTGCAACTCGTGCCTTGGAGTAAGTCTATTCAATGATCCTAAAATTTTAGATGTAAAATCATAGAAATTTTTGGGGGTGTATATAAAAACCACATAAACATATGGGTCATGGACCCTCACTCCTTGTGAAATGCAAAATCCTACTTCTCCATCTTCATAGTGACCTTGGGGGAAAATGGGTTAGTGGGAACATGATGTTGAGCTAACCCCAAAGACTTTGTAATTATAGGGTATTGCTTACATATACAATACTATAGAAGAGGACCTCAGAATCATGTAGTTCTCACCTACATATTGGTTTGTGTGTGAATCATACAATATATGAAAAGCAAGTATAATAGTGACCTAATTTGTAACTTGGTAAATTAGGTTCTTGGGCTAATCCTTTAGTAATTTATACATGTAGATGTGTTGTACCTATGACTAGTGTAGAAATAAGGAAGATTTATTCAATTGAATGATTGATAGAGTGCTTTTGATAAGTTGCTTTGGTCTCTTTTGTATTTTACTAGGTATTTACGTGTGAGGAATGAATGAGGGTTGATCTTGTATTTATATCAATCCCTTGGGAGTAATAACTCACATTAAATAACTTAGGTTGACCATTATAATATGTTTCATTTATAAATTAGATTAATTTATGTAAATGGATACTTTCATTAGGACTAGACAATATCATTGCCATTATTGTTTATCCCAAATGTTACTATCTAGGGAGTGGGAAAGCAGGTAAAATTTTAGAACCTATAGAGATGGAAGACATGGGTCATCAACATAAGCCTAGTTGGACTAAGATATATAGGCCAAGGGGAAGAAAAATAGAGTAGATGTGAGACTTGCAGAAGTGGGAAAGGGAAAAAACTAGGAAGAATAGCTAAGGTTTGAGTTTTTTAGGTGTACAAGACTGAGGTGCTATACAATCATAAAATATCATCTACACATCTATGGATTTGACTATGACTATGTAATAAACATATTTGTATGTTTCTTAGTAACTGTTAACCAAGAAAATTGAAGGCACATCTACTTTGTAAGAGTTAATTGCATAGAAAGATTTGGCCTCAGAGCAAGATTTATTGTAATTGCGAGAGGACAACATAGAGTTGAGCCTTCAATTCACAAATTCATGCTATATCATTGACACTAACTTACCTAAACTAGTGACCCAAGTTTTAGGCACCCAAGTTATGTCTGAAGATAGGTAGTTTTCAGCTTTATTGGTGCAATTCATGAAAGAATGAATGGTTACACACAAGCTACAAATGCTATGAGCATAAGGGGAAAATATCAAAGATAAAATATTGAAAATCTACACGATCTTGGAGGAGTAAAAACATGTTATAAACATAGTTTTTCTTCAATCCAAGTGGATATCACAAGGTATACTAAATTGGAAGTAGCAATTTAATAAGTCATTGGTTGTAGTTAAGCCAAAGTTTAACATGGTAGACAAAACCAAAACTTTTATGGAAGATCATATCGATACTTTTGAAATAATGAGTAACACACTCAATAAATTAATATATGCAAGGGATAATTCCATGAAAAAAATGTAGATATGGCATAATGAGACTTTGTGTAGTTCATTTGCAAGCATCCAAGCTCAAAGGCAGGCAGAACAGATAGAGGAGCTAACATAGGATATCTAAATTAATGTTTTAAATAATAAAACACTCATCACCATTACATAAGATGAATATATTTAAAACCTTATGGTGATTAAAATCTCAATTCACATATTTCTCACTATGGTATGGAAGGTGCTAACTAACTGTAAAATTCTCAAGAAAGACTTGTCCTAGCTTGACACCTCTATTTCATAATTGTTGATGAATCACAATTAATTCCCCCATAGAAATTACAAAAAATAATTCAATAGAAGAATATTTATATAAGCATGCAACCAATTATCTAGAAACCACAACAATCTCCACCATTAGTTTCTATAGGACCAAGTGCTTCATCCACATCTCTAGTAGCTCTAACATCATAACAACCTGTTGTGAAGCCAACATAGAGTATGCCAACCCTACATAGTAGGTAATGTGAAATTCAAATTTTATAATTTTCAAAAAAAAATAGCACAATTTTTTAGGATACCTCAAATCATTAGGAGTGGGGTTAGGTTAGTTGAAAACCCATAAAGGGTGACCACCTAGTTAACCTAGTCTATTAAAAACTTGAAAGAGTAGTAGGCTAGTAAGAAACTTAGTTGAAAACCTAAAAGGGTAGATAAGTAGTCGACAAAGGGTGAAAATTGGTAAATAGACCCTAAAGTGATAACCATGACTAATTTTTTTGGTTTAATTCCTTAACTCAAGCTTTAGATTAGGATCCTATGTTATGACTTTATCTCAGGATGAGATAAATGTTTAAGTCTAGGAAAGTGCTAAGTGTAGAATAGGGATATAAAAATAGTAGAGTATATATGTTGGACACATGTGTGACTTTCACTCACTTATTATTTTGTATAATATTTTTATATGTATTTTACCTATGTAATCATAATGATAAATGTCAAAATGCAAAGAGTCACTCCTTTTAGGCATATTGAAAGGGTATAATATGAAGAGGTAGCGCTAGGTAAAAATCTATATACAGTGCTCAAATATATTTGGATATGGTTATAATCTGATATATATTAATACATATTATTCTAAAATAATTTTGTATGTATATTTTATCATTGTTTTATGTGTAGTGAGTACTTTTTTTACTTTAATATATTAATCATATGAGTTTATACCAATTGTTTAGATTATAATAAACATATATCTATTTGTATATCTATTTGTTTTGTTTGTTAATGAATATATTTAGTATAAATCACCATCAAATGTTTACTTTTTTTTATTCCATGCATAATATATCCATAAATTAGCATGTTTTAAAGGGTTTCTAGGAACCTCTGTTAACACACATTGTATAAACACAACTAGTTTCATGGGGCTCAAATTGGCCCAATCCATGTCCATGATTTATCCAATTGACTAATTATTCAATTAGTGATTAAATTGGAGCCAATTTATCCCTAAATCATATTATTTAAGTGCAACTAGATTTATAGAGTTTAAATTAGCCTAATGTTTATCCTTAATTTATCTAATTGACTATTGTGTGCAATCAATGAAAATTCAAATCCCAAATAAAGTTACATTCATGGGACTTAGATTGGTCTAATAATGCATCATTAATTGATTTAATTTACTAATTGGTTTTATTAATGATGAAATTAGGGTGAATCAAACCAATAATCAAATTGTTTAATTACAACTAGCTAATTTCATGGGGACCAAATTGACCCAATTTATGTCCCTTATTGATCCAATCAACTAATCAGTTTATTAAATGATGAAATTGGGTTCAATTGAGTTACAAATTGAATTATCTAGTCCTAACTAAGTTCATGATATTCAAATTATACCAAGTTATGCCCCTGATTGATCTAATCTACTGATTGGTTCAATCAGTGATAAAATTGGGTTGAATTGAGCCCAAAATAACATTATTTAGTTATAACTAAGTTTGTGGGGCACATATTTGCCAAATTTGCATCCTTGATTGATCCAATTGACTAATTAGTTCAATTAGTGATGAAATTAGGGCCAATTGAGACCCACATCACATTGTTTAGTTGAAATTAGATTCACAAAGATCTAATGTTTCAATATATAGTCCTAAATTGATCTAATTCATTAATTGGTTTAATCAATAATGAAATTAGGGATAATTGAGCCCAAAATTACATTGTTTAGTCACAATTGGATTTATGGGGATCAAATTATCCCAATTTGTCCCTGATTGATACAATTAACTCATTGGTTAAATTAGTGATAAAATTGAGGCTGATTGAACCCCAAACTACATTATTTTATTGTAATTAGGTTTATTGGGCTTAAATTGGCCCAATATGCATCCCTGATTGATCTAATTGCCTAAATTAGTTCAATCTATGATGAAGTTGGGGAAAATTAAACCTCAAATAAAATTATTTGGTTGTAACTAGGTTCACAAGATAAAATTAGCCCAAATTGAATCTTTCATTGGTCCAATTGATTAATTGGTTTAATCAATGACAAAATTGGGGAGAATTGAGGCACAAATTACATTGTTTAATAGCAGTTAGGTTCATATAGATCAAACTAGCCCAAGTTTCACTCCTATTTGATTCACTTAATTAATTTAAATTAATGATAAAATTAGTTCCAATTGAGTCTAAAATTCCATTATTTATTCACCGCTAGGTTCACAAGGCTCAATTTGTCCCAATCTACAATAATGGCATATTTACTAACTTTTAAAATAAATTTATATATTCCAATATAAAAAATTTCCACTTGAAAAATACTATAATATTTTCCATATCTATTTTTACAAGTGTAATTAATGAGATTCTTGTAATGACATTACTAGCAGACCCATGAATACACTAATGGAAGTGACTAGATTTTGTAATGCACTTATTGTGTAGTCATAACTTTAATTATTTTTGAAACTTCTAATTGATATGCATAGATATTTTTTAATATTATGGATGAATCAATATATCATTCTATGCAATAAAATTTTAATCTCTTTTATTTATAAGAGGCATAACATAACAAACAAATTGAGTTGAGAGCTGAGAACATTGTTGTAGTTGTTAAGATCGTATTTGGTTTTTTTTTAAATTTAACTACTCGTAGTAAGTTATTTTCCATACATCCTTTGGTACCTATTGGTGTTAAAAAATTTGCTTCTATTTTAGACACCAACAATGGGAAGTTTCAAGATGTGGGACATGCGACTTGAAACAACCTCCAGATTTTTAAGAACTTGGTCTCTTCTTTATATCAAGTACTTGGGGGAAAAGGGATAAGAATTTAAACAAAAACACAAATGTAAAGAAAGAAAATCTAACTATGGAAATGCATCTGAATATAATTTTGATCCTTAATCCTAAGCACAGTGAAACTATATGTAAGATTCAATTACATTAAAGAGCAGACGAGGCATGATCAATGTAAAAGATAGAAACAATAGAAACAGAGGCTCGCAACTTAGACTACTTTTGTAATGATACAGGAAACATCAACAAAGGCACAGAACTCTATCTTCTCATTAATTTTTCAGCCATATAAAAGGCACAAAAACATGCACAGTTACATAAACTTTACAATTTAAGAAAATAGAATAAAGGCAAATGATCTTCCTAATCACAACTCTAGAAAGTCTAAAACTCTTTACAATAATTTTCTTAGAAAATTCTCTTTTTTTGATCCCCTTGTGGTGATCCCTACACTCCTCTTTATAGCCTTGGATATCTCATTCCATCACCTCCTTTCCCATGCAACTATCTATTTTGCCTTTATCTCACAGGGGACAAATAGACGGCACCTTTAATGTTTGCAGGCCCCAAAAATATACCCAGTGAACTACTCCATCTACTAGAAATAACTCCCACTGAGTTTCCCTCTAGATTGTCTACGTATTCCCAAACTTATGGCCCAAATTCTACCCTAATTGAGCTAGAAGTGTCTATTAGAAGATAGTTTTTATATTTTGAACATTCTACCTTCTTGTAGTTCACTTGTTAAAATAGATACATAAGACCCTCTATTCTATTGAAATGGAAGAGGACACTTAGTCAATTTCTTGAAAATCTACTTATTTCTTAGGAGACACCAGAGAATGACACTTGGCACTTTTTGCAACTTTTATCGAATACATGTGGCACTTTCTACTTTCCCTATATTCTTATTATATCTTGCTCAAGAACTTTTTGCCTTTGACACCTATCATAATCTACTTTTTTTATACTTAATGTCTTAACAGAAATAAGACTCACCGCATTTCCTGCCCAACCAACCCTTAAAAGGGGCATGGAGATAGGTGGCAATCTCCACTTCTCTTCAACAAAAGACCCGTGGAAATCTCTACTACTCTTTTTCTATGATGTGGGAGTGTTCGAGATGCATGATAGGCTCCAATAGATGGTGACACTTGGTAGCTTTTGTAGACTTCAGAAATAAAACTTGAGACCCACCATAGTCTTTATTCAGCAATGAAACTCAAAAAATATCTTTCAAATGTTGACACATGGTGGCTTCCACTACTTTTGAGAAGATACATGGCATCTTATGCTGCTTCTAGGAAGATACGTGGCGTCTTTCACTACTTCTGAGAATGGAATAGAAAGGGGCTCGGTTGATGACACTTGGCGGCCTCCACTTGAACGGTTTGGTTGCACCTTACTTGTCCTCTGAAAGGGAACTTGTCCTTTGGTCTTTGGGATGATCCTTTGAACTACCCATTAAATCAAAAATTGTTCAATAATTTAATAGTTCAACACTGTGTACTATTTACGCATAACTCAAGGTATTGAACCAAGGCATTGAATCACCTTATTAAACCAAGGCATTGAATCACCTTATTTTGAATACTGACACATGGTGACTTCCACTTCTTTTACAAAAGTAATCTAGAGCCTTCCATGATTTCCACTTGGTGCTTTTTGCCTGATCCTAATACTTAGCTTGTTGAAGACTTTCGCTAAAAAATAAATGAAATGCGAGTGTCGATATGAAATGCAAATGCCGACACGTGGTGCTTTCCACTGAGTTGTTATTAAACACATGGCACGTCCTGACCAACTTTTAGGAAAAATGAAAGGTGCCTCAGATGATGCCACTTGGCAGCTTTTTTCTTGATTGACACTTAGCCAAAAATGAAACAAATGAATCAAAAGGGAAAAAGAACTTGTGTTCTATTTCTAAACTTTGCCATCAAAGATCAAGGTATGTGAGAATAAAATTTGTAGTGCATGACTAAAAATTGAAATGCAATGTAGAGAAAAAAATTTACTCTATAGTTATTGGTGACCCTAAGGGCTTTTGAGCCTGGTCAAAAAAGAAACCACACTCCCGTTAGATCAAAATTGCAAAATTTTATAGCTTCAACAATGTTGTCTGGTAAGTGGACCACTCATGGTCAGATAACCCTTGCTTGTTCTATAATTAATTGAAGGCTAAATCAAGGTTAATAATATCCTTGTGCAAAACATTTTACAAAATCTGAATTGTAGCCTTCAATTTGAATTCAAGCTAGGAAATATGAACCAAAATAACTTCTACTTCTGAGACTAAGGAATCATCTCGTAAGTTCTAAAAAAAATTGTTTGATCATTCTATTTGGCCAGTAGCAATGGTTTAATTTGATCAACCATTAGCACTATGTTATCATCAAGAAATGGAGAAGGAAGACCTAATCGCACTAGATCTTCAATATGCTATTTCATTTTGTTGATGCCTTATTTCATGATTTTGAGGAGCTCTCTATAATTGTTGGCTACGAAATTGCAACTGAGAACCTCATTGACTCTCTTTATGGTGACCATTCTATCAGTGGTTCTTGTAGCTACCAATGTCACATCCATTACATCATAGAGCTTTTACAACAATGTTTTAGAGTCCATTACTTTGTCAAAAATTGTAGTCAAAGTGTTCTTCACTGAATCCCCCACCTTTTCACACAATTTTTGTGCATTTAATAGGAAGGTAAGAGAAGGCCTGAGTTGAATAATCTCTAAGGAGATTCTTTTCCACATGGATTCATAGAGCTCCTTTACCAATTTTATCACTCTGACATTGCTTGGCCTATTAGCCAGCTCCTATGTCAGTTGGGTTGCTTTCTATTGCTCCACTTGGAACTAGGCTTTAATGGCCGTAGTATTATCTTGTTTGATTAGCAGCTTGTGTTGCCATTCTACTTTTTCCCACCTCAGGGTCACCACCATAGCCTTTATCTGCATGAGCTATATCTTTAAAGAATCATTTTGGGCCTCGACTACCTAGTGAATCTAAAGAGAAATAGTCTCTTACAACTATTTATTCAGATTTGCTATTTCATTATCCTTTCTATTGATTTTTATGATCAAATTATTATAGTTTGCCTTCTCTTTTGCCAAATCAGCCTCCATCTTCTGTAGCCTCCTTAATTTCTTCAAGTAGTCTTCAGTGACTGTAGAAGTGGATTTGGTCAATAGGTCAATTCTATCTTGGGGCCTGAAAAGGGACATGTCCATGGCCACCGCATCCATTGTGTAATCCTTAGGCTACATCTGCTCAGTTCGCTTGATAACATTTGGTGATAAATGGGTCACCATCAATTGTTGCTAAATTGGGTCAAATTGTGACTGAAGATGTGTTGTAGCTAGTGCTTTATTTTCATTTATCCTCTTTTTCTCTCTTTGGGCTTCCCTTGCCTTATGCACTACATCTGATTGGGTCTGAAAGGTAGAAGGAGAGGCAATGTGCCCACCCATAAAAGGATGTCCCTATGGCAGACCATATTGAATAGCTAATTATTGGCTATGGACAATCTGAGGGAAAAAATTTTTGGGAACAGAGGGGGAGAAATGGGGTAATGTTAAAGCTTGAGGTGGCAAAAATGGGGTTAAGTGAGAAATGGGAATGGTAGAAGTGGCAGAGGATGTCATCTGGCTAGATGAAATCATCATGCCAATGGGAGAAGAAATAGACTGAGAAGGAGAAGGAGGAATGATATCTACCTAAGGAGCAATTACATCACTCTGTAATTGGTGTTGTTGGGTGTCTGTCTCCTCTTTTATAGCCAACTGAAACTACACCCTCTTTCATTTCTTAGGTGTCTCCTCTTTTGGTTGTGTTCTCTCCTCTTCCATATAATCTACTGCCATTAGTGATGATTGTGGAGAACTAGGAAGTTTAATGACTTCTAATGATGGGGAAGCTTTTGATGGTGATAGAACCACACTCCTTTGTTTCTCCAAGATGCTGAGAGGTTGGGGCCAAAATGACATAGTCACTGCAGTAGCAATTTGTTCTAAGGTTTGTGGCTCTTTGCTTGGCCCAAATTCCTACTCTATACCCCGTGTTGGAAAATTAGTTGTCTCTAGGCTAGATGCAGGGGAGAGATGGTACTCATCCCATAGTTCTTCCCATCTCTCATATGTGTCTATGTTCCTAAAAGAATGGGTGGTTTGAGAAATTTCCTGCCTATACTTCCAATAGGCTTCTATCTTCTCTACATCCCAATCTTTATTCTTTAATCCTCTTCTCAAGCTAGAAGTCATTCTGACTTTGGGATCATAATCCCTCTACTTAACGTAGAAAATTTCCCATGGTCTATTTTGTAGAAGGGGCAAATCTGTTAATTCAACATAAAAATTAGGAGCATATTCTATAGGTTTTCTCTTGGCCTCCCAAAAAGGGTAGCCCTCATGTGCAATCCTAGTTGCAACCCTATTAGTCTTTATCTAAGAAGCTATGTAACCATTTAGGTTGCATACCAATTTGTCTTCAACTAATTGGAACCCCAGAAAGGCTAGCTTCTAAAGCAACAAAATTTCAATGTCCCTGGTTTCTAAAACCATGTTGCCTGTCATCCACGAGAGATCATACATTTTCCTCTTCCATTTTCTAGAACCATAATCATTGTCTAATACTGACACTTGCCTAATGACCTCTAAAAATGCTAACCTAAGAGTTAGAATCTTTAGTAGCAACATTGGTTCCCCACAAAAACCATGAACTCTTATAATCGTATGGTTGGATCCAAAGTAGAAGTCACACGAAATTGAGCAACTAGCCAAGAGGTTTGAAACACTGGGAAATAATCTATTTATGACTAGTCTGGGGTTGAGGTGGCAAAGAGTATGGGTAACAAATAGTTCCTAGAAATCATATGGGTCGCTGGTCCTTGACAAAATGTGTGTCCATGCAGACACAGGAATGGTCCTTTGGGGATCAAAGCTTGGGTCATACATGTCTAGATGCATATGTTGGGTGAAGAGGTTGGTGTTTTGGTATAGCATGAGGTGAAATAAATAAGAAGAGTACCTAAAAACCCCTTTTGATTTGAATTGGGCTAGTTTCTCCACCATTGAAAAAGCAATTTGCTCTAAAAATTCAAGTCGATATTTCTAGGTCTTATCGACGGTCTTCAACCTAAAGAGGATAGTCATTTGCTCTGCGTAAACTGCCATATCATCTTTCATGCTAAAGCTAAAAGCCATCATGGATAGTGCATCTTGGCTAACTTGTGTGAATTGGGCTCTTACTATAGGGAGTGTGGGCACAGTAGTGTTGTCATCACCCATTTGCAATTCAGTTCTTAAAAACCTTAACTGGGTATTAATGTTAGCCCACGTCCTTTACATTTTAGCAATAGTGGGAAATGTTGTTGTACTATCATGGTGTAGGGTTAACATATCTATGATAGCCTACAATGTGATTTTCACCATGAAAGGACCCTGTTGAATGGTGCATAAGGGTACATGGAGCAAGTTAATTCAACCAAGTCAGGGCATGGATGCAAAGCTGGGACAAGGAACTATGCTAGTTGTGAGGTCCATATCCTCATGGCAAATGCCTCATATTGCCCTACTCTGGCCCTCTAAAGACACCTTTGATGTGCCCCTTCTCTAAGGGTTTTAGTATTGGCTCTTTGCAAGATTGGGTCCATGATTCCATCTACATAATCCTTTAATTTTGCTGGGTCACTTGCCTGACCAACCTCTAAAATTCTAGTCCTTGGATAGGCTTTCAATGTTTGTGCGGGAGCTAAAGCATATGACTTACTTGCTAGAAACCTATCAAGGGATTCATACATCCCAGCTCCTTGTTGTGAAGATGATGCTCCTTCCATCTCTATGTCTTTTCTATGATAACTGGAATGAACCCTTTGTAAACAAAAACACTCTCACTGAAGCAAATTTACTAGGTGCCAATATTTTTTGTAAGTAGCAGGATATTTTCTCATAGATGCAAGAATGCTTGAGAGTTTGTAAAATTTAACTCTTGCTAAAAGTATTTATGGACCTATCAAGTCTCAAAGGCATTAAATTTATACAACCATTAGCGAATCCTACTCAATATTCCTCAGACAGCGAGATAGATACGTTATGCAAGTGGCAGCGCAAAGGTACCTTGGCAATTTCTAAAGATTTGGGAAACATTCAATGCTTTAAGAATTTGAAGATTTTTGTTTTGAAAACTTTCTAAGCCACTAACTCTATGTTTAAAAACACTTATTTAAAAGAAAAGTGGGAAACCAACAATGGAAAAAAAAATGGGAATGGGAAACTATCTAACTATAATACATTAGAGACCTGAGTTAACTAAAATGCTTCAAATAGATTCTATTTACAAGAATATCTTCAGGTTCTCCTTCCATTGATTCTAGCTTGAATGAATTCTTCTACTTGCACGTGCAAATTTTATATGGGCTAGTCCATAATGCTTTAAATTTAGTATGCTGACCCAGCTTGACAGCTCTTGCATCCCATTTCAAAACAATTGAGCCTACTTCAAAATGAGGATTCAAAGTCTTTTTATCAAAATAGTCCTTAACCATTCCCTAATGTTTAATTAATGAACCATGGGCTATATCCCTCTTCTCCTAAACCTCCAAAAGCTTTGCAAGTCTAACTTGCATGGGGCCATTTTCCTCAATTTCAATTTATTTGATCAGCTGGAGAGCAGGGATCTCTAAGCTTAAGGGGATCATAGCAAACTTTCCATATACCAATTCATATAGGGGAAATTTGATCACCTATTTAGGCATGATTCTATCAGACCATAGTGCTAAATTAAGCACTTTATGACATTCTTTGTGATGATTAGCCCCTACTCTTTTGATGAGTCTAATCAGGTTCTTATTAGTCGATTCTACCAAACCGTTACCTTGAGGGTAATAGTTAGATGAAGTTTTCAGATATATTCCATGTTTCAATGCAAATTTAGATACTTTAGACCCCAAGAATACTTTATCATTATCTAAAATTATGGTGTGATGAGCCCCAAAGTGAATAGTGATACTCCCTAGAAAATTTAGGATCACATTTTCTGTTGCTTCCTTAAGTGGGACTGCCTCAGTCCATCTAGTGAAGTAATCTATGGCAGTTAATGTCCATTTGTGACCCATAATAGACACTAGATTTATCATTCCAATGAATTCAATACCCCATTGAGAAAAATGTTCATCCACAATTATAGGACTAAGGGGCATTGTTGCATTCCTCCTCATCCCCATATAATATTGGCAGGATTGGCATTTTTTTAACCAGTTGATAACAATCTGCAAATAAAGTAGGCCAGAAATATCCTACCTCACTTATTTTTATAGCTGTGATCTTTCCAAAAAAATGCCCCCCTAATATTCCATGATGCATCTCGTGTATTATTCTCTTAGCCTCGGCCTGTTCTACACATCTTAACAATTTACCATCAGAATTTTTTCTAAAAAGGACCTGTTTAATTAAAACAAAATGAACTCCTTGTATCCTATAATATCTCCTCTTATTTTGAGGGAGTTCTCTCAGATAAATTCCATACTTCATAAAATGAATCCTACTTGTGACCCAAGATTCTTGATCAACCTCTTGTATCTTTAACACTATCGTCGTCTCTCCTTCTTTATCTATCTCCCTCGGTATCCTCTTTTCAAGCTCTTGGGTCATATATTAGCACAAACCCCTACCAGTGACTAACTTGGTGGGTCTGACCTCTACATCATAATCAAGGATCTTAGTAATCCAGTTGGCACTTTTTTTAGTGATTTCTCCCTCCATGATGTATTCTCTAACGCTTGGGTTAGCTACAAGTACCAAACTTTTGCTCCCTGATACCATATACATGAATTTCTTGAGGGATTTTACTATGGCATATGATTTTTTCTCTACAAAGTTGTACATGGTTTCATAATCCCTTAGATTTTTTGAGAAAAAGGCTATTGGGTGTTCTCCCTCCTTTTTACCATCCTTGTGTGTCAAGACAATAGCAATGCTTAACTCTCCTCCATAGACATATATTACAAAAGGCTTGGAAAAATCTAGGTTTTTTAGTACTGGGGCCATTGAGATAGCCTTCTTGACCTCTTCAAAGGCTTGCCTTCCTTTTTTAGTCCATTTGAAAATCAAGTCTTTCTTTAGCAAGAGTGTCACTGGCCTCACCAAGCTCGAAAAATTAGATATGAACCTACTAACAAAATTAATCTTTCCTAAGAAGGACTTAACTGCCTTCTTATTTATTAGAAGAGGTAGGTTCATTATAGTTGCAATTCTTTTAGGATCTATGGAAACTCCTTCTTTAGACACTCTATGTCCCAATAGTTTGCCTTGAGGCACAACAAAGATGCATTTCTTGGGATTGAGTGATATTCTAAAATCCTAACATTTCTTAAAGATAGATTCTAAATGATCAAAATGATCAACATCATTTTTTGAAAAAATAGTGAGGTCATCCAAATAAACTAGGATTATTTTATTT
The DNA here is from genome assembly GCA_037957365.1 of Torreya grandis. Lineage (NCBI taxonomy): Eukaryota > Viridiplantae > Streptophyta > Pinopsida > Cupressales > Taxaceae > Torreya > Torreya grandis. The sequence goes on along the minus strand of JARHVA010002700.1, from coordinate 2,359,803 downwards.
ATAAGTTTCCCAAAGGATATATCCATGCTCTTTGAAAGGTGGCTCTCACATTTGATAGGCCAAATGGCATCTTAGCATATGCAAATGTTCCCCATTTGGTAGTAAAAGTAGTTTTGTACTGGTCTTCATCAGCCAACCAAATTTGATTATATCCAGAGAAACCATCTAGCAAAGAAAATCTCTCTAATCCAGCCATAGTTTGTAGAATTTATTCCATGGAGGGCAAGGGATAGTGGTCTTTTAGAGATGCTCTATTTAGATCTCTAAAATTTACACATAGTCTTACATCTCCATTCTTTTTCCTAACTGGTACTAGATTTGATACCCAGGTTGAGTACTTGATTGGAAAAATTATTTTGAAATCTAAAAGTTTCTACAACTTGTCTACCATTAGAGGTTCAATCCTTGGATTTACTAGCCTTTGTTTTTCCCTGATGTGCTTAGATCCTTCAGTCAATTCTATTGTGTGCTGAACAATGTCTCTATTGTATCCATGAAGGTCTTCATAACTCCAGGCTATGACTCTGTCATATTTTTTGCACAATTCAATTAGTCTCTCTTTTTCCACTTGAGTTGTAAAATTCCCAACTTTTAGTTTTTTCCCTTGACTCATCTCTATTTTAGAATAATCTGCTTTGTCTACCTAGAACCTTTTCTTCTCCAGGCTTACATCCTCTAGATCAAATAAGTTTTCTAAGGTGACCAAGCCCTTGGGGAGCTTATTAGTCTTTAATTATATAATCTGATCCCCATATGCTTCCTCAATTTTGGTTTGTAACTGATCAACAAACTCATCTTATTGTTTTAAGAATGAGACTACCTAAGCATCATTTTCAAACACTTGCCAATTCTCATCATTGTCTAGAATAGTCAGCCTCACTATAACTTTTACTGACTCATTGTTAATTAATAGGCCAGTTGCTGGATTAAATTGTGAGCCAATCTGGGCCATCCTATCAACTTCAAAATTTTGACTCCTAGGGACTATCTCAATATTGAAAGCTTCAAAATCTTATATTAAGTCCTAAATCTTATGTCTGTAGGATCTCATCCTTACATTTTTGGCTGTTGCCTTTTCTCTAATTTGCTTTACCACTAATTTTGAATCTCCTTTTACTATTAGGTTCTTTATCCCCATTTTCTTAGCCAATAAGAGCCCATCTAAAGATTCATACTCAGCATCATTATTAGTACAAGCAAATTGGAAACGGATATCCCTTAAAATTTTCTCACCATTTGAAGTAGTAAGACAAATTCCTACTCTAGCACCACATTTACTTCTAGCCCCATCAAAATTTAAGGTCCAAATTTTTGAATTTTGAGTTATTGGTGCCTCTTCCCTTAGAACATTTGGGATTTCATGGTCCTCATCAAAAATGACATATGTGCCCAGACTAGTAGAGTCATAGTTTCCATATGGGTCGCTATGCATCATAGCCAACAATTGGTTATTTTCTTCTTCTTGATCATGCTCAATCCAATCACCTAACTCTTCAACAAAAATCCTTTCTTCTTTATTTAAAATAGCATGATCTACCTCTAATTTTGATGTTGGTTCATTGGTGATATGATCTTTTGATAGTGGTTCAGATAGAATTTTTATCTTTGAACTGTATCTAGTTCTCAGGATGAGGTGAGACCAATCAAGACATATATATCCTCCTATTTTTGTTGTAAAGTCTCTGGATAAACATAAACCAAAAATAGGAGGTATATCTATGACTACTACATCTTGGTTGAAAATTATATTAGGACAAGTATATAACTACAATGGGAGTTGTTTGATTCTCCCTGTGGTTTGTATTGTTTTGCCATCTAGCTACATAACTCCTTTTATAAGGGGTTCATATTTTATTTTCAAAGCATCAGCTATTTGCTTGGGCATCACTGTAGTACTCGCTCCTGAATCTATGAATGCATTATGGAAGAGTTTCTTTCCAACTATCAGAGTCAAATAGAAAGGCCCTGGTTTGGATTTACTTACTTGTGCTGCATCATTCACAAAGGTTGTTGTCTTTGGAGGAACTATATCTTTGAGCTTTTCTTTTCCAATAGGTCCTTTGGTGATAGTACCTTTGGGCACTACTTGGCCTTGCAGAGCTTCTTGTAGTAGTGTCTTATGTTTAGGAATAGCCAATATATCCCATATTGATACTTGTGCTAGAGTCTTCTTCAATTGATCCACTACATTTATCGGTCCCAAAGACTAAGTTTTTTGAACGTAAGGATATCTTGTTTTTTCCTGAATTTGGGTATGAGTCCCTTGATTTTTCACCGACTAAGGAACTTCTTATCTGATAGTAGTGTTTCTTTGCCCTTGAAATGGAGGATTATTCATGACTTGACCATTTACAATCTCAGGTTGTTCCACCATTCTCCTCTTTGATCAGGTGTAATAATCAGATTGCACCACTGGTCTTTGGGAGGTAGATGCTTCGTTCAAGAAAACTGATTCTTCATCTTCAACCCATGAGAACAAATCATGTTTTGGGGCTATTTCTTCCTCTTATTGCAAGGACATTTCTTGCATCTGAGCCACTAGGACTGAATTTTGCATACCACGAGACTGGTAGGCTTGATTGTCACTAGAACTGGCAAACTGACCATCCATTATTCTTTGCTCTGCCACCCTTTGTTGTAGATTACCCCTAGGACAATCTCTAGGTATATGAGCATTATTTCAAGGGAAACACTAGGCATTAGTATCATCCACAATTATTTTTCCCTAGAACCATCTCCCTATTTGAGTTGGGAGGAATAGTCTGTGAGGGTGTGGGAACTGCAACCAATTGATTTGTTGGTTGATGGTTAGTTTGTTTTGGAGGACCTTGATATTGGTTTGGTTGGGATGAAAATCTATTTCCTTGATAGCCTTGATAAGGAGGCTTAGAGAAAGTCTCTACTATCTTTTTATATTGATTAGCTCATTGGAAAACATCCTTAGGATATTCTTGATATCATCCATCTCAGGTGACTAAGCAGGGATAGGTTCTTTCACAGATGGTTGAGGGTAAGAGTACATAGACATAGGTGGGCTTACAAATTTAGAAACTTCTTGAGGTAATGACAAGGAAATTTCTAGGAACATGGGCATGGGAGGCCTTGGAGGTAACTTTCTAGCATTTATTAAATTATTCTTAGCTCTGACCACATATTCATAAGCCTCTAGCAAAGTGTGTCCTCCAAGTGACTGAATCATAACATATATATCTAAATTCAAAGCCTTAAGATAAAACACTATGGCCATACCTGGTAATGGTCTAGATATAGTAGGGATTTTGTCCCAAGTCTTTTGAAATCTGGAATTGAAGTCAGTCATGGCTTCCTGTGGTCCCCTTTGAATGGTGATTAACTATTGTAACAAAGAAGACTTATCACCCTTCTCTGCAAATCTTTCAAAGAACAGATCTCCAAGCTAATCCCATGTAGATATGGTATTTGGGGTCAAAGACCAATACCATTCTAAAGCCTTCCCTTTAAAAGAAGCTACTAATAATCTTATGGCCACATTTTGCTATGTGACAACATGTATAACACAGACATCTGATACATCTTGAAGATGTTCCATAGGTGTTTTAGAGTCTTGCCCACTAAATTTGGGCAGATCTTTTAGGGCATTCACTGGGATAAGATCCCAAATGGCTGGTGGTGTTGGGAGGATTAAAGGACTACCAGTGTTCCAACTTGCATAATTTCTTAGGGGTATAGGGGATCCCATATTTGCTCTTGTTATTGGTACAAATTGGTTAGCTCTTCTTCTTGGACTTGTTACCAAAGGTGGCAAAAGAATACCTAGATTTGTAGCAGATTGTGATCTAGTGACTGGTCCATAGCTCTGACTCCTTGTGGCTCTTTGGTTCATACTGTCTTAAAATAAACTTCAAGACTGGTCCCACTGAGCGTGCCAAAAACTATTGATGTTAAAAAGTGCACTTTTGTTTCAGACACCAATAATGGAAAGTTTCAAGATGTGGGACATGCGACTTGAAACAACCTCTAGATTTTGAAGAAGCTGATCTCCTCTTTAGATCAAGTGCTTGGAGGAAAAGGGATAGGAATTTAAATAGAAACACAAATGTAAAGAAAGAAAATCTAACTATGGCAATGTGCCTGAATGTAATTTTGATCCTTAATCCTAAGCACAGTGAAACTATATGTAAGATTCAATGACATTAAAGAGTAGACAAGGCATGATCAATGTAAAATATAGAAATAATAGAAATAGAGGCTCACAGCTTAGACTACTTTTGTAATGATATAGGAAACATCAACAAAGGCACAAAACTCTATCTTCTCATTAATTCTTTAGCCATATAAAAGGCATAGAAACATGCATAGTTACATAAACTTTACAATTTAAGAAAATAGAATAAAGGTAAATGATCTTCCTAATCACAACTCTAGAAAGTCTAAAACTCTTTACAATAATTTTCTTAGAAAATTCTCTCTTTTTCTGATCCCCTTGTGGTGATCCCTACACTCCTCTTTATAGCCTCAGATATCTCATTCCATCACCTCCTTTCCTATGCAATTGTCTATTCTACCTTTATCTCATAGGGGACAAACAAATGGCACCTTCAATGTTTGCAGGCCCAAAAATCTACCTGATGAACTGCTCCATCTACTGGAAATAACTCCCACTGAGTTTCCCTCTAGATTGGTATGCATTCCCAAACTTACGGTGCAAATTCTACCCTAATTGAGCTGGAAGTGTCTATTGGAAGATAGTTTTCAGATTCTAAACATTCTACCTTCCTGCAGTTCACTTGTTAAAACAGATACACAAGACCCTCTATTTTATTGAATTGGAAGAGGACACTTAGTCAATTTCCTAAAAATATTCTTATTTCTTAAGAGACATCAGAGAATGACACTTGGCACTTTTCGTAACTTTTATCGAAGACATGTGGCACTTTTCACTTTCCCTATATTCTTACTATATCTTGCTCAGGAATGTTCTCCCTTTGACAACTGTCATAATCCACTTTTTTGATACTTAATGTCTTAATATAAATAAGACTCAACACATTTCTTGCCCTATAAACCCTTAAAAGGGGCATGGAGATAGGTGGCAATCTCTGGTTCTCTTCAACAAAAGACCCGTGGCAATCTCTACTGCTCTTTTGCTATGATGTGGGAGTGTTCGGGATGCATGCTAGGCTCCTATGGATGGTGACACTTGGCATCTTCTGTAGACTTTAGAAATAAAACTTAGGACCCACCATAGTATTTATTTGGTAATGAAACTCAAAAAAGATCTTTCAAATGTTGACACGTGGTTGCTTTTGCTACTTCTGGGAAGATACGTGGCATCTTCCACTACTTCTGGGAAGATACGTGGTGTCTTCCACTGCTTCTGAGAATGGAGTAGAAAGGGGCTCAGTTGATGACACTTGGCAACCTCTGCTTGAATAGTTTGGTTGCACCTTACTTGCCCTCTGAAAGGGCACTTGTCCTTTGGTCTTTGGGATGCTCCTTTGAACTACCCGTTAAACTGAAAATGGTTCAATGGTTTAACGGTTCAATGATTCAACACTAAACTTCATTTACACATAACTCAAGGTGTTGAAACAAAAATATTAAACCAAGGCATTGAACTACCTTATTTCAGATGCTGACACATGGTGACTTCCACTTTCTTTTACAAAAGCAATCCAGAGCCTTCTGCGATTGCCACTTGGTGCTTTCTACTTGATCCTAATACTTAGCTTGTTGAAGACTTTCACTAAAAAATAAATGAAATGTGAGTGTTGATATGAAATGTGGATGCTAACACGTGGTGCTTTCCATTGAGTTTATATTGAACATGTGGCACATCCCAACCAACTTGTAGGAAAAAGAAAGGTGCCTTGGATGACGCCACTTGGTAGCTTTCGCTTGATCAACACTTAGCCAAAAATGAAACAAATGAATAAAAAGGGAAAAAGAACATGTGTTCTATTTTTGAACTTTTCCATCAAAGATCAAGGTATGTGGGAACAAAATTTGCAATGCATGACTGAAAATCGGAATGCAACGTAGAGTAAAAAATTTACTCTATAGTACCAAAAATTGATATGAAGGTTTGAATAGGTATAAAAATGTGCGTCCACATTCAGCCATGGCCAAAATATAGATATATGATTATTATGGCCAAATTCCAATGTGCATAATATCTTATAAATCAGTGGTATAGGGAACAATCATTCACCAATCATAAATTCTGAAGCTCTTGAAACTTATGTAATTTTGGTTAGCATATAATATCTATAAGAGTGGTCATATCTTGTAGAGGTTATTTCTTATGCTACAAAAATTAAGGCCATGATATTATGGGTGATATGTAATCTTGTAATTTTGTAAAAAATCATAACAAGTTTTTGAATTTATCAAATAAATATTTTTTTGGCAAATAAAATATTGGTCATTGTATCATTTTTTTTGCCTTGAATATAAGATTTGTTTTCAAATTTTCCCACTTAATTTGGAAAGGAAAGTGGTATGAATTTATTGTTTTGGTCATAAATGTTATTATTATTATGTCAATGTTTATACATTTTTTAAGTTTTCTGGGGTATATAGATTTATTTTTGTGTGTGTGTGTGTGTGTGTGTGTGTGTGTGTGTGTGTGTTGTGTGTGTGTGTGTGTGTGTGTGTGTGTGTGTGTGTGTGTGTGTGTGTGTGTGTGTGTGTGTGTGTGTGTGTGTGTGTGTGTGTGTGTGTGTGTGTGTGTGTGTGTGTGTGTGTGTGTGTGTTTTTTGTTTTGAAAGAAAATAGTATCAGATATGACAATAGTTATGGTTCTAAAGCATTATGATTTTAAATTAAAATGTCATACTAAAAATTTATGAAGTATTTCCATTAATAAAATGTCTCCAAATAAAATTTGTGTGGTCAGACATTATATTTTCACTCATCAATCAAATTCTAAGTTTTTCTCTAACATGTGTCCAATTTCAAACCCTTAGGTTTAATTTTAATTATAATTACTTTCCCCCTAGTTTCATAATTTTTACATAAAAATATCTAAGGCACAACCATGTATTCATAGTTTAATCCCTTCCATTTTCATCATTTTTCATTCTCTTTCCTTCCCATAAATGTGTGTTTTGAAAAGAACTAGCACCAAAAACAATTGACTATTTTCATATAACTTTTGATGTATGTTGAGATTTTGTTAGTTTCTTCTAATAGACTCGAAAATAATGGTTAATATTAAATTTTGTTTTAAAATGGAAACAAACTTAACATTGGATTTAATTTAGATGTGAGGTTTTTCATACTGTTTATCAAAAAAAATTCCTAAAATAAGTTGATATGTCATAAAAATTTTAATGTAAAAGATATATTTGATTTAATAATCAAAATTCAATTATTAAAATCCATTTTTTAAGATAAAAATAAAAATAAAAAAGTTTGAATACATTATCCCATTTAACTAATGCAAAGCTCGACACAATGTGCATCAACAAATAAAAATCACCAAATTTAGATCATTTTTCCTTATATGTTTTAGTTTTAGTCACATCTTGACACACTTTACATTAGGAAAAGTTTTTGATGTAAACCTACATCGGTGATTAAAAAAATGGCATAAAAAGTGTTGCAAATTCATGAAAATCTACTAGTAGCTACTTCCTACTCTATTGCCTCTAAGAGGAAGATCACCATCTTTGAGCGTTACACCTCCACCTCAATATGATTTATCACATCTTGAGGGATTATACCATATTCACAATTATTATTAACACCTCCTCCAAGGGGAGGTTTTTTATAGACCCCTTTTTCATATTGTTTGTGTGGACATACTACAAATCATTATTGATTCCTAAGCTGATCCTAACAACATTGGTTACTTTCTTCTCTTTCAAACTGATATTCCCAACAATGCTTGATTTTTCCTAAGCTAAAAATTTAAATAAATCCTATAGATATAATGTGTATGTTTCTACTAGATCTTAATTTTACCTAAGCTCAAAATATTTAAAAACTTCTCCAATTGTCATGCTTGTGTTTCTACCAATTATATAGTACCTACTCCTAAACGATCCACTACCATTAACTGCTCCACAAACTTATATGATTAATAGTGGCACCTCCTTCAATGGGAGCATTATTGGAGCCACTATTTTTCATATTGGTCATATAGGCACACTATGCCATTATTTATTCCTGAGCCAGTCCTAATAGTATTGATCGATTCCTTTTATGTAACACTCATCTTCCCAATTATTCTAGCAATAAATTATTTTAATTCTTGATTTTATCTAAGATAAAAATTTGAAAAAAATATCCAACTATCATTAATGTGTTTCTTTCGATGCTTGATTATTCCCAAGATCCAAATGTAAAAAACTAATCCAATTTTCATTCATGTGTTTCTAGCATATATTTGATATTAAATTCTACACTATCTAATCCTAAATGATCCACTGCCACTAACTCCTGCACAAAATTCTATGACTCTATTGAGTCACTAAATGATCTCCTCAAACATTCAAATTTTGCATGAGGCTTTGGCTTGGGTAAGAGGCCATGTTCATTACCTTTTCATATGGTTTATTCTATGTATTTAATAGACATATCAGAACCCCACACCATCTCACCACTCTTTATATGGATTATCAGTTGCCATTCTCACTCATCACTATGACCTTCCCTTCTTCATGGTGTTGCCCAATTATCCTAATCATATCTTTATTCTTGGATGTGTTTCTTACATGTAAAACCTATTTGGGTCTACTCTTTCCCCTTATTTATTGTATATTAATGTTGTTGAGCCCATATTTCATGGTGATTTTTATTTTAATCTAATTCTTCCATAAATCTACTTCATAGATCGTGATTAAAATCATCTTCTTGGTGCATCTCAGCCTCCTACCCTGCCATAACCTCATAACATGGGTAGGTGACTACTTTATCCCAAGACACTCCACTCTTTTAGTAACCAATAATATATCATTCCATAGTATGAGACTATTTATAAATAGTTTCCACATGATTGTGAGAATTTTATTTTATGCTTCATCTACACAGGTATATGTAATCACCATAAATTTTAAAATATAGTTCTCTAATAATCCATTCATGATTATATCCATTTTGTCATCCATGTAGTATCTTACTTCTTCAAAATTTTGACATTTTAAGGTTTCTATTAAACCTCTTGATTGTGCATAGTAGATCATTATTTTAGCTAGATAGAGACACATGCAAACAAGTGAATAAGTAACTCAAAGAATAATTCTTCATATAATAATTCATACAAATAGGTTTCCCCTCCAAGAATATAGATCAATCCTAATAATTACCTCTTTATTATCACATTATAAATTATATTTATATATACATGCATCAATCTCCTTTTGGGTTGGCCTCTAGAACATTCAATAATTCCTAAAGTGTTGGAAATGTGTTGTATATTTTCCATGGTTTTACACTCTACTAGACTAAAGAACCAAAATGAGGGATTTTTGGGACCATATTGGCATGTATTTGGGTAGTTATAACCTATGTTTTATATATCCCATGGTTTTGGTACCCATGGTATTTTTAATACCACTTTGATGGTTATATATTGATGTGCTTATATATACTTGCACATATAGTAGGGAAAAGGAGAACTATGTAGTGAATTATTATGTTGTAAATGGTTGAGTTAATACAATAAAGAGTTACTATGATGGGTTTTTTATAGGGTAAATTTTAGTGGTGAATATTTTTTAATTCATGAATATTTTGGTTTGGAGAATATGAAATTGGCAATTTTTTTAAGTACCACATAGGGCACATTCACCTAAAATTTTGGGATGTTATTTTTTAGGGGTCAGTTATGCTTTACAATAATTATGGAGTTATCCATATAATTTAACATATATATAGTGAATATGTTCCTGGAGGTTTCCAAATTACCACCAAAGTATCTTTCTTTACCACATCGCCAAGATCTTAAGCCTTGAAGTCACATCATGTCACTTAACTACTTTCAACCACTTAACAAAACTATGTCACTCAATAAAACCTAACCACTCCATAGAAATAAATCACTCGGTATAAATATACAATCTAAAAACCCAAATAAATATGGTATAATTATGTTTTATGATATTAGATTTCCACCTAGTAGCACTAAACCACCTAATAGTAATACATTATTTGATAACACTGCATTGCATGGTAGCACTGTGTCACATGATAGCAGACTACCATGTGATATCACTAAATCAGCCATTATTAATTACCACTTGACATATTTGACCATCTATTATCTCTTTTTCATCTATCAGTAGCACCCCACTGTAACCACCCAGTAGAACTATGCCCTACTATGACCGCTCAGTAGCACTTTATTGCCTGACAACATGCAAATGCTTCACCTTTTAAGTTATTTTTGTTCATCTACATCTAGAGTCTTGTAGCACCCTACCTTAGTTACTATGGCATCAAGAATTAACATAAAGGCTAAAATACCACAACAAATATTAGGAAAATCTAACATACTATCTTATTTCAAAAACCTAGGAAAGAAGAAATTGTAAATGGCATGCACTCCAAATATGGGTAATTCTATTTTTTTTTTTAATATCAGATAATTTCTTTAATTGTAGAATAATCTCAAAACCATTTCAACAAAGAAATTGACATGGATAATGACACTATTTCATTAGAAATAATTAATCCAAATAACTTCTCACCACCTAAAGATTTTATTAATGACATGCCACCCCTAGAAGACACTCATATGGGTAATTTAGAAGAGAATTACAATTCTCTTCAGATACAATTTTTTTTTGAAATTTTTTCTCAAAAATGTTGATAGAAGAAGATAAGTACACAAACAATAGGAAGGTCTTTTCAAGTTGACTAGATTGAAAAATATCCATTTATAAAACCTGTAGAACCAAAAAATGGTAACAATATGCAGTTGGAAACTTGGAAAATAACATAGAATGAAACTTAAATTGGACACAATTGAGAAACATTATGGGAAAATATATATATTCTTGAAGCACCTAGATAGATTGATAACAAGAACACACAAATGGAAAAATGTATAAGAATGCATGCATGTAAGATATGCACGTGAATACGAAAATGATCCAAAATGATAAAAACATCTTGATGAGAAAGGGGGAACAATAAAAGCTCAATTTGGAAAAGTTTTTCAGTTCAATATTAAGGAAAAATATGTATAGTTCTCTACTATTTTCACATTTTAAAAAAGGATAGACCCATTTCTAATTTTTTAGATTATAAAATTTTGTTTCAACATAATGGGTTTCTTGATATTTCACAGTCACATTGGTCAGATAGTAATTTTTAGGAAATGGTAAAATGTCTAGCAATGGTTGAGAAGGAATATTTGAAATAAAGTGTTATGAGATCATTATTTATCTCACTATCCATTTATGAGGTCACTACAATTGACACCATATCATGGGTTTACATGCATGTGTATACTTTTGAAAACTATTTAAGACAATATCATCTATTAGCTATCCATAAAATGGTATAAAATTGAAATGCAAAAAACCTTCATAAATTACTTGTATCCAATTTAAGAGAGAAAAATGGGATGGATGACTATGCCATAGCTATGAAGTTGGTATGTGTTGGTGTTGATGATGCATTAGTGATTTAAGGGGATAGAAGCGGTCTTTGTATTCACCTTCAAATAATAGTTTAATCCATTTATGATTTTATTTCATTGCATGGATCATATGATGAATCTTGCATATAAAATTGTTAGCACATTAAGTAATTTTACAAATTCGGAAGAGCTTATTCATGACTTAGCGTTCTTACATGTCAAGTAACCTAACAATATTTATGGAGTTCTAAAAATTTATAATTGGGGTGACTAATGGTAAAAAACTACTAAAAGATGTTGAAACAGATGGGTTTCCATGTATGAACCTACATGCATAATTTTTTAGGAATATCCATCTTTAACTGGTTTTATGTATAAATATCATAGGGAAGTTGACAAAGCAAAATATTTTTTGTGTCATTTAAAATATTTCAAAACATTACTCACATTATGCAGTATTTTTCCAATGTTGAAGGAAATCAACTATTTAATGAAACATGCCCAAGAGATATCTATCTATATTGTTAACTTCATACATTTTTAAAAATGTGTATGTCAATATTTAGATAAATTATACACATCAAATGAAAGCTTTCATGGACCTAGTAAATTTTGATAGATTTTCAAAATCTAGAGGTTTATTTAAAATTCAATATGTATGATCACCTTTGTGTCATGGTGAACAGCATTTAGATCCTAATGCACACATGCTCTAGAAGACTAGAAGTTGTGGGCACAAAACCTAAAGATGTACCTATGACATGTCTACTATAAGATATTGTTTTATCTAAAACACAAATTAAATTCATAAAAATCTTGAAAAGTTTATCAACAAAGATCATAGAACATTTTCAAAGGGATGAGTTTTTGGAGGGCATAGGAGTTATGAATCCCATTTTTTGCAACAATGTTAACATTCAAGAATAGATTAGCAATTTATTTCACAAATATATGGGTACAATTGTTAAGAATTTTTGCAAATCTATAGATGTGAATGGATTTTATATTAATGGTATTTTAAATAAATAATTATTTATGTCTCATTGAACACAATTTGAGATTACAATGATAGATCAATTTTAGTGGTTAAGTAACCCAACAAAAAATGGTGCCATTACACGGCTATGGAAATTTTTAATCTAAGTAGCATCTTACAAGAAAGTATTAGTGAATATTTTAGATTATATGAACTTGTTCAAAAAATTATTTTGGGTTATGTGGAAGATAAGCGAGTGTTTAGTACATTATCTTTCATGAAGTCAAAACTTAGAAATATATTGGATAAAAATCTAGAGACTTGCTTGAGACTCTATGTTCCACATTATTCTATGGACAATTTTACTTATGATAGATCATTGGCAATATGGATTTCTCTATTTAAAATAAGAGGAATTAGTAATACAAATACAAATATAGAGGATGTGAATACTGAGACTAAATACGACACTATCATGGTAGATGCAAATCATGCTTATGATGAGCAAGTTTCTCAAGGATTGTTTCAATTGCTCAAATTTTAGTTTGATAAGTATAACAATTACTATTTTTTGAAATATTTCATATTCTTCCATCTTCACATATTTTAAATATTCCTAAATTTTAGTTTGATAAGTATGGTAATTACTATTTTTTGAAATATTTCATATTCTTTCATCTCCAAATGGTTTAAATTTTATAATGTATTACCTGTATGTAAAAATTATGAATCTTATTTAATAGATTGGAATTAAGCACTTTATTTGTCCTATTACAATTATGTGTATTTCAAATAGTACTTATATAACCTTTGTAATCTAAGTCATTCATTAAGAAAAAATCATAATTCTAATTAACATTCACTAGAGCATTCATTGAAGGATACAAGTCTTATGTGTAGACATGCACGGTGCACCATAGGACACCAGTTATCATGCTATTAAAACTTCTCCAATTATTAAGTTTTGTTGTTTTCATTATCTTATTTGTCTATAATAGTCATTTGGAGAGATTATACATAAATGTAATACATGCATATGTGTTAAACCAAAAGATATACAAATATTTTAATCACACCAATATTATTCTATTGCACATTTACATTTGAACCATTACACAAATATATAGGAAATATTTTTTGCCTATAATTGGGAATCACATATTTCCAAATTCCACAAAAAACTCCACATGTCCCTATAATAACTCAATCTAAAAACTATAACACAAAACCTATATATGTTATATTATTGTTACATAAAATTATAACTATAAATAATATCAATAGTTAAATTTCCTAACATTGCCTCCACAATAATTTAGTTTGAAGAATATTTAAATAATGCATCCAACCAACACTTTTTCAAATAGTACAACTAATAGAATAGTATAACTCCATAAAATATTTACTCTACTTTATCTCCATAGAATATTTTAACTTGACCATAATACATTTAAATTATTTAAAATATTAAAATTATATACCCAGAGTATTTAGAATAAGTGTAAAATATCATTGACATTATAAACTATATTGAAAAACAAGTTTTTTTTAAAACAAACATGATATAAATCATTTTCATTTTAAACATTATAAACTTTTTGAAACAAACTAACATTTATTTGGAATAGACTCTCCACCCACTTAATACTTGACATCACCCTCCATTAAAACCCTGCTAACTTGACCTACCTGTCTATCCTCCATAATAACTCCTTCCTTCTCAAGATCCATAATATTTTCCCTCTCCTCATTCACTGCATCACTAGTTGAAAGAATAGATAGATCTGCATCTATTTTTTTATTCAATAAAATGGTTGGATCCATCCCATGCTATTGAATAATTTTCTTCAAAGTGTTGTTCTATTTATTTAATAAAACAAGCTTTTCCTTGAATCTAATCACTAAGGTGATACTTTTGTGCGCATTTTTCAAATGCACATTAAGAAGTTGTGCATCTTTCTTTAAATTTTCATATTTTTCCTATAATTAACAAATAATATATAAGTCTCAAGCACATACATAATTTAATAACTAAAATACACGTTATAAATAATGAAAACTTACCTCAACTTTTTCCTTTTTTGCTTGTGTAAAGGTAACAAAGTTTATATCTCTAGCCCATTTATTGAAATAGGTCTAGGCTTCTCCATTTAAAATTTACAATCTTTTTATCATAATCCCCAAAACATTATAATTTTAAACATTACTAATAAAAATTAATTTAGATTTAGCTTGTTAGAATAAAGCATCAATCTTTGAGTGTTTATTTTAAATAAGGGAAAACAAATTAACTCTTTGCAAGTGATTGTGAGAATGGGCATTGATTTATTTGATCAGTGCTTTTGTCCTTATCTCCCATTATTTTAAATCATTAAATTCTCCAATAACACCCTCCCTCAGATTAGCAAGCAGATTATCTAAAACTAGATTATTCAATGAAAAATTAGTTATGGAATCATCAGAGATGATTAAATTATCAATGGGTGGTGGGGTAGATGGAGAAGAGGTAGTTGTAGAAGGACTATTGTAGGGACATTAGCAACTTGAATAAAATCATGTGGATTAAATCCACCATCAGTTGGGGTCCATATTTTTATCCCAAGAAACTCTTCATTTAGATCAATTTGTTGTAAACATGTAAGACCCTATGCCCTAGAAATGCCACCAATAGAGAAATTTGGGAAATCAAAAATTTGTAGGGTTCCTCTACTCTTTGTATGGAGGGAGATATTCTTTCCTCTTATATAAGTTTGGATGGGTGGTGGGGGTGGTGGTATACATTTTGGTCTCCTCACAGATGTAGGGTGGCTTGCAAAAAAAAAATTAGTCAAAACTACTAAATTAAAAAAACATAAAATTAATGAAAATTCAAAATGAAGTTATTATTACATGTAGTTAGGGTGACTACCTCTTCCATTATAATAATTCTTGTTGGTGTTGCCTCTTCCATTATGATTATCCTTTAGGAATTTACCCCTTCCCCTCTTATTGTGGGAGAACAGTGGTGGTTTCACTTGAAAAATGAGCAAATTATCTAGTTAATAAATTGCCCAATTCTAAGAAACTTCAATTAAAAAAAAGATATAAGGTACCAAACATTGATAGTGTTGGAAAGAATAATCCTCAATGGCAATAATTAAAGATTTAAATACAAAAAAAAATCAAAACAAATATGAAAAATATTTTTTCCATTAAATAATACAAAAATAAATATTTAAGGAAATTTAGGTGACCCTAGAAGTGAAGATGAAATATAATCACTTCTTGGGTATTTGGAAATTTGAAATGAATTAAATGAAGACTCCATGGACTCGGTATCACTAGATCCCTCTAGAGCATGATGACCTTTGGATTTTTCCTATTTTCTTGTGGCACATACACACTCTTACCTATAACAACTAACAGGCCATGAAATGTTAAAATGAAAAATATGTATAAAGAAACATGGGTGATTATTATGAAAACTAAGCTTACCTCCTATTCATTGATAGACAAAGAATTATATTTCATTTTTTATGAAGGGAAGTGGGAATTTCAATATTTTTTTATCTCATATAAGGCCTTGAAATACAAGGCTAGAATATAGTTAAAGGATGAAATGGTGAAAGTTTCTTTGGAAAATGCATAATTCAACTCACCCCTAATATTTTTGGATACAACCATGCACCAGTCACATTTGACACTCAATGGAGAATGAAGAATGTAGTAAATAGCCTAGAAGGGAATGTTTGATGGTCTTCCTTAAAAAACAATTCTGACTTATAATAAATGCATAATAGATTTGAGAAATGGACATGTAAAATCATAATAAATTGACTTATTCTATCATAATAAATTGACATGTAAAATCATAGTGCCACTTGGTAGCATGGTGTCACTCTATAATATAGTACTACCCAATAGCATGGTGCCAACTAGTAGCATGGTACTACCTAATGGCATGGGGCCACCTGGTAGCATGGTACTGCCTAGTAATATAGTGTTGCATGATAGTAGAACATTGCCCTATCACCCTAATAAAATGATGTCAGATATTTATGTAAAAAATAAACAACACAATTTTTCCCCTAATTTGTACACATGGATTCACCAAGGTTGCAAATATGATTCTCCTAAATAAACCTAGGGGTTTTCCATCATGGACTCTTAAAATAAACCTTAGTTTGTTATCTGAAAGAATTTTCCTAGGTTATATTATGTGTATTATGTAATCTTATGTGTATGTCATTTTTCAAATTTTGTTAGCTTAATAATTTTGTTAGTATTGCTTCTCTCATTTTAGTTTACTGGTTCAAGTATTCTCTTCACCAACATCATCAAGGACCCTGAGAATAGAACCAAAATGTTAGATGAATTTTAACATTGCACCATTAAGTCCTAGAAGCCAACAAAAAAAACATAATGTATCAGCATATCAACTTCAAAGAAGTTGTTTGTGAAATATTTCATATGAACCTTTGTAAAGTTAGCTTATGTTTATTATTAAAGACTAAAGTTAGTTTAATATATTTATTTTAAGCTTATAATAAGTTATGTATGTGAAACTAATACCATCCAACATTAACCATAGTTTTTGGCCAACAATATATGTTTATTCTTGTGGCCAATAGGTCAAGAGAAGTTAGTATTGAATTTTCTATTTATTCTCTTATCATCATTTTTATTTTATATGGTGTGGATAACTAGTTTACTATTGTTATACATTTATTCTATTCTCCTCTTCTCTCCCTTCTCCTACATAAGATATTTTTTTGGTTCTTATTTGACCCTAGATAGATAAAATTCCTATATGGTATTAAATCCATTGTAGGATACATCTATAAAGTAGGATTGTTTTAGAGCATTTTTTAGAGGAAATTTTTTAAAGGAGACTTTTGGAACATATTTACATTTTCCATTGAGTTTCATAGGGAAAAAAACATATAAATTGACTCTAAACTTGTATGGATTTACATAATTTATTTATATGTATGTTAGTTTTCACATGGATAGTTATATAATCCATATAGACCATATGGCTCTTGTTATTTTTATTTTTCTATTTGGTTTGAATTATTTATAACAAATATATTTTGAAGGCCATACGACCTCTTTGGTATGCCATATGCTATTTTGGTATTCCTTCACATAGAGATCTGACCACTACCTTCTGATGTTGTTCTTTTCAACAAATTGTGACTTCAATTCCTTCATTCAATTTTATCATATACATTAGCTCCCCTACATCTTCCACTATGATTGCATAACCAAATTACCACCACTTATTTTCACCTTTATCACCACCTATTGAATGGCTTCCAAAAATTAAATTTTTAACAATTTATCTTGGTATAAAGAATGTCAAAACAAATACTTTCACTCTAACTATTTTAACCACCTCCAAGTTATTTTATCTAAAATTAGATTAATGAAATAATAAAAATTTGAGTAGATGTAAAATAATAGAATATAATATAATTAAAATATGTAAAAATTACAATTTGACAACACTGATTTAACATGGAAGTTTGACAAGTCACAATAAATAAATGCAAGAGGATAGAGAAATACATAGCTTATTAGTCACACTTTCTTGATTTGTATAGTTTGTTTTCCTGATCTGCTGATGTGCAAGGGGATTTTATCTTGTTTATTTCTATAATTTATGGTTCTTTCTATTTTATGATAAAACTAATTACAAATGGACAATATCAATTATTGATCTTGACCTATGTGGGTTGATCTTGACCCACGTGGGTTAATTTTGGCCTACTGAGTACAAGATACTTGAAACTAATTGTTGTTTATGGTCTAGAATAGAATTAATAAAAAGGAGATAGTGCCAACTACTAATATTGACCCATATGGGTCGATCTTGACCTTGTGACAACAAGATCATGATTATTTCTATGATGTTTTTCTTACTTCAAAAATGTTGTCCAACTTTCTCAGTATTTTCAATATGCACACATATACTTAAAATGTCAAACCCTAATTTCCTAAATAGACACTTGAGACATAAAATTAGTGTGGATTGGGTCAAATGGATTAATTTAAATTGACTTTGGTTAATACATATTAAAATACCAAGCACTACATTACATTGTTAATTCTCTAAAAAGGGATCAAACTCAAATTTAGTTTTCCCACTTACATGTGTGTGTGAAATGTTGCATACAAGTCTGGATTTTCTTTCTCTTAGTTCATCCTTGGCATAAGCATAAAAAATGTAATAATACTTTGGATGTATCTCTAGTGATTAATTTTTTTTTGCTTTCACAACATGCCCTAATTCTTGTAATAATCAAAGAACCTCTTTTTGACCTTTTAATCTTATCCCACATGCGCTCATGGTTAATTGGTCACATTAATACAACTTACCTTAGTGTTATATCTTAGTTTTCAGGCTTGAATAAGACTCAAAATAATCACCTTTGTAAATACCACATTTGTACAAGTCAAATTTATATTTTACACTTAGCGTGAAAGTGGAGTTATGACCTCCCAATTTATATTTGAAGCTTGGCTTGCCTACCTCTCTCAGCCTACTCTTAGATGTTATCTCAATAAATGTTAACTTGGGTCTCCCTAAAATTTTCCCATTATGATAACCAATCTTGAATGATAAATTTTCATATCTAACATTTGGCCCTAGAGCAAAGTTAGCTACACTTTTATTCACATGGCATTCTTGCTTGCCAGCTCTCTCAACTCATTAAATCCACTTCAGGGGTGTCATTTAAATTTTCATGCCTATTGGAACCTTGTGACCTATCTCATCCTCTCCATCTCATAAATTTGGATAAGTTTCATCTTTTTCTCTTTGAGCAAAAATGCATTTTTAAGGCACTTATCCCACTTATGGGGTATCCTAATCAGGGTTTTTCTGGTTTATCTAGGCCTCCCAATTTACTCTATCAAGTAATATTGGTTTTTTTACCTCTAAACCCCTAGAATCAACTTCATATCATTATTTTTTCTCATTAAAGTAGGTTTCTTATTTTGACCTACCTTCCAAAGTGAATTCTTGATCATGTGTCACACTTGCAAAATCCTTGCCTTTCCAAGTAAAACCTTATTAATTTCATTGGTTGGTTCTTCAATTTTGCATTCTACCTTATCCTAGTTATAATCAGGGTTTTTGTGCTTAATTTGATATTTTTTAAAATTTGGTTAAGGCCGATATACATAACTGGGATTCTAAAGCTTGATTAGCTATGGGGAAAGTCTATTGTTAGGAAATTACTTAAATGATTCATAAAATTAGGATTATATGTGGAAAAATTAAGAGTAGAATAAGTAAATTCACAATAAAAATCTTGAAAGAGTAGAATACTTGAATATTATGATTGAGCCACTTCAAGGGGGCAACCTCCATAATAATGCAATAATAATAGAACTCATAATATGATGATAAAATACTAACCACTACCTCCTATATATACTCTACTTAGCCATGGTTATTCCATATGCCAACCATACTAATAACATCAAGAAATTCAACAAGCTAATGTGAAGGTCTATAAGACATAATTTAGTCATACATATCCCTAGACACACTATAGGTTAAGGTCATATCATGCCCTTCCCCTTTAAAATAATGTTGTCTTCAACGTAGAATCAAACTAGGATGTTGTTGTAGAAACACTTCATCCTCCCATGTTACTTCTTTAAAATTTAGTTTATTTCATTTGATCAAATACTAATTAATGGCTCTAGTCTACATTTAATTATTGTATGTGTGAAGTATCTCTTCAGGCTCTAAAATGACTTGGCCTTCTTCATCTAGTTTTGGTAACTTAGTATGAGTGGAAACTCTATGTTTGATTACTTTCTGCAAGATAAATACATTGAATACTAGATGTATGCAAGTGGATGGGGGTAATTCTAACTTGTAATCCACACTACTAATTTTTTGTAACATCTAGTAAGGGCCATAATACTTAGGTGATAGATTTTTATCCTTTTTTATTACTATAGAGAAATATGCTTATATGGATGTAATCATATAAATACCCAACCACCTATGTCAACATGTTTTTCATTGGGTTGTTGATCTACTTATTACTTCATTCAATTTTATGTCATGGCTAAATTTTATCACAAACTAACTTACACCTCCTGGTGATGGTGAATGTGTTACTCAATAACTCTAACCTTAGGATGTATTTTAAAAACTAAAGTGATGGATAGGGGGTGATACCCATACAATGTCATAAAGAGAGACATCTTTGAATAAGTGTTAAAAGAAGTGTTATACCACCATTTAACAAGGGCAGCCAATGAACCCATTTGTTTTGTTTATCAAAAACAAAACAATGAATATATCTTCTAAGACATTTATTAACTATCTCTTTTTTGTCTATCATATTGAGGATGATAGGATGAGCTATGAGCCAACTAGGAACCCAAACATTCAAATAATATAATCCCAAAATTACTAGTAAATATGGGATCTCAATCACTTAAAATGATCTTTGAAGTACTATGCAATTTTTGAACTATATTGAGAAAAGCAGAAGCTACTGTAATGGAAATAAATGCTTGTGATAAGGAGAAAAAATGAGCAAACTTGGTGAGTCAATCCATAACTACCATGATAAAATTTTTACCCTTAGACCATGGTAACCTCATAATGAAATCCATGGAAACCTCTTCCCAAGACTGGATAGGGATGGATAAAGGTTGAAAAAGACATGGGTTCCTTAAAAGTTTCACCTTTATTTTGTTGACATACCATGCATTCAACCACATATTTCTGAACATCCTCCTTGATTCCTTCCCAAAATAAATCTTTCTTGATTCTATGATATGTTTTCAAAAATATATAGTGACCTCCAAGTGGAGAGGCATGAATTTCCTGAAGAATTTTATGTTTGAGGAGAGAATGCTTACAAAGGTATAATTTATCTTTATACCATAATGTGTTCCTCTTCCATGTAATTTTTTAGATTCATTAGGATCATGCTAAATATTTTGAATCAAATCATTGGTATAAATATCATTCTCCCATTTTTATCTTATTTCCTCTAGCCAATATGCTTACCACAATGTCATGATGTATAACAATGCCTCAACTGATTCATCCTATTGAGAGAGGGCATCTACCACCATATTCTCTTTTCCTTTTTTATACACTATTTAAAAATCATAGCCCAATATTTTAATCATAATTTTTTTTCTTCATATGACAATCATTATTCTAAAAAATATTAAGGATGTCATGATCAATCTTTACCTGAAAGTGATGACCCATCAGATAAGGTATCCATTGCTTCACTGCATGTAGAATAGTCATTATATCTTTCTCATATATTGGTTTGAGCCTATTTTTCCCTTCAATTGGTGAATTTCAAATTCTATTATTTTACCTTCTTTCATGAGTATAACCCCCATGCCATATCCTAATGTCTCACACTCTACAACAAAAGTTTTTGAACAATCAAGACTAGCCAAAATTGGAGTTGTGTGCATAGCCATTTTTAGCTGTTCTAATGACTTGATAGCTAAATCAATCCACTATAAGGAGTCTTTCTTCAAAAAATATTTGAGTGGGGCTGTAATGCTACCATAATTTTTTATAAACTTGTGATAGTAACTAGTTAGCCCCAAAAATCCTCAGAGGTTCTTGAGGGTCTTAGAAACCTACCACTCCATCATCACTTGGATTTTTTTAGGATCAAATTTCACTCCTTCATATGAAAAAATATGACCCAATTACTCCAAATCTTAGACACTAAAATAACATTTGGAAGGTTTTTCATAAATCTAATGATATTCCAAAATTGAAATCACATGTTTCACATGCTTTGAATGGTCTTCCCAAATTTTGTTTTAGATGAAGATATCATCAAAAAAAATACAAACTATATACAGATAATATTTTCAACTTTTATCAAATACTAGTGCTTTCTATCTTTTAGGAATCCATCAAGTCTTAATCTATCTGAGTACATGCCCTAAGGGGTGAACCAAGAAAGGGGTGGGCAAACCATTGGTGCTTTTCAAGATTATTATTCCTTATTACCACTTATTACCAATCCAACTAGTTCTTAAAAAACATTCCCTAATCTATTATTCCTCTTTTTCACACTTCTCTAGTCTTTTACAACTTTCCATCCTTATTTTCCTTACCTTAAGCCTCTTTTGGTAGTCTGTTATACTAGGTTGACTGGATCGACCCTATACTATTTTGGGTAAAATTAATTTAGGGTCTAGGTTAGCTCTTGGATGACCTAGCCCATGACCTAGTGAATTTTTATCCATAACTGTACTACGTTGATTGGATCAACCCTACCAACCAAAACTTTCAAAATGGATTAGGGTTAAATCCACCTATATATACAAGAACATTTCATCATTGTTTACATAATGAATAAGAGTTATTATTCGCTTGCACTTTTTTACAATCTACTCTTCCACCATTCTAACTGAGGAGTCTATCTTAGGGTTTTTACTTAGATAATATATTCTTATGGAGAAGTCTTGGATGTTTTGGCATTTCTTAGTGATCCTTACAAACTAAAATAACCTCTTGTGAAGCCCCTTTGGCCAAGGGAAAGATTGAGTCTTGACGGGTTCATCATTCAAGTATTCTCTAACTTTGCTACTCTCTTTAGTATATATAAGTAGCATAAGTATTAGATTCAAATAATATTACTCTTCTCTTTCCATGTATTAATTGAGATTTTCCTATGCATGTTTGCTTGTTTACTAACCCCCATATTATGCCACAAGATTTGGTGAGCACTATATAAGATTTTACTTTACTTATTATTTTTGTGAGATATATAAAAACATAAGACCTAGCTAGGGTTATTGCATGATTATACTTGACTGAAGGCTTTAGAACCCTCCCTAATATTATGTATTATGATAAGAGATCCCCTAATTGGGTCTAGTACATCCCCATATGGGTCATGCTCTTTAGTATCTAATATGTCTCCAATAGAAATTGTATGGTATGATCTATCTTCTTCGAGTTAATATTTATTTATAGTCATGATGCATTTCTATTGTAGACATTCTGGTGAACCTGATGTGAATCTAACACTTACAGGTTTTATCTCTGGTTTTTCATTATTTTATTTCTTTATATTTGTGATACTTGGTCGACAATTTTGGTATAGTTCTAACTTTTGTGTGAAGGTTTAACACATAGTCACATCAATACAACTTTGTTCTATTTGTGTAGGTTTTTCATTAGGTACAAGATACTAGTTTGACCATGTTGACACAATATACTTTCAGACTTCTAGATCAAGCTACTAGGTTGACCCTATCAACACAGTACATTTCCAAACTTCTAGAAAACATACTAGGTTGACCCTATTAAATGTACATTTTATAAGATTAAATAAATAGTGAATTAAATAACTAGGTCAACCTAATTGACCTAGTTGGTAAAATTTGCAAGTATAAATTAGAGTACCTCAATGACAATCTAATTTTCCTCTACATTCTCCTGTTTCTATGCTAATTTCGCTTCACATTCAAGAGAAGAATAAGAAACTAAGAGATGGTCTAAGGCTTGTATGTACCTGGATGTAGTCGTGCGCACTGTAATACAGATGATGTGAGAACTCCTCTTTGGTTGTGGAGGAATGCCACCTACAAGAGAAAAAGACTAAGACAAAAAGGGTGTTAGATGGATAGATGGTGGGTTGCCAAGCAAAACCCTGATCCTAGAAGTGCAAAGACTTCCTTAAGGGATGACAACCCACTAGTTGATAAAAAGAGTGTCTGATAAATAGCAGAATGATAAAAGACTAAAGTGATAAAAGATTGAAATGAAATGGAAGCAAAAAGCTTACCTGAATGATGTTGTCAGCCTGGTCAAAATCACCGGCGTCGGTGGTCCTACCAGTGTCGATTGGTCAAGGTCTGCCAACGTCGGTTAGGCTGTCGACGTCAGTTGGGGCAATGGTTTATACGGCTAGCATCAGTCAGGGTAGAAAGCTTGGACGTGGTCTGGTCGGGTTTGTGGTCCATGGACAGGGTTTGGTCATGCGGAATGGTCTGGATTTGTCTAAAGGTCTGAGAGTCTGGTTTTGAGGTAGTCTGAGGGTCTATGCAGAGATGCTTGGGAGTCAAAAGGATAGAATGTCAATGGACAGAAGGGTAGAGGAGGCCAATAGGGAGAGAGGGAAATAAGGATTCAGGTCTGGCCTGATTGACAGTTTGGTCTGGGGGGAGATATTACTTGAAAGCAATAACTGAAAACATAATGAAAACACAGACAATATACATACATGTGCCTTGTTGAAGGAGCACTGCTGATCCCCGTACCTGCTATTGATGTACCCTATATGGAGGACCTATTGCTGGTGTGAAAGCCTTATTGTTGATGGATTTGTTGAAGGTAGAATTCCTGTTGTTGCACTTGAGGGAGAGAGTGAGAGGCTTGGCTGAGAAATTGGTAGATTGATTGGCAGAGTGGCGAATGGTCCAAGACTCTAGATTCCAGATTTTTGATTAGCTCTTGAGATTCAGAATTTGTGATTTAAATTTGTGATTACCCCAGAAAGAGGTTAGAATTCAGTTTAAGTAAACTGACGTCGATGATACCATCGACATCGGCCGATAGTTGACCGACATCAGCGGGTGCAGAACGAGTAAAAGGGCCATCAAGCCCATTCTCCATCCGCTAGGTGCATAATCTGTTAGAGAATTGTCGAAGGTTAGGCTAAATACGCATGAGAGTTGGTTAGGTGGTTGGAAAGGAGTAAGAATAGGTCTTGGGTGAGTCATAGGGTGGGAAATGGTCCAAGGCGAGGTGTCCTAGGCAAGGTGTCATTGGTGATGTGTCAAAGGAGGGGGGGTTATTAATTCAAAATAAGTTTATTATTTTAAATTAGTAATTGTATGGGTTAGGAATGGGTTAGGAATGGACCAAGGGGGGGAATGAACAAGGGTTAGACATGATTTTAGTGTCTACATTTGCCCCTTTTTGTCTTGTTGGTTGTTCTGGATGAACTGTAAGACAAAAATAGGAGTTGGTTGCCCCAAGTATGAGATGATGTGGATTGCCCCGAGGTATGGATGAGGTATTCCCCCTCAAAGCAGGATTCAAGGGAAGGGAACCTGATGTCAGGTGCTGATTTGACAAAAGATGGATGAGAAATATGAAGAGTGAGTGAAAACGCTGCAATAGACGTGATTGCACGTTTACCACTTCACGAGATGGATAGGTCAAATGTCACAGGTCAAGGGTCAAGGAGTGCTAAAATTAAAATAACCGAGCCCCAGCATTAGTCATAGCTGATCAGGTTATTCAATCTAAGTTGTAGCTCTAAATGGTTGTCGTGCTCCAGGTATCCCAGGCTCAGGAAGTGCTCCCAGAAACACGAAAAAGTCAAAAGTAGTGCGGATCAACCGACTTGTGATCCTATACTTGTGAGGGTCCAAAAATATGGTCTATGAACAATTTTAGTATCTATTCATGAGGTATCATGCGTGCAAATAAAACCAAGATAGAGTTGTCTCAGAAGTGGTCAAGGTCTACGGAGATAGGTGTGATCTCTATGGTCGCTGGTCGGGTTGAGATATAAGTGATCTCAAATGTGCCCCATGAGGAGTCAAAAATGACTTCGACATTGGCAGGGCTGGTTGATTGGTCATGATGGGAGATGAAAGGTCGTCGTCTTGAGAGAGACGAATGAGCAGATGGGTGGACAGAGGAATGGCCGAGCTAACCTCAGAAGACTGAGTGCTGCCTACATAGCCCTTGTGGAAGGGCCTCAGGCCAATGTAGTTCTCCCTAAAAGGGAGGAATGGTCGAAGAGATGGATTGGTCGAGGTCAAGGTCATGGTCAAAATGATGAGGAGAAGAAGATGTTACAGCCTTTTCCAATGGTGTATTCTGTAACATTGGTTGAAGGGTCTTTCATTTCTAGCAATTGTCCATAGTCGTGATGGACGTATGCTAAAAATGAATTGAGGTCTATTTATGCTTTAGCAAGTATTGGTTTATGCTTAACACAAATTGGGTCAGGTCGATAGTGTCCATGTGTATTGGTGTCCATAGAAACTATGTGAAAAGGACAATGATGATGTCACAATGTCATGATGACGAGTTGTTGGTCTGAAAATGTTTGGGTTGGCAAAAAGGCTTGGTTGAATGTGGCCAAAGTGTGAAAGATAAGTGAAAGGTGAATTGCTCTTTCATTGACAAGGAACAGAATGATGGCATGGATGGGGGTTGTTAGAACAAAAGCTCCATTTATGTATCGCGTTGTGGACCAGTGTTGATGTTAGAGAAGTAATCGAATCACTTGACGTTAAGTGAGCTCGAAGTCCCTTGAGTATGTTGGGGTGATAAGTAGGATTATGATATGAGAGGATGGAGTAACCCTTTTGTGGTAGGAAGAATCTTGCCCCTTTTATAGGTGACCCAAGAACGACTATAGGCATGTCCATGACTTTATAACTTGTTAGTCTTTTTTTTTTTTTTTAAACGGTGGACTGATCGATGCAGGAAATCCACATAGGGATGTTGTTTGCTTGGTGGTCATATATGTGAAGCTAATCAATGCGGGAAGCTTCAAAAAGAGTGATGTCTATAGTAAGATTTAGTCATAGCCATCCTTCGAGGGAGTGGTCTATATTTGCTTTAAATGTTTTTGATGTGACTTGGCCTAGCTATCCTTTAAGGGAGCAGTCTAGTAAATACAACAATTATGTAGTTGTCCTTCGAGGGAGCAGTCTACATTTAGAGTTTTTGATATGGTATGATATGTATCCCATTTTTGATATATGTTTGTTGACTGAAGTTTTTAGTCATGGATGAGCCTCTAGAGGTTCAAAGGTTCCCCTTTTTATTAGGATAAAGCATTATTGCTTGACAAAAAGGGTTGACTAGTGTTGAGAAGCAGAGTTGAAAGGAATAGGAATGACAATGACAGGGGGTTGCTCAAGGGACGAGCTCAAGTAAAACATCAAGTGATCGAGTACTCGACTAACAGTAGAATGGTCAAAGATGCAAGGCATAAAAGGGCTCAAGTTCTGATAAGTCCCTGGGCCATGATTGTGCATTAAGGTTCGAGTCAATTAAGAGCAAAGGTGCCCCATTTTCCTCTTTCCAAATTGGTCACGATGATTGATGACAGTTTGAAGAAGTGATAGGTGCTTGGTTGGTTGATGTTTGATGATTGAAGTTTGGTTGAGGTTTGGTTGATTGATGATTGGACTATGTGTGGTCGAGGTCTGGTCGAGGTTACGATAGGAAGGTTGATTAATGGTTGGTCAAGACTTGGTCGAGGTTTGGTTGAATGTCTGGTCAAAGTTGGTCAAATGTTTGGTCGAAGGTTTGGTTGAATGTTTGGTCGAGGTCAGGATAAGGTTGGATTCCCCCAGTCACTTAGGGAGAATGTTGGATAGATTGGTCAAGGTCGGTTGAGGTTTAGTGGTCAGATTGATTGTGTTGATGTCTAATAGGGGGGGTAAAGGTGGCAAAGGGACCAAGGCCTGGCGTGGAGATCCTGATTTAGGTGATGAAGTTGGAGAAGCATGGGTCGGTGTTGATGATTTGTCAAAGAGGTGGTCAAGAGGATCCTTGATGAGAAGGGTATCCTTTTTTTGGTGTTGACAAATGATAGCTTTGAGAGTGCAACAATGCTCAGTGTCATGTCTCGGAGTGTGATGATAGTGGCAAAATTTAGAGTTGTCGAACCAAGATGGCCTTGATCTGAGAGTTGATGAGTGGGGTGGTGTTAAAGGTTTATTGATGATGTGGCCAAGAAGAAGGGTGTCATTCCCTAGACATTGGTGAATGGCAACTTTGAGGGCACAACAATGCTCAGTGTCGTGCCTAGGCGTGCGATGATATGCAAAAATGCGAGTGTCGTCGAACCAGGGTGGTTTTGGTCTGAGAGATTGATATGGTTTAAGTGGCAGAAGATTGATGCGAGAGGACTGCGATAATTGCCATAACAGCAAGGCATAAGAACCTGCTAACGGGTTTGGATGTTTTGTTACAGTGTGGGTTGATGACTTTGGTTTAGGAGGCATAAGAGGCGTTGGTTGATGGTTTGGAGGAGATATATGTCTGAGGGGTTGAGGGAGTAATGGAGGCGACTTACCTCTATGAAGTAGGGGAGTAGGGAGCACTCTTATTAAAGAGGATGGATGTGGGCCCAAGATTGACGGTAATGACGAAGGTGGGGGAGGAGTCCTCCGGTGTGGTTTAGTGGCCTTCTTTGGTTTGGGTTGAGGGCCACCTTTGTGCGAGGTGAGGTTAGATGCGGGTTTGAGTTCAGATATGGACGGAGGTGAGTGAGATGTAGCAATCTCAGGTAAAAGGCAAGAGGAAATTGTGACTGGGTCTTCCTCAGTCAAAATGGGTGAAGAGACTAGTTCTTCTCTTGGTGGAGAAGAAATAAGAGAGTGTGGCTCCTCAAGAGGGCAGGAAGTAGGGATGATCATGCCTTCTGCTTGTGCTTGAGGAGTAGGCAAGGTAGGGTCTTTAGATGAAGGTAGGGCTAATGGCGTTGGCATGGTCAAGGCGTCCACCAGTATAAGAGAGGTAGATGGAGGACTAATAGGAAAAGAAATTTCTTCATCATGTGATGGAGAAATAGGGGAAGAAGGGTCTTCCACCTATGAAGGAGGTTGGTCAGGGACAAGAGGCAAGATAGTGTTGATTATGTGAATATTATGGTCTTGGGGGTCATTGATCATGGTTTGGACATTGTTTTGAGTAGGTGGATGGTTTGGAAATGGTTGTTTGAAGATGTCGATGTGTTGATTGGGTGGCGCATTCGGGTTATCCAAAATAAGATCCCCCTTGTTGATCATGTCTTGGATGATGTTCTTGAAAGTTTAGCAATTGTCGATGTCATGGCCGTGGATGCGGTGAAAGTGACAGAATTTAGCATCCCTATACCATGTAGGGATGGCTTTTGAAGGGTCGAATTGAGGTGGTCAGATTGGAGGGAGATTGAGGACCCCCTGCTTGACAAGTTTTTCAAAAATGGAAGCGTATGATTCTCCAAGTGGAGTGTATGAACGCTGGATGTACCGTTGTTGGAATTGTTTGGTGATGCTTGGAGATGTAGAAGGTTGAGAGTAATTAGTTGTCATCGGGGATGGTGATCTAATGACCATAGTGTTGGCCACTCCTTTGGGTTTGTATTTGGCAGAAGAAGAAGGTCTAGAAGAAGAAGGATCATTGGTTTTTACATTGGTATTATGCAATTTGACCTTATCCTCTTCAATGGCATGGAGTTTGAGCTTTCGGGCCATGGTGAAAGCTTCATCGAAAGTGCAGAACGTCTGAATCCACAAGGTAGAAGAGATGTACCTAGCACATGCTCGAGAAAAGAGCTTGATAAGCTCAGGTTGAGGCAAGGAGAAGGAGAGCTGGTTAATCAAGCCTCTCTAATGGGCGATAAAATCGACTATTGATTCGTCGTCAAATTGCCTGATGGAGTAAAGGTCTATGATCGAGACTTGTTTGGTGATGTTGATAGAAAAATGGTCGAGAAATAATTGGGCAAGTTGAATGAATGAAAAGATAGAATGTCTGGCAGGAGAGCTATACCAGTCAAGGGCAGGGCCAGCAAGCGACATGGGGAATGTGCGTAAAAGTAATGCATCGTCATGCGCTATAAGATAGCAGGCATGTCTGAATGCCCATAGATGTTGTTGCGGGTCCTCCTTACTCTAGAAGCGAGTAAATTTAGGAAGCTCTCATTGGTTGGGGTATGGTCAGATCAGGACAGAAGGATGAATGGGTTCATTGCAAATTTGGTCATACGAGAGAGCATTGCGTGAACTAGAGATAGAGGTCTCGAGACTGGACATTTTATCCATCAACATTTTGATGACGTCTGCTGACGGATTGGTGGACGGGGCACCCCCTAGGTTGTAGGGTGCTTGAAAGAGGCTAGAGGAGGCATACAACGTAGTCGGTTGCAGTTGTAGGGGCGCAACGTATGAATGACTAGTCGCAGGGATAGATGTAGAGGCCAAGTGTGGTTGGGTTATGGAAGTAGAAGGTATAAGTTGACTAGATATCACCAAAGGTGGTTGCGTGGCAGCATTGGTAAAAGGGGAGGTAGACACTCCTACATTTATGGGTGCAAGAGTGTGTGGGGTCGAGACAATCAAGTTCTGGTATGATGTAGAACTTGGTTGAATTGTGTATGGTTGAGGGGGTAATAAAACCTTGATGGAGGTTGGTCTAAAAATAGATGTGGAGGCCAAAATTTGCATATTGGCCATGGTCAGGTTAATGGTTGAGGCAAAAGGCTGGGTCATAAAAGGTTGGGTAGCGAATGGTGTCGATGTCATCACCGCTTCACTCGAAAGGTCTCGCATTGGGTTTCTCACGAGATAGTTTTGGAGGGCTATGACATTGAGGTCCAAGAATATTTTGAAATCTTGGTCCCCTTCAGGGATGATGGGGGTCTGAGTCGGGGTCGGTCCTGTAGGAGTTCTTTCAGTCTTTGAGTGGAGCTCCATTATAGGACTGGTTAGGGACTGGGGAGCGTGGTCAAGACGAGCCTTGGTTTGACTGTGCGTCAAAACCATTCAAGGAAAGAGGAGGGGTAGGTTCCAGAAACTGTGTTTTTTCAATTTTAGAAACTCAGAATGAGGTTTTGGCAAGAAAAGGGGTCGGGTTTTAAGCTACTATTTAAAAAAAAAGGATAGTGATAGTGACCGATGTCGGTTAAAGAACTGATGTCGGTGAGAAAAGATGGCTGATGTCAGTCAGATAACTGATGCCGGCGGAGGAAGGTGGCCGACGTCAGTGGTAAAGCCGATGCCAGTGACTGTGGTTTCTAGAAACTTAGAAAATTTGAAGATTTTTGGAAAAAAGGAAGAAGAACATCCTCACTAGCTCAAAAAACTAGATAGGAACAGAAAAATAGAGATGGAGA
Source organism: Torreya grandis (assembly GCA_037957365.1). Lineage (NCBI taxonomy): Eukaryota > Viridiplantae > Streptophyta > Pinopsida > Cupressales > Taxaceae > Torreya > Torreya grandis. The sequence goes on along the minus strand of JARHVA010002700.1, from coordinate 2,328,398 downwards.
CAGACAGGCCCTAAGCGTTAAATCCTAAGAATCAACTTTTAGAATCCTGTGGCTTATGCCTTAAAGTGATGTTTGGGAGGTTCGCTGTTAGAGGGGTCCTAGAAGAGGTATCATGGGTGATGTGTCAAAGGAGGGGTGGTTATTAATTCAAAATAAGTTTATTATTTTAAATTAGTAATTGTATGGGTTAGGAATGGGTTAGGAATGGACCAAGGGGGGGAATGAACAAGGGTTAGACACGATTTCGGTGTCTACATCTCCAACCCACCAAGGTTCCTTTCTCTCCTTTTCTATCATTTATTTTATTTATTATAGTTTAATTTTTCATAGTTTTTAGTCTTTAAAACTACCCCTGTAAGGCAAACTAGGTCAACCCTATAGATGTAGTTCTGTATTCTATCTTATGTTTGGAAAACTAGATTGACACTATCGACATAGTTCCTTTTTAGACCCTTGCTTTAGTAGTACAATAGAGACACTGTTGACTCTGTTTTGTAATCTCTACATACATTATCATCTAAAATGACATTATATTATGTTTCAAAGTTAGAATTAACACTCATATGCTAGTAATTAGCTCAAACTTTCATTTTTTAGTTACTTGCATGATTAAAATAGATAAAATAGTATAATTAGGTGGTTTTTAAATATAACATTTAGTTTCACTATTTTATATTTTCTTTCACACACTACCAAATCACATAATCTTAAAACACAATTAAATAATTATCTACCCAAGGCCTACCTACTTAGATTTCATCACCAAGGGGGAGTCAATTTGGTTTTTTATCCAAGTGTAAACACTTGGTTAATGATATATAGTGGCTAAGTACCTAACACCCTTATCACTATCATGTGTGAAGTGAGGGGATAGGCCCCAATACCAAGCCAGTACCATTTCCAACATAGATGCTTTTTAACCTAAACATCCTAAAACCATCCATAGATTGATTTATAGTTCCTTGTTTATAGCCAACTCCCTATCACATTTAAAATCATATTTTAATAATCTAACAACATTTTATATGACCACTTAGTTAGCATTTACTTTCCAAGTTGATTGCTTTCTCTTTGCTCAATTATATGTTGTATTGAAAAAACTTGCATTAGCTAGCATTGGTGAAAGGTTTTATATTATGTGCCTCAATTGGATCATCCTCATTAACCCAATTGATTATGTGTTTCCTTTCATTTCTTACTTTAAAAGTACTTGTAAAAAAATTCCTATTTTAGTACATAGTTGTTCTGCTTGACACACTCTCTTACAAATTATCTATTTTCCTTGCCTATAGTACTAGGTTGACCTTGTTGACATAATACTCTTTTCTACTTCCCAGGATATATCACTAGGTCAAACCTATTGATTCTATATCTTTTTTTACCTATTTTTTACCCATGTTATATAACTAGGTCAACCTACTCAACCTTGTATCCTTGATTCCTCAACTTTTAAACCATGTTTTCTGTACTAGGTTGACTAATTTGACTCTATAATTGTTTGGCCTTCCCTATTTATCTGACTCAGTTCACTTTTCTTTTCCTTAGCATTTTTGTTCATTTCTCTCAAATCATCATGAATTCCCCTATCATAATCTTCTTAGATAACCTGAATCCATTTAGATACTATATGGGATATCCACTCCTCCCTCTTTTTTCTTCCTAGTAGCACCATCACTCATGGGGAACCTCTTCTGCTCCTTCATCTATGGCTTGTCATATGGTATAAATCACACCTCAAGATTAATTTGATGGGTCTAACCCTTTCTATACCTATCAAGACACTTCCCATATTCAAAACATTCAAAATAATGTGAGAGAAATTGACATAAGTTTAATCAATAATATCACTAATAATCCATATTCTAACCCTCTCCCTAATACCAATTCAGGGAATGATCCTACCAACACCAACCCAACTATTGATAAAACTCAACTTCTTGCATAATTCATATAGAAAATAAACATAATAAAAATTTTAACACCTCTTAAATGATGCAACTCCAACATCATTCGATTAATATGTCTAATCAACCTTCAACTGTCCATCCTCAAGCTATTCCCAATTACATCCCTCTAGCTCTTAGAGATACCTTAATTAATTATATTCCTCAACCCAGAATGAATAATAAGATTCTTAAAAATATTTAAAATGAGCCTTTAGGTCCCTTCATTGTGTCCATTGATATTGGTAACATATCTCCAACTATCAAGTATGATGGCACTAAAGATCTTGCCTCATTACTTAAAGCCTTTGGTAATTTTTGCAAAGAGTGGATCTAAACTAATACTTTTTCCACAGCTAAAATCTTAGTCAAAACCTTTACTATCAATGTGGTATAATGGTACAACCAACTTCTATAACATTCCATTTGGTAACTAGAGGATTAAGTCAATACTTAAGTTAAATAGTTTCAACACAATGATCTTCTCAAAAATTATCTTAGCCACTTCATCAATGCTAAGAAATCTCCCACTGAATCATCTCATGACTTCATCAAAAGATGGAAATCATTGGCCCATAAATCTAACCATCATATGACTGATGAAAATTTATTCAAACTCTTTATAACTTCTTTGACTCCTTCTCTTCAATATAAGGTTTGAACTTTTGCTCCACAAACCCTTAATGAAGCTCTTGACCCAGCTAGATGTCAAGACTTTATTATGAAGCAATTTGAACCTAATCCTAAAATTCTTAAAGGATATTTTCAAACATCTACTAATGTTATCATTGGTAATACTCCATAAACCAAACTAGGAGTTACCAAAGATAACATTCATTCATCTTCTCACATACCACTCTTAGTGCAAAAAATGAAATAATTTTTAATGCCCTCTAAACCTTGCACCTATCCTAATAACTCTCCTAAGTGGTATGACCCTAATTAATTTTGTTGGTTTCATATACCAAAATTGGGCACTCCCATGAATCTTGTAGAGGGCTCACTAAATTTTTTGTCTCTTATATGCTTGGTGATTCATTTAATCATGAAGGTATGATCAACCTTCATCATTAAGATTACATTTTTGTTTCCCAAAAATGGTAGGTTTCCAAATAATCTACCTCAAATAACCAAAAATATTTTTCCGCAAATAATAATCAATAAAATACCAAGGATATTTATGTCATTTAATTATGGCCAATATTATACCAATTCTCAATATATTAACACTATTAAGGTTAATTATCATCACAAGCTGACCCACAAAGATCATATTACCAAACCTAAAAATCTATCTTTAAGATAACAACTTCTCAAAGATACTACCATCACTAATCTATCTTCAGAAGCTCTTGAGGAACAACTTCTTCCTTCTCATCTTCCAACCACTTCTATTCTTTCAAAATCTACCTTACCTCCTAAACATCATGTTGGTTATTCTTCTAAATATCATTAGAATTTTCTTGAAGAACTTAACTCTATGCCTTGTAATATTACACTTATGAAGTTGGTTTTCACTTCCCCCCATCATTGCAAGTTCCTTATGTAACAATTATAATAAATTGAAGATCCATCCTTTATAGATAAAGAACCACCTTCTATTGAATCTCAACATACCAACATACATACCATTGAAACCATGTGTCCTTACTTTAATCCTTCTATTGAATTTATTAAGGAGGACATGATCAATGATGAAATTATTTTTCCTACTGATGGTCTACCATTTTTAATTAAAATAGACATTAATACTACCCTTATCCATAAAGTGCTAGTTGATAAAATCTCTAGTATCAATGTGACATCTTTGTGGCTTATGTAATAACTTGGTTATAACAAGGATCATCTCAAATAAGACCATCTTACCTATCATGGTTTCAATAAGACTAATTAAAAACCACTTGGTTGTATTTGGCTTCCCTTAACCATTAGACCTAGGACCATTTGAACTAAGCTTATGGTCCTCAATTTACCATTATCTTATAATATACCCCTTGGTCATCCATTAACTCATATAATGAGGGCCATTGCTTCTTCTCCTAGATAATGCATTAAATTTTTACATAATGTAAAATGATGTAAGCATGAGGTTGATCCCAACCCTTGGAGTATTCAACCTCCTAATCCCAAATCTCAATATCATATTCCTATCATTCCTAAGATCAATAGTACTCCTTTATTCAAGTTCATCTAAATCAATCTTGATTTACAAGTCACACTTGCCAACTCAGATGATGATGATGATGAACCTAATGATTTATAACATACTTGAAATATTACCAAGTTACCTCCCTACATTTTGGAGTGGCTTCCTCCTTTACTACTTAAGGGTTATATTATTCCTCTTATTGATGAGATAATTGATTTACCCCCTCCATGCAATATTGAGGATCCTTATTTACCTTAATATGCTTTCACTTGTGATGACTTTAGAGTAACTAAATTGTTTCAATATCCTCTCATCATGTCTCCACATACATTTAGTAATATTGGTATTCAACCTTCTAAAACTCCCCTTGAATATCAAGCATGTACAATTTCTCTAACATATGATCATAATTATATTATGGCCCAAGCTCACTCTCAAGACTTAGATGTTCAACATTATTATAAAACCTTAGATCAAACTCATGCTTTTAATTTGGATGTTCATACCATTTCTACAAAACATAGAATATATCCTAAAGGTTATATGCCTCCTACCAATTCTCCACTTCTTGATACTCCTTAGGTGGTAAAGAAAATTCTACCTTCTGAACTTCCAAAAATTCTCGTATCTTCTTTATCACTTATAGATCCTATAATTTCATCTGATCCTTCTCCCACCAATGAAATCAATGATACTCTAATCAATTCTGATCCATCTACTTCTCTTACTACTGAAATTACACTCGATGATAAGGCAACCGATGTTCATTAGATACATTTTGAGTATGATTGCCATGGTAATTAGATTCTATATCTTGAAGTATATGTTGAGTATTATGGTCCTCTTCCCACATTGCCTAATGATGAAGCTATTTTAAAACTACTTCATGCCCAAAAACCTCAACTTCCTTGACAACATCATAAACTTAAGAGTTTTAAAACTAAAAACCTTATTTAAACAACTTCATTTCTAGCATTAATCCCAATACTAATCTAATTTTTTATTTACCTAATGCACCATAAAATTTATAAGATGGAATTACTATGCTCATTGAAGAAACCACTTGCATTTAATATGGTACTTCATCATGCCCTTGACCAATTATAATTTTTCATGAACTCTCACCTATTGAGTATGATAATTTTAAATTATTATTTGATAAATATATTGAGATATTCACTTGGTCATATGAGGACATGCCTGGTATTAACCCTATCATTGTGTGTATAACATCATTACTTATCCTAATTCTAAGCTTGTGTATCAAAATTAAGGTAAATTTCCACCCAAGGTTTCCATTTTATGTTACAAGGAGATCATTAAATTACTTGATGTTAAATTTATCAAACCAATGGACTATTTTGAATGGGTTTCTAACATAGTTCCCATTCAAAAAATGTCACTATGGTCATTTGAATTTGTATTGATTTCCACAATCTTAACCTCATTTGTCCTAAGGATAACTTCCCTTTACCTTAAATAAATGCCATTGTTGATTTCATATCTAGTTATGAGATGTTATCTCTTATGGATGGCTTATTGGGCTATAATAAAATTTGCATTGCCCCTAAGGATAACATAAAACCACTTTCACCATGGAATGGGGAACCTATTGCTATGTAAAAATGCCCTTTAGTCTCAAAATTTTTGAAGCCAACTATCAATGAGAAATAACTCACGTCTTTCATGATCTTATCCATAAAATTTTTGAAACCTATATGGATGACCTCATTACTAAATCCAAAAGTTGTGAGACTCATCTTTTTGACCTTGATATCATCTTTGATCTCCTTATTAAATAATAGATTAGATTCAATCCTTATAAATGTGTCTTTGGCATCACATCTGTAAAATTTTTAGGATTCTTAGTCTCTCTCCATGGTATTGATGTTGACCCAACTAAGATTAGTGTTATCATCAACATGCCCATTCCTCGATCCATTTAAGACATTCATAATTAGGAAAACTTGGGTAAATTAGATGATTCATCCCCAAAATGGCTTACCACATCCACTTTATCAATTCTCTTCTTAATAAAGGTAATGACTTAGAATGGATAGACCCTTGCCAAAAATCATTTGATAACATGAAAGAGTCATTCCTTTACCCACCTACACTTCATCATCCTTCAAAAGATCAACCTTTGATTCTATATACTTCTTCCACACCCATATCAGTTAGGGAAATATTACCCAATAAGGTGATACTAGAAGAGAGTATGTCATCTAATACATTATCCAAGACCTCATCAATTATGAGAAATTTTATACCAAAGTCGAATGTGATTGCCTCACCATTTATTTCACAACTAAAAATCTTTGAGACTACCTAATTTATTATTCTACTTATGACATCATTCATTCTAACCCCTTCATCACTTCTCAAAATCCTTTTTTTAAGAGATATATTTGGTAAATGGATGGTCCTTCTTATGGAATTTGATCTCCAAATTGTAACTTGAAAATTTGTCAAAGGACAAGTTATAGATGATCAATTTGTTTCAACTCCTGTGCCAATCACCATCAATATAGTCTTTTAGATAACAGTATTCTCTATATTTAAGGTTTTAATCAAGCAATTTCTCTCAAATATTACTTTCATAACTTTATCAATGATCTTAAAGCCAGTGATCTTGATGAATCTTCTATTCCCCCTAATACTACTAAACCAAAAGTAGTTATCAAAGAGATTACTAAAATTAATATCAACTTGAATGAGGATAATTGGACCCTCACTTTGATGGTGTTAAATGCCTTCAAGGATCTGGGGTATGTTGCTTTCTTACAAATCCTCTTAGCAAAATTATTCCTTTAGTTTTTTGTTAACATTTGACATCACCAATAATATGGTAGAATACAAATTTTTGCTCTTAGGCATGAGACATTACCTTGATTTAGACATCTAATACCTACATGATTTAGGTGATTCTCAGATTATTTTCCACCAAGTTAATGGTGATTACCAATGCAAAAGTGAGAATCTCATTTCTTATCATCAAATTGTAACCAGTCACTAAAGACTTTATTTATTTCACTATTGAGCCTATTCTTTGAGATCAAAATTCCATTTTTGATTTCCTTGCTTCTTTAGCCTCTCTCTTTCATCCCCACCAAGTTCTTTCCAATCCCACTTTTCTTATATAAATAAGAAAATCTCCATGTTCTACTCAACCACTAGATTTGCTTATCTACCACATTGAGGTTCTCACCATTAGATAAAGCATGTGGTATAAAGACATCAATTAATTATTGAAACATCAAACTTATCCTCCTAACTTAGAATCTCATGAAAAAACTCATATTCATAAACAAGCTTTTAAGTATGTATTTTGATACAACATCCTTTATTATAAAAATGTTGAAGGTGACTTACTCCATTGTGTTATGCAATATGAGGTTCCTCCTCTTCTTGAATAAGCACACGGGGGTATTTGTGGTGGTCACTTTAGTGTACATACTATAGCCCATAAATTCCTACATATGGGATTATTTTGGCCTACTCTTGAAAAGGATGTGATCAAATTCACTAAAAAGTGTACCCCTTGCCAAATTCATGATGATCTAATTAATTCATCTCTAATATATCTTCAAAATATCAAATCTCCCTAGCCATTCTCCATTTGAGATTAGATCTCATAGGAAAATTACCTCACTCTCAAGAAGGGCATGTTTTTACCATCACATCTATTGAATATTTTACCAAATGGGTTAAAGTTATGCCCCGTATTAATGTTATTGGTAACACCATCACCAAATTCATTCTTAACAAACTCATTTTCTACTTTGGTGTTCCCCATTTTATCATTTTTGATAATGGTGGTAATTTCAAAAATAAGGATGTCAAACAGCTTTGTGCTAAATTTAAGATCAATCATAAATTTTCCACACCTTATCATCTACAATGTAATGTCTAAGTTAAGGGTGCTAATAAAATTCTTAAAAAATTATGCAAAAGATAATTTTTGAAACCCACATAGATTGGCACCTTCATATTTATCCTACTCTTTGGGCCTATCAGACTTGCATATGTACTACCATTAGGGAAACATCATTCTTTCTAGTCTATAGCTCTAAATTAGTCCTTCCATTATAATTTAAGCTTTCCTCTCTTCGTATGTCTCTTCAAGGCATCATATTCAATGAATAATTATGTGAAGTTCACCTTCATGCCCTTGATTTCCATGGTAAACACCATATTTCTACTTTGTAACGTAATCGCCAATAAAAGGATCATATTGCAAAACAACATAATAAATGTGTTATAGTTTGTACATTTAATGTTATTGATCTTGTCCTTAAATTAGACTAAAACCATGACAAATAATTTAAATACACTCAAATATGGTAGGGCCCCTATTCAATCAAAGATATTCTTGTTCCAAGCACCTATCACCTTCAAACCAATGAAGACCATGTTTTTAAAGAGCACACCAATGCTCAATTCCTTAAGAAGTATTTTGCTTAATCATTCCCTTATTTTCATGATTTATATATGTTATCTATCTAACACATTTTGTAGGTCACTTACATGGGTATCTCCTTCTATAGCAGTTCTCTCTTTTTAAAAACCTTAGTCCTTTTTTAGTCTTTTGGTTTCCCTTTTTTCTCATGAGTTACATTGTAAAATTGTGGATAAGACCCGATATTCCTTATGATGTACCATAGTATTCTTCATTTTTCATACTCTTTCTACACACTTTTTGTAATCCCTTGGATTTCTCTTTTATTAATTGCAATGTAAGACCATGGATAGGACCTAGCCTTCCTCAAAAATACCATATTTTTCTTATCCCATTTCTTTTCTAATGATTTTTGGCACCCTCATGGGTTTCTCTTTTATGAGTTACAGTGTAAGACCATGGATAAGACCTAACCTTCCTCATAAAAATCACCATCTTATCATTCCTTTCTATTTTTTAATAATTAAAAATGTTTGATCTTTGTTCTTAGCTTTAGCTTTTGCTTCTTTTGATAGATGGAATTTGCACAACAATATATGCTAGCATGTTTTCCTCTATTTCCCTCATTCTTATGATAAGGTATCACACTTTTCTATCATTGTATCCCTTTTTTACCATTTGTCACATTTTTTTCTATTTGACATACTTCAAATTGTTCCATGTGTCATTCCTCTTGATTTCGTTTTCTTTCACTCCACATTGGATAAAATAAGGTCGAAGTCAAGATAGCACTTTTATTTTCACCTAGATTTACAAGACTCTTAGACCCCATGCGCTTTCAATTTCTCTCTCTTAGTAACCAAGTCCCAAGTATTCAAATGGAATTCATCTTTAGCACCAATGTTTGGTTTTCCATATCCTTATGGAAGAGGAATAATAAAAAAACCCATCAAGAAAGTTAAAATCCAAATCATTTCAAACAAAAGGCAATTATATACAAAAGGTAGCATATAATTATTAAAAGTTAAAATCACACCAAAAATGTAATTAACAAGTACATCTCATATCTCCAATCAAATCTCAAACTCCACAATTGGCCTCACATAGATTTGAGGTATATTAGGGTGCAGTAGGCTAATAGATTGGAATAGGATAATTTAACAAACTCTATGATTCTACCTACTTTCTCACATAAGTACCCAATTTTTTTAGTATATTGATTATTCTGTAAGGGATCCTGGGGAATGGGTAACATGTTGTGAGAATTTAGGTCTATTCTACTTTTCATATATACAACCTTCATGGGATGATCTTTATACTTCATTTGTTGACCTAAGACTTGTGTGTGTAGGAGAAGTTCTTCAGAATCCTTTAAAAGTCCTCTTATTTTGACAAACATAATTTGAGTGTCTTGAATTTGACAAAGAGTTCCCCTACCTTGATTTTTCCTTCATTCTCCCCTCCACCCACTTCATTTCCCCCCTTGATAGACAAATTATGATTCCAAATCTATTTTCCTTCTTCTTTACTTCCTTCTTTTTCACATATTAAAAACATGTTAGCACTACTTTATTTTGGTTTTATCTATCCTTATAACAAAACAATATGTTTGAGAACTGTGCATTACTTTCTTTACATCATGGATTTTGCCTTGCTTTCTTTTACCATTTGCCATTTTTGCACTTCCCCTTTTTGTGGACACCTAATTCTATTTCTACCTTTTATGTAATTTTTCCATCATTGATTGAGGTTGGTTTGTTACTTATCACTCATCAATGTTACTTTACCTTTTTTTAACCTTTTTTCATTGATTATTGAGATAAGGATTATTACTGTTCACTCATCAATGTTATTTTACCATTTTGCTTGCCAACTTTGTTTGAGAAAGGATTTTTATTGATTTTACATTAATGTTTGATTACCATTCTTTTTTACATGTAGCCTTTGTTTGATTTAGTGAGTTTTTATTTCTTACTTCAGGTTTTCTTGTTTGAGTTTTTCAATCTTTAGTAGCCTTGGCTTTTTAGTTACCCAATTTACTCTAAATTTTGACTTGGTCATTTGGTCTAACATAGCACCTATCACCCTAGATTTCCAAATTTATAAGTATGTCCCATCCTCAAAGCACCAATTATCTTGGCTTTCCTACATTTATTTATTTTTGCTCTTTAGTTTTGTATTCTTGGGTTTGTCGAAAGAAATCTTTGCATCCCTACAATATCAAAACTACAAACATAGCAGACATCCACCCAATGATAAAGGCAAGTCAAGGTATGCATCACATTTACTTTTTAGTCATTTAATTTTAGTTATTTTTTTATTTAAAATACTACAACTATTTTTTGGCTTGATCTTTATGTGTTACTATGTTTTTTCTTGAATCACCATCCCCTATTACACCTGTATGACACATGATGATATTTGAGTGGGGCATATGTATACACATAATATTTTCAAATTTTATCAAATATTGATGCTTTCTATATTTTAAATACCTATCGGGTCTCAATCTATTTGAGTGCATACCCTAAGGAATACACCAAGAAAGGGGTGGGTAGACCATTGGTGCTTCACAAGATTATTTTTCCTTATTACCACTTATTAATAATCCAAGTAACTCCTAAAAACCATTTATTAAGCTATTATTCCTCCTTTTCATGCTCCTCTAGTATTTTAATACCTTATTCCCTTATTTTCCTCACCTTAATCCCCTTTTAATAGTCTATTATACTATTTCAATTGGGTCAACCTTATACTATTTTGGGTACAATTCATTTAGGGTTTAGGTTAGATATGGGCCAACCTAACCCATGACCTAGTGAAGTTTTATCCATAACTATACTAGGTTGACCCTATTAGTTAAAACTTTTAAAAGGCTTAGGGTTAAATTTTCCTATATATACAAGATCATTTCATCATTATTGACACAATGAACAAGAGTTACTATTTATTTGCACTTCTTTACAATCTTCTCTTTCACCATCATACTTGAGGAATCTTAGCTTAAGGTTTCTACTTGTATAATCTAGTCTTGTGGAGAAGTATTTGATGTTTTGGCCTTTCTTAGCTATCCTTAAAAACCATAATAAACTCTTGAAAATCCCATTTGGCTAAGGGAGAGATTGATTCTCAATGGGTTCATCATTCAAATAAGTATTTTCTATCTTTGTTTCTCTCTTTATTAGATAGAAGTAGCATATGTGTTGGCTTCGAATAGCATTACTCTTCTCTTTTCATGTATTAGGGTCTTACTCATACATAGCTTAAATGAGATTCTCTTATACATGTTTGGCTTTTTACTAACCCCATATTGTGCCACAAGCTTTGGTGAGCACTAGATTAGATTTTACTTTACTTGTTATTAGTGTAGTGAGATACATGAAAACATATAACCTAACTAGGTTTATTACATGATTGTGCTTGATTGGAGGCTTTGGAACCCTCCATAGCATTGTGTATTATGATAAGTGATCCCCTAATTGGGTCTAGTATCTCCCCATATTGGTCATGTTCCTAATTATATAATACCAATCAAAAGTGTATGGCATGATCTATCTTCTCTGAGTTAGGATTGATTTATAGACATGATGAATTTTTTATTGCATACACAAACTCTCTCAAAAATGGCCTAAAAATAGTATTCATAAAACTCTTAAATGCATATGATACATTTGTGAGGCCAAAAGGCATGACCATGAATTCATAAAAGCCTTCATGAGTTCTAAAAGTTATTTTAGGTATGTCTTCATCATAGATGTGAATCTAATGATATCTAAAGTGAAGTTCTAACTTGGTAAAATAAATATCACCATGAAATTCATCTATAAAATCATCAATTATTGGAAAAGGATATTTATCTTTGATGGTGTATTTTTTGAGATCTTTAAAGTCTAGGCACATCCTCCAATTGTCATCCTTCTTTCACATCGTGACCACCATAGAAAAATATTCCCTTTGATTATGTTGGATGATTCTACCTCCAACATTTATTGTACTATATTTTTAATTTCACTATTTTGGGAATATGGAGACCTATAGGGATGATATTGGGTGGTGTACTTCTTGAAATAAGTCTGATGACATGATCATGGGCATGACTTAGAGGAAGTATTTTTGGCATGTCACCAAAAATAAAATAATGGACATCTAACACCCTTTGCAAATAATAATGTGTTGACTCCTTCATTATTTTAACCTTTATGTAAAATAAGCATTCCACAAAACCTTCTACAAGATTTATGAGAATATTCATCATCTAGTGGGAACTAACTAGTTATGGAAATTTAGCCCATAATCCACGTAGTTCAAAATTCTTGCCTTCTGAATTGGAATCTCGTGAATAATTCTTGTAAATTCATCTCAATAGTGCTCAAAATGGTAAGCCTCTAGACTCCCAAAATAATGTCAATTCCTCCTGTGGGAATAACAAACATAGGGGAATCTAACAAGTAGTCTCCCATGGCAAGCTTAATCTTATGGAATTTTATAGAATAGTTGACTATACCACCATCTATAATCATGATCTAAAATTCTATTCTTGGGTAAAATAAATAATTCAAACTCGTATCCAACTTACTATTGATGAAGTTATGTGTACTCTTACAGTCAATTAACATAGTCACCTATTATTTCTTTAAAAAACCCACCACCTTAAGAGTTTTAGTATTACTAATACCTAAAAGTGAATGATAGGAAATAGTAGGTGTAGACACCCCATTCTAGCCACAACTAGCTTTTGACTCGACTTTAGAATGATTTATACCAAACATTGCAAATTAAGCCTAGGAATCATTGAATATCCTAGTTTTGTCTACACATCATTAATAAATGCTTAGAACCATGTTAAGGCATCCCTATTTGGGGTATTATACCATATTCAACAATAACCTCTCATGGATTCATCCTCAATCATATTTCAACCTAACAATTGGTAGTTTTTCCTATGGACTTATTATTTCCCAGTTATACACCTCTCTAATCTAGCTTTGCACACTTTAAGAAAATTGAAAACAATGATGAGAAACCCACTAGTATGTTATTAAATCTAGGGAAGGGTTGAACATAAATAATGAACCAAACTAAGAAAATGATTGAGAAGTACTACCAAAGGGTATGGTTAACTCCCTGATACTTTTAGATCTACCTGAACCAAGGTGAGAGGACCTAAGGGGTAGCTTGCTCACATGGAGAGATTATCCAATTCAATCTCCATGGGGATTATTGGAATAAAGAGACAAAAATATGACCTAGACACAACCAAACTTACACACTCCACTTGGGAAGGGTTGTCATAAAGAATGCATAAATGCACTAGGTCACATTCAAGCTACTAAAGACAAATATGTTTATGACTGTAAATTTCATTATTATTCAAAATATAGGGGTTGATAAAAGATTATAATTCTAAACTTTAAAACACAAACTACAAACACATTTTAAGTATGTAATATCTCAAGCATTTTCAAGGCAAATAACACTTATAGTATGCAAAGGGTGTATCATTTGTAGGGTGGGATGAGATATGATAGTTAGATGATTATATAAAAATGGATGATGGCATGTTGGTGGCTTATTTCAAATAGTGAAGTATCTTACAATTTTCATGACATTATCCTTAGAAAAATATGTAGAAAAGACTCAAATACAAGCTAATGAGAGATACCAAATGGTCCCTAAGAACCTAGAGCATACACTTCAACTAAACTTTCAAGAAACTTTTTCCTATTGAATTTGTAGACCTAGGGTGTCTTAAAAGGTCATTCAATAACACATTTTCAAAGTTAAACTATAGAAATAGATTTACAACCTAGATCTATGCTCACTATGATAACTATTAGTGAGCATAAACACAAATATCCAATCATCAAGACTTGTAAGACATACTACTACACTTCATCAAAAAGAAAGAGCAAAGAACCGTAAACATTTTCATTAATATTGAAAAAAACACATTACACGCATTAATTATTCAAAATGTTTCCAAGGGGACAAGCATGGTGAGTTTGTTATTTTGAAAAAGGAGACATATAAACATGCTCTCAAATATTTCTAATGATGGTATAGTTATAACCACCTTAGCAAGAGAGACAATATCTACACATAGCAATTGATCCCAAAAAAATTGTAGAACCTAGACTTAAATAAAGCAAAGACTAATAGAAATGACCACAAACAATCTTTAATAAAGGATAATCCCCCCTATTTATACATCTCTCAATCCTTCTCAAATCTAGACCTATAGGTTATAATTTAAAATTTTGCAAAATAAACTTTAAAGTCCAACTAAGATGCTTCTAGCTAGAAAATATTCCATGGCATGCCTATGATCTTCATCCATTTGTAAGAAAATAATCAGTGCTCAAATTGCCTCTACTAAATGATGGAGATTTACAACAAACTCTTTGATTTCATGGCTATAAATATCTTCATTTGATATATAAGGAGAACATTCATGGTCAAGAACCAAAAAAATTATGTCCTCATGTGAAATAGCTACCTTTTCCTTAGTACATGCCATGGAAAAACTTGCTTTTATAATGATGGCACATGAATGATCTAGTTTTGGTGTAAATAGAAAATGATCTATGGTTATGATAAAAAAAATATGCTTCAGAATGGCCTATAAACCTCCCTTTACACTTTGAATCATCGCCCATCCATTGAAGAACACTTAATCTTTGGATTTCTAGCCAATATTGACACTTGAAATGTCACATTGGATCCAATTGGGCACTTGTGAAGTTTGAAACTAACTAGGTTACTTAATTAACTCTAATATGAGCATGTGCCACTTGCATATTGGTCTCAAGCCCTTTGAAAAGTTCATCTTATCTCGTACTATTGGATCTACTCACCCAAGTATAAATGTACCATCAATCTTGATCCAAAAGATTAAATGTCATTGGTTGTCTATGGTTCTTATATCAAAATGGTGCCACTTGGTAGCTCCATGGGCTTTCTATATCCTACTATGCTAGTCTTATCAGGCTAATGCAATCTTACCAAGTGGAGATCCTATGTTTATTCTAGGCTTCATTTAAAAGTCTTGACTTTGGATATGCACTGTATATTAGATAGTGTATACTTGAATGTGTACCATGGATTTTTGGGAACATGTTTAATCTTTAGCCTGGGACCATATATTGAATTTTCAATCATGACCTCATACCATTAGATCTCTTCATCTGATCAAATGCACATCATCGGATTATAATCTATGAGATTGAGCATGATTTATTCCTGTAAATAATAAAAATGTCTAAGTTAAAACCTAAGGAATAATATAAATCTTTAAGCTAAAGTATTTAGACTAAGATCTTATTTATGTTAATGAATATGAATAAAACTTTAGGCCAAAGTTTATACTAAGCTCAAGACATAATAAAAATGGGCCCTTTGCTTAATAAAAGGGACATAGAATAAGTTTTTGACCTAAGGTTTTGTTGTATTAATAAATATAATGAAAATTTAGGGTGAATCCATATACCAAGATAAAACATAAATATAAGGGACCCTTTTATCTTTCATCATTGGATCTTACTAGGTTGGATCAACACGTACTATAGGATTTTGATCCATAGGATCAAATGCCATTGGTTTCTCATTACTCTATGTAACATGGTTACAATGCATGTCATCATCACATGTATTTTAGGATTAGTTTGAAACTTTGACGTAATATGCCACATTGATCAAAATTTATACACTTAATCATGTACCATTGATTGATGGGAATATGCTCAAGCCTTATCATGCACTACAAGATTGACCTTTTGACTTTGAACTTGTACAATCCAATCTTGATTGCCCAAGAAAATGTGGGCTGTCAATTATAATCCATTAGGTCAAAATGTGATTAGTGCTTGTGGATAGTGAAAAATATAACTAAGTCAAAACTCAAAAATAATATAAGACTTAGGGTATAATATTATACCAAGGTTTTTATTTGTATTAATAAATACAAATTAAAACCTTAGGCTAAAGTTTAGACTAAGCTTGAAATAAAATGGGGCTCTGCTAAATAAAAAGGACCATGCATTAGCTCAAACCATGAGGAACATAGGCTAAGGGATCTTAGGACCTAAAAGGGACCAAGCATGGATTTTTAGATGAGGATTTGATCATGTAAAAAAACATGACCAAGCTTTATGTAAAAATTTAACTAAGTCCATGGCATTTTAAAATTATCCCATGTAAAATGTTCCTGCTAGTTTTGAATTCAAATGGAAAGACTTGGGCTAGGGTAATTAGAATTAGGGTTTCAAGGTGATTAAAATGAACTCAACTCAGCCTTTGATAAACCAAAGGCTAGTAAGAGACTAGTATTGATGTTAAATCATGAAACCTAGACATAATCCATTTTCAAGTAGGGCTCCATTAAACCTACAAATTTGAAAATTAGAAATCTAATGTTAGAAAATTAAGATAAGATCTAAACTAAAATCATGCACAAATATGCCAACCAAACCAATTGTGGATTATATTCAAATAAATATAATATGTAAACATACTAGTAACACCCTGATCATTTGAATTTCCATAGCAATATGTTTTAAAATCTAGAGATTATGGTTCAGACTTACAACTAGGCTATTCATTCCACTTGATCTAGCACCATTGTTAAGACCTAGTCATGTTTAAAAAAAGCCTCACACATGCAAAATTAGGATTAAATATCAAAATTCAGTCATGTTGTGTGTGTGTTTTGATTCCACTTAATATTTTCCATGATGTTTAGAGAGTAATTTTCAAACTTCATGTATTTAACCATTGACATTGACTTATAACATGTTTGAATATTCATTAAGAACCATGTTTTTAGCTTAGGGAAGGCTTGGGCATTGCTCTAATTCCAACCATGTATCCATATCCCCAAAAAATATTCTTTTAGATCCATTAAAGGCCTTACTCAACTACCATCTAGGCATCTATAGCCCTGGTGGAGATTACCTGAATCACCTTTTCTCAAAAAGTTCCTTTTGAAATTTTCAATGATCTCTTATTTTTATATTTTTTGATTTTATTAGACCATTTTAAACTTTCTCACAAAGGTTGGGAACCAAGTTAGCTGGGTTTTGGGATTTGGTCAAGTGTCTAATCTTTAGGCAATAATCATTGGTCGTAAACTTTACCCCAAGGAATGAATGTTGTTTAAGTGCAAGCATTATTATGCTTAAATAATTTAAAATTTCATCTTGCATATGCAAATCTTATCAGAATCAATCTTATAATATAAAAAGGTTTTGGATTTTAGGGAAAAATTAGTCTATTCATTTTTCTTTGCCATTCTCCCTAAAATTAAAAACATCAAGCTCACATTTCAGACCCATAGTCCTTTACACCTGTACTCCCAACTTGAGAAGTCTTTTTTTGAGTGACTATATGAAACCTAAGCTGAGGACTGTCTTGAGAAGATTTATTGAGAGAAAAGAACAACACAAGAGCAGGCAACCAAAAAATATACATGCACTATATATAAAAAAGGGAAAAGAAAGGAATAAAAAGAAAGAAAGAAACCAAATCCCTACACTAACTTAAAAATGAGCCTACCTCCAGGATCAAATGGAAATCATTTAATCTATTATAGAACCTTGAAACATAGTTACTTCCATTCAATGGCTCCCTTTTGTGGATAGAAACACTTGTACACTTATGTCTTTCATATGATATAGCTTGGATTCCAACATCTATTGATCCCTTGAACCTAGGATTGAATGCAGACCAATGATATCTATCTCATTTCTAATGTCTATGTGATTGTCAATGATGTTTGTGTGATTGTCAAAATTTAAACCCATATGGCTTTTAGTTTGGACTTAATTTTTATGTCTATGTGATTGTCAAAGATGTTCACACAACCATCATACTAATGTTTTTGGGTCTTTTTTATTCAATAAATCATGCCTTCAATGTTTTTATTCTAAAATAATCCTTTCAAGTATTTTGTCTAGATAGTTTATTTCAAAGTTTTTGCGTGGGAAAAATGCTTGAAGGAATTAACCCTTCAAAATGTTTTTGTAAACACTTTGGCCAAAATAAATAAGTCCTTGAAATTCTCTCAAAATAATGGAAATAGCCCTTCAAGCTTTTATGTGTGGACAAAATACCAGAAGGAAATAGCCATTCAGGATTTCTGTTTAGACAAAATGCCTGAAAGAAAATGTCCTTTGAACAATTTGAATGAACACTTTTGCTGAAGAAAGGACTTTTTGTCAGGATTTTTGTGTGGGAAAAATGCTTGAAGAGTAAGTACCCTTTAGACTTTTTTTCTCAGAAAAAATGTCCAAAACAAATAAGAACTTTACATTTTTTGAAGTAATTTGGACATTTCTTTCATGCTTTTTTGCCATGAGAAAAATGCCCAAAGGGCAAGTACCCCTCAAAATTTTTGCCATAGACAAAAAGTTTGAAATAAATGGACCTTACACTCTTCCTAAATAAATTGGACTTAGCTCCTTTACATAAGAAATTAGACCTTTACACTTTTGTCAAAGTTTAAGTTCCCTTCGTATTTTTTGTGAAACACTTATCCTGATGCAAAACAAGACATTGAATTCCTTCAGACCTTTTGTACCAAAAAAAATGTCCAGCAGAAATAAGTATTCAAATTGATAGAAATTAGAGGAGAGAAATAGTTATTAAATCATCCAAATTAAGAATACACAGAAGCCAAATATTTCAAAAACACTCTGATATATTATTTCACTCTAATTCTCATTCACTGAATACTCATTACATTATAATCATTCAAGACTATACAAATATATAGGAATATTATTTCCTATATCTAGGGATTCCTAAATCCCTAAAAAATCTCACCTATAAAATATCTCAAACTCCTATAATAGTTTGTATTATTATTACCAATAATATAAACAATAAGCTAAAATAAAATCTATTATCATAATATTATTAATAAAACAATATTCCAATATATAAACTGACTAACTATATTTACCTATCAATAAATATCAATATGTAAATACTAATTTACTATTTACTTTTCTCCTAAGTACCAATTTTCACCTAATGTGAAAACTAACCCCAATATTTCCCCCCATAGTTTTTATATGGTACAATATATCTCTATTTTCTAATTGTAGCATGTTCTACCTCTGTGTGCTCATGGTCTTCTCCACATACATGTGCCATCGTACATCTCTTCCTTCACACTCATCTACAATTGGTTTTCACTGGTTCACCAATAACCTTCCAAAATGGTTTTCACAAGTTCACTAATAACCTTACAAAATGGTTTTATCAGGTTCACCAATAACCTTATAGAATGGTTTTCTCAAGTTTACCACTAACCTTATAAAATGGTTTTCTCAGGTTCACCACTAACCTTACAACATGATTTTACTAGGTTTACCACTAACCTTTCATCATGATTACTACAATGTTTTTTAGATCAACATTATCCAATGTAAATATACAAAAGGGTTACATGTGAATAGGTACATACTTTAGTTCTTATTTGTAACACATAGTAGAAATAATAGTAACTACCACATTAAAAAAACTAAAAATAACATACCACACATGTCACCAAAACATTGATGCAGTCCCATCATTGGTGACTGATGAGAGGTCATTGAAATCCCTCCATCCTCTAGTAGGTTCACTGCTTACTTAGAAAATTTATTGAAGTAGCTCAAGTACATGATTTTCTAAGGGAAATGCCCCCACAATAAGGGCATGTTCATCAGATGTTGGGTACACTCAAAAATGCATCCATTATAATGATGGGTACTTTGACTTTGACCTTTTTTACATACATTTGAAAAAGCGGATTGACACAACTATATAAACTTAATGTCACGTTTTGACTTAAAAAATGATCTATAATATAAGACATAAACAATTGACTATTTAAAAACAACATATATAGTGCCTTAGACTCTAAATTTGTTTACTATAAATCTGATTAATAATTATCTTAACCCTACATTTGACAATACTACTATCATTAAAATCATTTTCCCTTTTACCTATGAATGAAAAATGACTCTAAGTTTTAAATAATATAAAACTAATAACTATAATGGATTCAAAAGGATGCAAATTGACCAGATAGAATAACCAAATAAATAACTTCAAACTATTTTATCCCTTATCTATGGCACAACAAAATATATCTAAAACTCAAACCAAACATTAATACTAAAATGTTAAACCTTGAGAGCAAAATAATGACATGCATTAAATTTCTTGGATCTTAGAAATGCCACCACTGATTTATTTGAGGTGAGTACACAATTGTAGATAGAGAATATAGATTCTTTATTAAAACTATTCAATGCTAGTTTTAGCTAGCCATTAAAATAATAGTAGCAGACCACTACACAAAACAAATGTAGTCTGGTGACTCTAACAAAGTTATGGAGATTTCTTTCATAGAATATAAAATATACATGAAATTGGATGGGTCGTGGTCAATGTATATGAATGAATGCAAAATTTATCAGAATAAGGCCATCATCAAAGTGAAGAAAGTCCAAGGGAATGATTTCAACATAACCAATGTAGATCTCCATAAGATATCATGCTCAGATCAGATTTTAGAGTATTTGGTCTTGATGCCAGGTAGGTGAATCCATAGTAGACAGTGGATGAGTGAATAAGCCATTCTCCTTTATCTATTGATTTTTCATGAATTTAATTTTACAATTGGGAGGCATCTTATAACTACATGGAAGTCCACTTTAAAATGATAATCATGAATGAGTTATTCTAATGAAATTGGAAAATTAAGCAAGTTGTTAGTAGTTGAATATGATTTGGCAATCTCTACCTCAGATCTGTAGAGAGAAGACATCAACTTGGAAAGACAATCTTGAGTGTTTGATAGAAGATGTATCAATATCCATAATGCTCCTAATTTTTTTACTCGGTGGTATAGCCTATTATGTTTCTGTTGCGAGGTACCCAATACTATAGATCTTCATCAATGTTAAGATTTTTGTAGATGAACACTCATCAATGATGCCAATAAAAATAAAATAAAATCTTATTGAATCTAGCTCTATGCACACCAAATCATTCCAAAGACAAAAAAAATAATTTTTCTCACAACAAAACTATCATGCTCAGGGGCGAACAGATTTATGCTTGCCCCTCACAAATTTTCACAAGCCCATCCCTACTCAGATACCAATGATAGAAATTAGTGGAGAGAAACACTGATTAAATCATCTAGAAGTTGAATACACAGAAGATGGATATTTCAAAAACACTCTGATATATTATTTCACTCTAATTCTCATTCATTGAATCCTCATTACATTATAATCATTCAGGATTATACAAATATATAGGAATATTATTTTGTATATCTAGGGATTCCCAAATCCCTACAAAATCTCACCTACAAAATCTCTCAAACTCCTATAATAGTTTATATTATTGTTACCAACAATATAAACAACAAGCCAATATAAAATCTATTATCATAATATTATTAATATAACAATATTTTGATATATAAACTAACTATATTTACCTATTAATAAATATCAATCTTTAAATACTAATTTACTATTTACCTTTCTCATAAATACCAATTTTTACCTAATGTGAAAACTAACCCCAACATGAAATTTGTGTTTGATATAAGAAGCCCAAAGATCTATTTTTATCGATCATTATGTCTATGCAAAAAGTCCAAAAAAGTCTAAGGTAAAGACACCTTCATCAAGTAAAGACCATATTTAGACTTGGCCAATTTTTACATGAACTTGACCTTCTAAAGGAACACTTGGAGATGGAATTTAGGCTAAGGACTTGGGAGTTTACATTTGACAAGGGCCCAATTGCTTTAGTGCAATTTTGAGCACTAACAATGGCTCTATCTTAGGGATGCATACCCCCTACAGGTGTGCAAAGAACCCTAGAATGTAAAACCAAGTGCCAATCCATTGGGTTATAGAGTCAAGACACAACAACTTTCAATGAACATCTATAAAGGATCCACAAAACATGGTAGACTTACAAAAATAGATTAGAAGGATATGGAAATGAAAACATGATAACAAATGAAGGAAAACTATACAAATAAGGCCCAAAATAGAGGGGCAACAAAATAATAGAAGGGCAAAGCAATAAAGCACTGTACAATATGGTACACATGTTAAGGAATTAATCAAAGAAGTGTTTTAGATGTCTTCCATTAACTAGTAGCTCTAGTATTTCACCATCCAAATCTCTTAAGATGAAATTATGCTTCCCAATCTGGTAGTCAATAGAATAGGGACCCATCCACAAGGCATTAAACTTGTCATGCTTTCCTTTCTCTTCATGCATGTCATCCTAAGTAGAACCAAATCACCTACTTGGAAGGTTCTTGGAGTGATGTTCCTATCAAATATTTTCTTTAGTTTCTCTTTTAACTTGAGGTGTCTTTCATGACCTTGTCTCTAAATTTCATCAAGCTCAATAAACTAGTTCATCTTGATTTCATAGTGGTTGATCTACTCATCATCCCCTAGTTATTGCATGAGTTGATAGGTGGGTAACTATAAATTCATAGGAATAACTATGTGAGCTCCATAAACAAGCTCAAAAGGGCTTCTACCTATAGCTTTGTTAGGCATAATCCTATTAACCCATAAGGCAAACTTTAGTTGTTCACCCCACTTCTTCTTGTTTGCTTTAAATGTTCACCTAATGATCTTGAGAAAGTTCTTATTACTTGAGTCTACTTACCCATTCCCTTGAGGATTATAGTTGGAAGCATAAGTGAATTCAATTCCATAGTATTTACATAATACCACCAATTTTTTGGCTTTGAAACTCATGAGATTAATGGTAATTATCTTTCTAGGCACACCAAATCTATAGATAATCTGATTTAACAAAAAATCCATAACTACCTGGTCTATTGATTTTTTTGTAGGGACTGCTTTAACCCATTTTGTGAAGTAGGAAGTTACAAATAGTACCCATCTATGTCCATCACTTGACAAATCAACAATTTATCTAATGAAATCCATTCCCCATTATCTAAATGGACCTTCAATCGTCACAGGCTATAAGAGAAGGAAACCTAAATATCTCATCCTCTTAATAAAACACTAACATTTTTCACACTCTTTGACTGTTTGAGCAACATCTTTGAACAATGATGGTCACCAATAACTAGCTCTCAAAATTTTATGAGATATAACTTTAGGTGCAAAATGCCCACCACATACTCCATTATAAAGGTCTCTAATCAGGTCATTAGTTTATTCTTACAACACACATCTTAGGAGAACCCCATCTAGATTCTTTTATGCTAGTCCATTTTCAATCAAGAGGTATTTATGGGACACAAGCTTAAGAGTTATTATTTAATTCTTATCCAAGTTTAGGGGACAACTCAGATTTTGTAAGTAGCAAACAATATCTCTATACCATGGAGATATGATAAATTAACTCAAAGAATCATCAACATTAAAAATAGCAATGTTTACCTCAATAGCTTGCAAATTGGTCTCAACCATAAGCTTGGCTAGTCCCATCCCCCTTACTAATTTGGTGGTCTAGATATCCATGTCATACTCTTGTAACTTATTGACCCACCTGCACCTCTTGTTGGATACTTTAGTCTAAGTTAAAATTTCCTTCACCATGGTGTGCGAGACATAGTCTATAATATTTTAACTCAGAAGATATGAACTAAATGTTTTAACAACCTTCAAAAGAGTGAAATATTATTACTCCATGATAGTATAGTTTAGTTTAGAACCTTGCATAGTTTTTCTAAATAAATCTATGGGTTGTGCATGATCATCTTATTTCTTTTTCAACAGGACAATAACAACAATATTATATGATGCAAAAGAGAATATCGAGAATGGATTTGTGTAATCAAGGTTGGCCAAGATAGGATCATACTTTAAAGCTTTCTTGATGTCATTGAATACTTGTATGGACTTCTCTTCCCACTTGATGATCTAGTCCTTCTTCAACATGGAAGTAATAGACAGAATGATTTCTATAAATTTCAACACAAACCTCCTCACAAAGTTAATTTGTCCAAAGAAATATTTAATTCCTTTCTTGGATTTTAGGATAGGCACTTTGTCAATGGATTCTACACTTTCAAGGTCAATCATGACATCATCCTTAGACACTATATGTCCCAATAACTTGGCATTTTATAATCCAAAGTGGCACTTCTTTAGATTAACTGCATTTGATCAACACCTTTTCTAGATGTTCTAAATGTTCTTCTCTAGTCTTGGAGTACATAGTAATGTCATCCTAATACAAAATAATGATCTAGTTAATTATCCCTACAAAAGTGACATCCATAGCTTACTAGAACATTAAACTAGCATTCATCAACCCAAAATTCATCCTCATATATACATACATGCCCCAAGGCATTATGAATGTGGTCTTGGATCTCTTGAATTCCTTTACCACAACCTAGTTGTACCCTAAAAAACCATCTAAAGTAGACAACATTTCTAATCTAGTGATGCTCTAAAGCAAGTTTTCCATATTAGGTAGGGGATAATTATCTTTTAAAGAAGCCTTATTTAAATTATTGAAATCCACACACATATAGATGTCACCATTCATCTTTCTCATAGGGACTAAATTCACAACCCATGATGAATACCAAATGGACTAAATGATTCCACCATCCCTCAACTTCTTTAACTCATCTCACATCTTGCTAGCCAAGATGGGGTTAATGGGCCTTTATTTTTGCCTAAAAGCCTTTCTATCAAGCTATAATGGGATGACATGCTAGAAAAAATCTTCCCTCTACACTTTTAGCTCAAAATAGGACCATGTTAAGCAATCTTGGTACTTCTTTATCTTTTGCATGTAATCTCTCTTCTCAATTTCACTTAAGTGAGTACCCACCCAAACATTTCTTGGATTCTCATGAGAACTCAAGTTTCACTTAGTCATGTCCTTTGAAATGAATGAGTCTCTCAACTTTTTTCTATTATATCTATCAAAATATGCCTCCAAACTCACCAATCCCTTTAGGGTCATGTTTATCTTCAACTGAATGATGTCCTTCCAAAACAAGGTTTCTTTTCCATCACAAACTTGAATCATGGATTCCAAGTCTATGAGTTGATCATGGAACTCAACCTCACAGTTTAGAAACCTACTAATTTATTCATCATCATCAAATACCTACCAATGATGAACATTAACTAGGATTGAAGGCTTGACAAGAACTCCACTTGATACTGACAATGAGGGCTCATATTTGTATTATCAAATTGAACACCTAGCCCTTCAAGTTTATAAAATTCTTTGTTCTTGTATCATGATAATATATATTAAATGCATCAAATAATTCAAGCAAATCCTAAATAACATTTTGATATTATTTCAACCTATTATTTTTTATGGTAAAAACATTGTGGACTTACTTTACCACTAGCTTATAATCATCTTTGAAAATCAAACATTTAATTCCATATTCATGGGCAATCCTTAAACCAAGCAAGAGTGCCTCATTCTCAATAGTATTTTTATTGTACTCAAAGGAAGGAAAAAAAAACATAAAACATTTAGCATTATGTGAGTATAAGACAACCCTAACTCCATTTCCAAGATTGGAGTGAGCCCCATCAAAGTACATCTTCCAAACTATACTTTCTTTGTCAGGTTCAACATCAAGAATACTAGGTTGTTCACTAGTATCAACATTTCCAACAAATTTTCTCAATTCAATGTTCATGTACAACACTTCATTAAGAGCATTTTTCATTCAAATCTTCATTTACATGCAACATCTTTGTCTCTTTATAAAGGTTAACCATCTTACCCTCCAATGGAATAGTTTAATAAGATAAGTTCATTTATACACTTATACCATGCTAACAACCCATTTTTGTGATAGAAGCATCCCCCACTTAGGTGGGTAGTCTATAACTATAACATTCATATTCAGATACTTACCAGGATGGACTACCAACTATAAAACTAATCCCTATAATTATCTAACAATTGGAACCCCTCGTGATTCCATAACATAACACTTACCAAAGGATGATGTAATTTTAACTCCAATTTCATTTAGGACACCCAGGGGAATCACATTACAAGAAGCTTTGGAGTCAAACATGCAGTTGTAAATAATCAAACCATTGATCAGTAGGATTGTATAAAATGGATCCATATTTAGCTTACTTTCTACCAATTTAATCCCCATAAAGACCTCTGAAGTAGTTTCAACAACCTCCTTTGATTCTTCATCACATTTTAGGGGTGTTTGGGGTGACTCTATTTCATTTGCAGTTGACTTCTCACCAAATTTCAAGTATTCAAATGCTCTCTTCCTATGTTCAGGTATTTATAACAATTCAACAAATAACACAGTGATTTTTAGTTGGCTCAGCACTTAGTATATATCTCTAATAACATCCTTTAAATTTGGATTATTTTTAGCATCATTAGCACCCTTAGGGATAATAGACAATTTGGGTACTCTATTCTTAGATAGAGCACCTCTAGGCTTAGCAAATTGAAAAATGGGCACTAGTTTAGAAGCTTTAGGGACTATTGTAGTTTTTTTAGTATCCCCTACCTTTCAATTTATAGGGTTAGTGTCTTCAAGATCAATAGATTGATATTTTATTCTTAAGTGATACTCCTTTTCTTGGGAAATTTTCACATTAATTATCAGCTACATGTCCTCAAATGATAGAGTTCCCCCATCATATTTCTTAATCATCATAGAACATAAGAAATCAAATTAATGAATGGGAAATTCATATGCTTGTGCCATATTGACATCACAACCAAATCCAAGAGTTAGGATATTTACTTTTTCAACTGCACTCCAAAATTGATCAATAATAATAGCACTCAGGAAGTCCATAGAGGTAGTCATCTCATTCTAGGGGATTTGAAAATTGAACATTAGGATCTCATCATTAGATTATGAAGACTCAAGTTCATTTGCATATTCAATAATAAATTCAACTGTATCACATGGGGGATGTGGAAGGAATCACTTGTCACACCAATCAATATCAATGTCACAATTTGCAATATTCACCTTAGCATTTAAAAGATCAAGTACTTATTTTATAGCCCCTTTCTTTTGATTTATTTTTGTTTTATCTTCACACGTAGACCTCTTCCCTTTATCATTATCTCTATTGTGGAAATCAGGTCCCCTTAGTGCTTGATTTATATTTAGAGCTTGCTAATAGCTGGTAGACACATAAGGGACCCTGTTTTCATATCTAGCCAACTTGTATGACATTTTTTTGACAGTAGAGGCCAAAGTTTTGATAGTTTCTTTTAAGTTTGTTATCTTCTTGGGTTGTGTCTTTTCTAGATTAACCAGCTTCACATTAACCATATTGAACACCAACTGTAGGTTAATGGGATCCTTGTCCCTCAAGTAGTATGCAACCTTCTTATCAAATACATCACAATACTTTATCAATCATGGTGTATCATTAGCCATGATGTTTTTGGGTAGCCACATCATAGTATTATTGAACCTTGTGTTAAATTCCAACACACACTCATTAGGATTCTTCTTGATGTTTTCAAATTCAGCTAAAAGAAAGCTTGTATCAATCCTAAAACCATACTAAATTCTAAAAATATTTTTCATCTCTTCCCATGAATCAATGCATCTAGTAGGAATTGAATTGAACCATTCATGAGCATCTTCCTCTAGTGTGTAAAAAATTAACTTGATACACACATCCTCATACTCAACCTCATATTCTTTAATGATATTTTAGAAATCCCTCAAGTGATAATCACCACTCATTGTATTATTCCCTCAGAATTTTGGGAGGCATTTCCTAAATTCAATTTGGACTTCACTAGCATAGCCTTACATTTCATCGAAATTGATAAACCTAAATCTAGGAATATGGAATGCAAGATGTGCATTCTTATATTGGTCCTTATGGCTCATGATTGGTTCAATAGGAGGTTCAAGAACAAATGGAAAAGGGATATGAAGGGGTGAATGAGGTGGGCTTGGTGGATTAGACTTGGGCAAAGATTCAGTTGGTTGGGAATGAGCTAGAAAATTAATAGGACTATGTGTTTTTGAATCATTAAAAGAGATGTGATAATCCTCAATAATGGGGGGCAACAAAGATCTCAAGATTATCAGAATCTAGACAACCTTTAATAGTTGAAGTTTGCCTTCAGCATTCCTCCAAACTTGTCCCCTTCTTCTTTGAGTAATATTTAAGGGGGGAATAAGTTTCTTGGATATGTCACCTTTAAAAGATGATCTCAATCCTTCTGGATTTGTAAATAAGAAAATAATTAAAGATGAAAGTTAGAAGAATATTCATAATAGGCACAAATCTTTCTTAAAACCAAAAAATAAAGTCAAAGTCACCACTAGAATCAAACTTCTAGAATATAATAGTTGACAAACTATTGTGATACATGCTAAAATTAAACTTGTTGAAACATAATGAGATAGAAAACAAAAACACTAAATTTTTTAGAATAATGTTCAAAAGGGACAAAAAACCTTTCAACATGAAATGTTAACAATTATTTATAATAAATGCATCAAAAATCAAATTGTCAAGCCTCAAAACTTCTTGGCACATCCCTAATGGAGTGTTATGATGTTGACAGCCAAGATAGTTAGATCAGTGTAGTAATAATAGAGAACTTCATAAGATGAAATACTCATGTCTCTTTTCAAGAATTCCTAAAAACACAAGTGACCAAAAGTTTAGTTCAGTCCCTAGAAATGGTAACAATTAAGTGTTGGTTCTGAGTTATACACCTCTCTAATCTAGCCTTACATACTTGAATAAAATGTCAAATAATGATAAGAAACCCACTAGTGTGTCATTATAGCCAAGGAAGGGTTAGACATCAAGAATAGACCAGACTGAGAAAAAGACTGAGAGGTACTGACAAAGGATATGGTTAGCTCCTTGCTAATTTTGGATCTACCTAAACCAAGGTGAGAGGACCTGAGGGGTAGTTTTATCGCATGGAGAGATTATGTAATTCAATATCCATGGGTATTATTGGCATAAAGAGATATAGATGTGACATAGACACAACTAAACTTTAACACTCCACCTGGGAAGGGTTGTCATAAGGAATTCACAAATACACTAGGTCACATTCAAGCTATTAAAGATAGATATGTATATTACTATAACTTTCATTCTAAATAATCTTCAAAATATAGGGGTTAAATAAAAGACTATAATTCTAAACTTTAAAACACAAACTATAAACACAATTCAAGTATGCAATATCTCATGCATTTGTAAGGTAAATAACACTTATAATATGTAAATGATGTATCATTTGTAGGTTGGGATGAGGTAGGATAGTTACATGATTATATAAAAATGGATGGTGGCATGTTGGTGGCCTATTTAAAATATTAAGGTCTCTTACAATTTTTATGGCATTATCCTTAGAAAAATATGTAGAAAAGACTCAAGTACAAGCTATGAGAAATACGAAATGGTCCCTAAAAACCTAGAGCATACACTATAACTAAAATTTCAAGAAAATTTTTCCTGTCAAATCTATAGAGCTAGGGTGCCCTAAAAGGTCATTCAATAACACATTTTCAAATTCAAACTATAGAAAGGGATCTAAAACCTATATCTATGCTCAAGATGATAAATAATAGTGAACATAAACCCAAATATCCAATTATCAAGACTTGTAAGACATATTATTGCACTTCATCAACAAGAAAGAGCAAAGAACCACAAGCATTTTCATTAATCTTGAAAAATAAACTTTACACACATTAGTTGTAAAAAATCATACCAAGGGGACAAGCATGGTGAGTTTTCTCTTTTGACAAGGGAGACATATAAACATGTTCTCAAAGCTTTCTAATGTCTATATAGCTACAACCACCTTAGCAAGAGAGATAAGATCTACACACATCAATTGATCCCAAAACTTTTACAGAACCTAGACTTAGAGAAAGAAAAGACTAATAGCAATGACCAACAACAACCTTGAATAGATGAGAATCCCCCATATTTATACATCTCTCAATCATTCTCAAATCTAGACCTATAGGTTGAAATTTGTATAATTGTAAAAGAAACTTCCAAGTCCTGCCAAGATGCTCCTAGCTAGAAAATATTCCATGCCATGCCTGATATCTTTATCCATTTATAAGAAAAGAATCATTGTTATAGCTACCTCTACTGAATGATAGAGATTTGAAAAACACTCTTTGATTTCAATGCTATAAATATTTTCATTCTAACTCGAAGGATAATATTCATGGTCAAAAGCCAAACAAAATTTATCCTCATGTGCAACCATCTAGAGAAGCTCTTGATCACTTCTATTCATAATTTGAATATCTTTGACAGCTACCTTTTCCTTAGTGCACACCATGGAACAACCTAATTTAGCAATGATGGCATGTGAATGATCTAGTTATGGTGTAAATATAAAATGATCCATGGTTATGATCAAAAAATATGATTTGGAATGGCATATAGACCTCCCTTTATTCTTCAAAGCATTGCCCATCTATGGAAGAACACTTAATCTTTGGATTTGTAGACAATATTGACACTTGGCACACCACATTAGCCATTCAGCCCCTGCCTACTACGCAGGTTTTCATCTGAAAATCAAGAGTATTATCAAAGGAACTGGAGGCGTCTACTGACGTAAAAAGATTGGTATCAGAGCCAAGGAAGGTGATCTGTGTTTGTAAGAATTTATTGCTTAGATCTTATGTGAGTTCTCTGCTTTGAAAATTTCTTTGGGAAGTTATTGCATCGAGTTTTCGGCCGTTATTTATCTTTGTGTCATAGGCATCTTTATCTCTGCATCTATTTTCCCTTATCAGAAATTTCTCGCTTACTAGAACTCCTATCTCTAAGCTATGGAATTTGGCAAAGCCCAATCCTCTTCTACTATTGAAATCATCAATGAATCTGAATTTGAAGGATGTTATGAACTCCCTCCATTTGTTCCTGAACAATTATCTAATCTACCTGATATTGAACCTACTGAAGAAACTCTTGAGAAAGAAAATAGCCTATATAAACCTCCTGCTATTAAGGCTTCCCAAGTATATAAAAAGTCTGAGTTGTTAAAGTCTAAGTTTTTGTATACCTCTACATATCTGTCTTTTGTAAAGCCTAGAATCAAGTCTGTGGAGTTAACACTGAGTTATAAACCAAAACATACCTTCCAAATGAATCTACTGTCTCTGTTGCTTGAAAAAGAGATATAGTATATCCGTTCCCATGAAGATGTCAAGTTTGTTCATTTTGGTTTGATCCACGTTCAAATAACTCCCTTGATTCCTAGTAATATTAAGCCTGTATTATATCTTGCTTTGTGTGACAAATGACAAGTAAGCTTTAAACATTCCTATCAGTTATTTAGCCTTGGTCATCTTAATGATGATATCATTTGTTTTGAGTTTTGTCCAAATCTTTCAGTTACTGTCTGTGACAGAGGATGTAAAGAAGTAAAGCATGGATCTTTAGATTGTTGGGGATTGTTTACCTCTTTATTTGGTCTAGATATGTTTGGAGAATTCAAGTATGCTACTTTGAATATCTCTGTTGTTTACAGCATGACCAATACCAATCACACCAAAATCCTAGAAAATCTGCCATATGCCTGAAGATTAAGTGAAACTGTACAATTACAGAAAGGCCATATTTAATCTATAAAAATCCCATCTGAATGGAAACTAGACTGGCTTAAAAATGTTTCCCCGAAGATGAAAGGCCAGGCCACAGTCCATCAAAGTGATGGTAGAACTATAAATATTTTTCCAAGATCTTTATCTATGTCTTCTTCTAGTTTGTCTCCTTCCAGACCATCTACTGCTTCATCCCATAAATCTATCAAAACCGGTCATATTTTAATAGAGGATGAAGAGATAAATCAAGGTTCTAATCTTCCAGGTACATTAATGAGTCTTCCACGAGAACACAGTCTTGAATTTTATATAGAAGATCAAGTCACTCTATATCGAGGTGGCAGATGGCCACCTCCTAAAGGTGTACATAAGCAACCAACTGGAACCATGCAGTATTTCTCTACTGCATACCAAGGAGAGAAAGAACTCTCAAATGAATTCAAGCAGCATAATTACACTGCTAGATTTACATCTCATTTCATAGAAAATTTTGATGATTTATGTAGAGATGTTTTGTATATAAAGGACAAAGTTGAGAAAATAGAGACTAAAATCTCTGCTATAGATACAAAATTTGATCTGTTAGAAGACAGTCTAGATTGGTTAGTAAAGAAAGACCAGGAAGCTGGCCCTTCTAGCCATAAACCTTTTTGTTTAGTCAATTTTGGCTCTAATTTTAGATCCACCAAGAAACCCCACAGTCACAGTCATACTCTAATGCAAAGAACCCATGTCCATTTGCAACCATGTACCTTAACATAGATGATTTGTTAAATCCTCTGAATGAAATTACTGCCTGGTGCAATGCCATGAGAGTCATGACCATTAATGCCCATCTTGATCAAATCGACACTACTTTATTTGCTACAAAATATCTATGGGGAATTACCAGCTAATGGTGGAGTTCAATGACTGAAGCTCAGCAGTATGAGCATGTACATAACCATACTGATTCTTTAGGTACTTTATTTAATTTGTTGATTAGTGAATTTGTGCCCCCAGTTGGGAACTGTGAGCTTGAAACTAAGAAATGGCTATTAAAAATGGAGTTATGTGATCTTAAGTAGTTTGATGCTTTTGCTAAGCAATTTAGACAACTTGCTTATGAATGTAGAAGCCATACTTCTACTAAAATCAAAGTCAAATTTTTGCATGCTCTGCCATACAATTTAATTAATCGAGTCATTTGTTATCTTGATCTCAAAGGCTTAGCTATTGAAGATCTTTCACTCTCTGATGTGATCGATTTTGCCAAACAGCAAGTCTTAACACTTGTTTTTGAGACTCACTCTATGCAGAAGCTGTCTAAGCATCAAGCCTCTAATATTTCTCCAGTCTTTCCTGAAATAGCCCCTTTTGGCTGTAGGCCATTTGTCCAACCATGCAAATAACAAAAGTAGCACTGTCACCGTGTCTCTTTTAAGCACCACTCCTTTCCTCGCCGCCATCCTTATGCACCTCCTTAGCATTTTCTCTGTAAATGCCACACTTCTCAACCTCCATCTAAGCAACTGATCTATTATATCTGTCGCAAGTCTGGTCACATTGCCCTGTAATGCTCCTGTAAAAATCTTGTTGTGAAAGTTGTCTTTACCTCCAACGCAGCAGCGTGCTGGGATGCAGTCGATCCCGAAGAAGACATTTATCTCCAAGATGAAATTTATGAACCAGTCTTAGATGATCTCCCCAAAGGTGAATTTGATGATGATGATGCAGCTGATCTCAAATCATTAGTTGATTATTTGGAACAGCCCATGACAAATATGCAGCGATCACAAAGACCATACAGGCCACGCCACCATGACTGGTCTATGTTGCCAAATGAAGCTTATGGAGCTTGGTCAAGACACCATCATGAAGTACCAGAGTGACCAGAAAGACCAAGAGGAAGAGGTTATCCCAGAGGAGCAGAACCATCTAGAGGGAGACAACCCTCTATGTCAAGAATGCCACCCACACTACAGAGAGCATAACAGCCTCCTATACAGTATCCTAGCTCATTCAAGCCAAGCAAATCATGGATCAAGAATAAGTTTGCCAGTCGAGAGCCTCCACGAGAAATTAAAGTACTACCAGATGAGCCAAAGTGGGATGTATTCCTTCCAAGAGAAGAAGAAGAAGAAGAAGAAGAAGAAGAAGAAGAAGAAGTCAGAAGTATCTTCTACTCTGACCAAGATTACTGCCTCAGAGAATGTAGTAATCAAATAGAAGAAGCAGAACCAGAAGAAGATGAACCAGCAGAACCTATCTACACAGAAGTAGAAGAATTTACCGTCCAAGATCCAGGGAGACAAAAATTGGTATGTACCAATATACCTCCTGTAGAGCTACCTATGCCAGCATATTTAAATTCTTTGATTAATGGACGATTTGCCCAGTTCTTCACATTAGAAATTAATGGTAGACTGGTTGATGCACAAGTAGATACTGGTGCTTCTCTTTCTTTTACTAAACCTCAGCTTATCCAAGATTAGGAGACCTTGGATGAACGATTTGCTTATAAGAGCATTGATGTTCAGGGGAACAGCTTTACTTGTACAAAATACAAACATTAACAACCCTTGAGAATACAAAATAAAGTCTTCCATGCAGACTTCTTTGCCCTAGAAAAGATGCCCATAGACATCTTATTAGGAGGATCATTTATAGACAGATACTCTCCATATGGCTCTACTGTTAAGAGTATCATGTTCATAATTGAGAATGAAAGGCTCAAAATTCCTAGACTGATATATGCCATAGAACAGTTTCTGAGTTCTATGACTCAATCCCCTGACATAATCCCAGCCGAGATACAAATAATAGGAGACCAAATTAAAACCTCCATTTGTGCAAATAACCCACAAAAGTTTTGGTCCAAAAGCATGCCCGAGATGGAGATCAATCTCATCGAAGGAAAGCATATGAAGATTGGTAAAAAGATTCCAATCCCAGCTCAAGATTATGATGATATGGATTCATAAATAAAAGAATTGGAAACCAATGGTTTTATTGAGAAATCCACTTCTCCTTTCTGCTGCTACACCTTTATGGTGAACAAGCATTCTGAGCAGAAACGTGGAAAGAAAAGAATGGTTATAAATTATAAACCATTGAATGCCATAACAAAGCCATTTCCATATCTGATCCCTGATAAAATCTATCTTTTAGAAAAGGTTGCAAACTGTAAATACTTTTCTCAGTTTGATTGTAAATCTGGCTTTTATCAAATTTGAGTCAAGGAGACTGACAAAGAGAAAACGGCATTCAGTTGCCCATTCGGCCATTTCCAATGGACCGTCATGCCTTTCGGCTTGATGAATGCACCTGCATATTATCAAGCACATATGGACAAGATCTTCCAGGGCACATCTGATTTATTATGTGTATATATAGATGATATATTAATTTTTAGCCAGAGTTTGCTTGACCACCATACTCACCTCTCAAAGTTTTACCAGATAGCACAAGATGCAGGAATTGTTTTGTCAGAAACAAAAATCCAACTCTGCAAAACAGAATGCAACTTTTTGGGTATGATTGTTCGCAATTCAAAATTATAGCTGCAGCCGCATATCAAGGAAAAAGTCTTGAGTTTCCCTGAAAAGTTGGATAAACCTAAGCTACAAGCATTTTTGGGTTTGTTGAATTATTTGAATAGCTTTTATCCTAACTCTGGTGAAGACAGGTACATACTGCAAGAACTTCTCCAAAAGAAAAGAGCTTTCTATTGGGAAGAAAGACATACTGCAGCCATCCAAAAAATTAAAGCCAAAGTTGCAGCACTCCCAGACCTGCATATTCCAAAGTCTGACCAGATGAAATTCTACACAGATGCTTCTGATGTAGCATGGGGTGGAGTATTAGTTTGTATATATGATAGTAAAGAATTTGTTTGTGAGTTTGCTAGTGGTGTGTTTAGCCCAGATGTATTAAAATGGATTTACTCTGACAAGGAAATTTATGCTGTGAAGAAATGTTTGGAAAAGTTCATGCTGAAACTTCTGCACTTGCCACACTTTATTGTAATTACCGATTGCACCAGATTCCTAACCTTTAGAGAAAAAGATCATGGTAGGAAAGATGGTCACGGTAAGTATGTTTGATGGCAAGCTTTCTTTAATCAATTTAATTTCTCTGTTGAACATATAAAGGGCACTGATAATGTAATTCCAGATTTGTTAAGCAAAAATCCTGCAACAACACTAATGCACCAGCCTGCTCCGAGTTTCAACCTCACCAGAATTCTTAACCAAGGATTTGATTCTTTAAATATCCTTGTGCAAGAACAAATATTATGAGAAGGCCTACATCCTCGCTATACCAAGATTTCATACGCAGCAAGACAAGATCTGCAAATGTCTGCAGCAGCTACAATCCAAGCTACGCATCAGCAAAATTTAGGTGTCATCATCATTGAGAGACTCAATAGTGAATTCGTGTACCATCAATTCACTGGGCTATTAAAGTGACCATTATGGATATGGCGCATTAGGATCAGATCTACTTTTAATGAACATCTATACTGATGGATTGCCCGGCATGGCCCGCATCGCATTCACGAAGAAGAAAATCATGACCAAGATACTATCATACACACAATCATCTGATGACAGTTAGAGTGGGAATCTTATTTCCAATGCACTCCATGCCATAATGCATGTGAAGTGGGACCCCCTAATTGTTGACATTGGCATCTCCAAAGCACATTCCAGATTAGATGCCTTTTTAATCCTATCTATGAAGATGACCTCGTGACCGAAGCGGAAGACATGTTGGGCCCACACACTCAACCATCATCCTCACCATCATCATCATGTGGATCCAATGCATCAAATAGCATCTCACTGTAGCTCCACTTTCCAGTTGTAAAGCATGATGGGATAGACACTACCTTGCTAGTGCGCAGGCAGGACCTCCCAAATATTGCTATATATAGACCATTCTGCTAGTAGTAGATCATCAAAAAAATTTCATTGTGAAAATCTAGTAGCTTGCTTCCAAGAGTATGCTCTTCTCTTGCCCTTTTTGAAGGATCCTGAGAATCAAAAATTGAAACAAGCATTGTAATAAGTTTGTAAGCTTTGTTTAAGTAATAGAGTGAAGCCGTAGCCATTCGGCCCCTACCTACTACGTAGGTTTGCATCTGAAAATCAAGAGTATTGTCAAAGGAACTAGAGGCGTCTACTAATGTAAAAAGAGAGATATTCAAAGTAGCATACTTGAATTCTCCAAACATATCTAGACCAGATAAAGAGGTAGACAATCCCCAACAATCTAAAGATCCATGCTTTACTTCTTTACATCCTCTGTCACAGACAGCAACTGAAAGATTTGGACAAAACTCAAAACAAATGATATCATCATTAAGATGACCAAGGCTAGATAACTGACAGGAATGTTTAAAGCTTACTTGTCATCTGTCACACAAAGCAAGATATAATACAGGCTTAATATTGCTAGGAATCAAGGGAGTTATTTGAATGTGGATCAAACCAAAATGAACAAACTTGACATCTTCATGGGAGCGGATATATTGTATCTCTTTTTCAGGCAATAGAGACAGTAGATTCATTTGGAAGGTATGTTTTGGTTTATAACTGAGTGTTAACTCCACAGACTTGATTCTAGGCTTTACAAAAGATAGATATGTAGAGGTATAAAAAAACTTAAACTTTAACAACTCAGACTTTTTATATACTTGGGAAGCCTTAATAGCAGGAGGTTTATACAGGCTATTTTCTTTCTCAAGAGTTTCTTCAGTAGGTTCAATATCAGGTAGATCAGATAATTGTTCAGGAACAAATGGAGGGAGTTCATAACATCCTTCAAATTCAAATTCATTAATGATTTCAATAGTAGAAGAGGATTGGGCTTTGCCAAATTCCATAGCTTAGAGATAGGAGTTCTGGTAAGCGAGAAATTTCTGATAAGGGAAAATAGACTGGCTTAAAAATGTTTCCCCGAAGATGAAAGGCCAAGCCATAGTCCATCAAAGTGATGGTAGAACTATAAATATTTTGCCAAGATCCTTATCTATGTCTTCTTCTATTTTATCTCCTTCCAGACCATCTACTGCTTCATCCCATAAATCTGTCAAAACTGGTCATATTTTAATAGAGGATGAAGAGATAAATCAAGGTTCTGATCTTCTAGGTACATTAATGAGTCTTCCATGAGAAGATAGTCTTGAATTTTATACAGAAGATCAAGTCACTCTGTATCAAGGTGGCAGATGGCCACCTCCTAAAGGTGTACATAAGCAACCAGCTGGAACCATGCAGTATTTCTCTACTACATACCAAGGAGAGAAAGAACTCTCAAATGAGTTCAAGCAGCGTAATTACACTGCTAGATTTACATCTCATTTCATAGAAAATTTTGATGATTTATGTAGAGATGTTTTGTATATAAAGGACAAAGTTGAGAAAATAGAGACTAAAATCTCTGCTATAGATACAAAATTTGGTCTGTTAGAAGACAGTCTAGATTGGTTAGTAAAGAAAGACTAGGAAGATGGCCCTTCTAGCCATAAACCTTTTTGTTCAGTCAATTTTGGCTCTAATTTTAGATCCACCAAGAAACCCCACAGTCACAGTCATACTCTAATGCAAAGAACCCATGTCCATTTTCAACCATGGTACCTTAACATAGATGATTTGCTAAATCCTCTGAATGAAATTACTGCCTAGTGCAATGCCATGAGAGTCATGACCATTAATGCCCATCTTGATCAAATCGGCACTACTTTATTTGCTACAAAATATCTATGGGGAATTACCAGCCAATGGTGGAGTTCAATGACTGAAGCTCAGTAGTATGAGCATGTACATAACCATATTGATTCTTTAGGTACTTTATTTAATCTGTTGATTAGTGAATTTGTGCCCCCAGTTGGGAACCATGAGCTTGAAACTAAGAAATGGCTATTAAAAATGGAGTTATGTGATCTTAAGAAGTTTGATGATTTTGCTAAGCAATTTAGACAACTTGCTTATGAATGTAAAAGCCATACTTCTACTGAAATCAAAGTCAAATTTATGCATGCTCTGCCATATAATTTAATTGATCAAGTCATTGGTTATCTTGATCTCAAAGGCTTAGCTATTGAAGATCTTTCACTCTCTGATGTGATTGATTTTGCCAAACAACAAGTCTTAACACTTGTTTCTGAGACTCACTCTATGTAGAAGCTGTCTAAGCATCAAGCCTCTAATATTGCTCCAGTCTTTCTTGAAACATCCCCTTTCGACTGTAGGCCATTTGTCCAACCACACAAAAAGCAAAAGCAGCACCGCCACCGTGTCTCTTTTAAGCGCCGCTCCTTTCCTCGCTGCCATTCTTATGCACCTCCTCAGCATTTTCTCCATAAATGACACATTGCTTGACCTCCATCTAAGCAATCGATTTGTTATATTTGTCACAAGTCTGGTCACATTGCCCCGCAATGCTCTTGTAAAAATCCTGTTGTGAAAGCTGTCTTTACCTCCAACGCAGCAACGTGGTGGGATGTAGTCGATCCCGAAGAAGACCTTTATCTCTAGGATGACATCTATGAACCAGTCTTAGATGATCTCCCTGAAGGTGACTTCGATGATGACGATGATGTAGCTAATCTCGAATCATTAGCTGATGATTTGGAACAGCCCATGATAAATATGCAGCGATCACAAAGACCATACAGGCCACGCCACCATGACTGGTCTATGTTGCCAAATGAAGCTTATGGAGCTTGGTCAAGACACCATCATGAAGTACCAGAGTGACTAGAAAGACCAAGAGGAAGAGGTTATTCTAGAGGAGCAGAACCATCTAGAGGGAGACAACCCTTTATGTCAAGAACGTCACCCAAACTATAGAGAGCACAACAGCCTCCTGTACAGTATCCTAGCTCATTCAAGCCAAGCGAATCATGGATCAAGAATAAGTTTGCCAGTCGAGAGCCTCCATGATAAATTAAAGTACTACTAGATGAGCCAAAGTGGGATGTATTCTTTCCAAGAGAAGAAGAAGAAGAAGAAGAAGAAGAAGAAGAAGAAGTCGGAAGTATCCTCTACTCTGACCAAGATTACTACCTCGGAGAATGCAGTATTCAAATAGAAGAAGAAGCAGAACCAGAAGAAGATGAACCAGCAGAACCTATCTACACAGAAGTAGAAGAATTTACCGTCCAAGATCTAGGGAGAAAGAAATTGGTATGTACTAGTATACCTCCCATAGAGCTACCTATGCCAACATATTTAAATTCTTTGATTAATGGACGATTTGCCCAGTTCTTCACATTAGAAATTAATGGTATACTGGTTGATGCACAAGTAGATACTGGTGCTTCTCTTTCTTTTGCTAAACCTCAACTTATCCAAGATTGGGAGACCTTGGATGAACGATTTTCTTATAAGAGCATTGATGTTCAGGGGAACAGCTTTACTTGTACAAAATACAAACATCAACAACCCCTGAGAATACAAAATAAAGTCTTCCATGCAGATTTATTTGCCCTAGAAAAGATGCCCATAGACATCTTATTAGGAGGATCATTTATAGACAGATACTCTCCATATGGCTCTACTATTAAGAGTATCATGTTCACAATTGAGAATGAAAGGCTCAGAATTCCTAGACTGATATATGCCACAGAACAGTTTCCAAGTTCTATGACTCAATCCCCTGACATAATCCCAGCCGAGATACAATTAATAAGAGACCAAATTAAAACCTTCATTTGTGCAGACAACCATAAAAGTTTTGGTCCAAAAGCATGCCTGAGATGGAGATCAATCTCATTGAAGGAAAGCATATGAAGATTGGTAAAAAGATTCCAATCCCAGCTCAAGATTATGATGATATGGAATCACAAATAAAAGAATTGGAAACCAATGGTTTTATTGAGAAATCCACTTCTCCTTTCTGCTGCTATGCCTTTATGGTGAATAAGCATTCTGAGCAGAAATGTGGAAAGAAAAGAATGGTTATAAATTATAAACCATTGAATGCCATAACAAAGCCATTTCCATATCTGATCCCTGATAAAAGCTATCTTTTAGAAAAGGTTGCAAACTGTAAATACTTTTCTCAGTTTGATTGTAAATCTGGCTTTTATCAAATTCGAGTCAAGGAGACTGATAGAGAGAAAATGGCATTCAGTTGCCCATTCGGCCATTTCCAATGGACCGTCATGCCTTTTGGCTTGATGAATGCACTTGCATATTATCAAGCACATATGGACAAGATCTCTTAGGGCACATCTGATTTCTTATGTGTATATATAGATGATATATTAATTTTTAGCCAGAGTTTGCCTGACCACCATACTCACCTCTCAAAGTTTTACCAGATAGCACAAGATGTAGGAATTGTTTTGTCAAAAACAAAAATCCAACTCTGCAAAATAGAATGCAACTTTTTGGGTATGATTTTTCGCAATTCAAAATTACAGCTACAGCCACATATCAAGGAAAAAGTCTTGAGTTTCCCTAAAAAGTTGGATAAACCTAAGCTACAAGCATTTTTGGGTTTGTTGAATTATTTGAATAGCTTTTATCCTAACTCTGGTGAAGACAGGTACATATTGCAAGAACTTCTCTAGAAGAAAAGAGCTTTCTATTGGGAAGAAAGACATACATCAGCCATCCAAAAAATTAAAGCCAAAGTTGCAGCACTCCCAGACCTGCATATTCCAAAGTCTGACCAGATGAAAGTCTACACAGATGCTTCTGATGTAGCATGGGGTGGAGTATTAGTTTGTATATATGATAGTAAAGACTTTGTTTGTAAGTTTGCTAGTGGTGTGTTTAGCCCAGATGTATTAAAATGGATTTCCTCTGACAAGGAAATTTATGCTGTGAAGAAATGTTTGGAAAAGTTTATGTTGAAACCTCTGCACTTGCCACACTTTATTGTAATTATCGATTGCACCAGATTCCTAGCCTTTAGAGAAAAAGATCATGGTAGGAAAGATGGTCATGGTAAGTATGTTCGATGGCAAGCTTTCTTCAATCAATTTAATTTCTCTGTTGAACATATAAAGGGCACTGATAATTTAATTCTAGATTGGTTAAGTAGAAATCTTGCAACAACACTAATGCACCAGCCTACTCCGGGTTTCAACCTCACCATAATTATTAACCAAGGATTTGATTCTTTAAATATCCTTGTGAAAGAACAAATATTACGAGAAGGCCTGCATCCTCGCTATACTAGGATTTCATACGTAGCAGGACAAGATATGCAAATGTCTGCAGCAGCTACAATCCAAGCTACGCGTTAGCAAAATTTAGGTGTCATCATCATTGAGAGACTCAATAGTGAATTCTTGTACCATCAATTCACTGAGCTATTAAAGTAACCATTATGGACATGGTGCATTAGGATCATATCTACTTTTAATGAACATCTGTACCGATGGATTGCTTGGCATGGCCCATACCGCATTCACGAAGAAGAAAATCATGACCAAGATACTGTTGTACACACAATCATCCGAAGACAGTTAGAGTGGGAATCTTATTTCCACTGCACTCCATGCCATAATGCATGTGAAGCGGGACCCCCTAATTGTCGACATTGGCATCTCCAAAGCACATTCTAGATCAGATGCCTTTTTGATCCTATCTCTGAAGATGACCTCGTGACTGAAGCAGAAGACATGTTGGGCCCACACACTCAACCATCATCCTCACCATCATCATCATGTGGATCCAATGCATCAAATAACATCTCACTGTAGCTCCACTTTCCAGCTGTAAAGCATGATGGGATAGACACCGCCTTGCTAGTGCGCAGGCAGGACCTCCCAAATATTGCTATATATTGACCATTTTGCTAGTAGTAGATCATTGAAAAAATTTCATTGTGAAAATCTAGTAGCTTGCTTCCAAGAGTATGCTCTTCTCTTGCCCTTTTTGAAGGATCCTGAGAATCAGAAATTGAAACAAGCATTGTAATAAGTTTGTAAGCTTTGTTTAAGTAATAGAGTGAAGCCATAGCCATTCGGCCTCTGCCTACTACGCAGGTTTGCATCTAAAAATCAAGAGTATTGTCAAAAGAACTGGAGGCATCTACTGACATAAAAAGATATCTAATTGGGCACTCATGAAGTTTGAAACTAACTAGGTTACTGAATTGTCTCTACTCATGAAGTTTGAAAATTGACTAGGTTAGA
Organism: Torreya grandis; assembly: GCA_037957365.1. Classification (NCBI taxonomy): domain Eukaryota; kingdom Viridiplantae; phylum Streptophyta; class Pinopsida; order Cupressales; family Taxaceae; genus Torreya; species Torreya grandis. Next base: position 2,285,150 of record JARHVA010002700.1, on the reverse strand, counting down.
GATGAAGTCCTTATCCCTTTGAAAAGTCTATCGTGGCTCGTACCATTATATCTTCTCACTTGAGCAAATTTATCCCATTGATCTTGATCCAAAAGATCAAATTCCATTAGCTATTTATGGGTATTATACCAAAATGGTACCACTCGGTAGCTCTATAGGAATTTTTTCATCCTACTCTATCATTCCTATCAGGTTAATGTGCACTTAACAAGTGGCAATCCTATTTTCATTTTGGGCTTCATTAAATTTTTTTGACTTAATACACACCATAAATTCGATAATGTATGCTTTAATGCATACCATAAATCTCTAGGAATGTGTTCAATATTTATCCTAGGACCATGTATTAACTTTTCAATCATGCCCTCATTCCATTATATCTCTTCACCTGATCAAACATGCATCGTTAGATTTCAATCCATGATATTGAGCATGATTTATTCCTACAAATAATAAAAATGTCTAAGTTAAAATCTGAGGAATAGTATAAATATTTAAGCTAAAGTCTTTGGACTAATTTATTATTTATGTTAATGGACATGAACAAAAATTTAGTCCAATGTTTAGACTAAGCTCAAGACATAATAAAAGGGGTCCCCATGCTTAATAAAAGGGACATAGCATAAGGTTTTAATCTAAGGTTTTTTTTGTATTAATAAATATAATGAAACTTTAGGGTAAATCCCTAGACCAAGCTTAAACATAAATAAAAGGGACCCTTTGATCTTGTGTTGTTGGATATTGCTAGGCCAGACCAACATGCACCATAGGATTTTGATTCAAAGAATTAAATTCCATTGGTTTCTCATTACTCTGCCTAACATGGTTATGATTCTTGTCATCACCGCATTCACTTTGAGCTTAGTTTGAAACCTTGACTTTTACACCCTATAAATTAGAAGGTGTATGCTTAACTGCATACCATCAATCAATGAAAACATGCTCAAGCCTTATCATGTACTACAAGCTTAACCTTTTGACTTTAAATTCATACCATTCAATCTTGATTACCTAAGCAAATGTAGGCTATTGATTGGAATCTGTTAGGTCAAAATGTGATTGGTGCCTATGGAGAGTGAAAAAAATAACTAAGTCAGAGATCAAAAATAATATAAGACTTAGGCTAACTTGAGCGGATGGAGGTTTTGGTTGGGCGCGAAGGGGGCAGTGGCGGCCCGATGACAGGCCCCAGGAGGGAAGGAGCGACGCCTGGGGCAAGTTCGGCGGCTCAGGCAGAGTTTTATTCCAGTGAAAGGACCAAATTAAACAAGACTAATGGCTGCTTACTTAGGAGCAAGGACAGACCTGTTCTGATTATACCCCAAGAGACAGTCCAGGAGGAAGTTGAATATTTGTCTTCACATACCCTTATCTGCAAATTTCTGGGTATTAGAATCCCTGTGGCGGCTTTGGAAGCGTGGATCCGGCACTCTTGGGTCATTGAAGGGGATTTTGACATCATGTTAGCAGGAAATAGCTACTTTCTGGTAAGTTTTTATTCTGTGATGGATCAAAATCATATTTTTGAAGGAGGCCCATACTTCTATGAGTGTGTAGGATTATTTCTTAAACCCTGGCATGTGGGCTTCAATTTGGCTGATGAGCTCCCAGCGTGTGTCCCAGTCTGGGTCCATCTTCCTCGGCTACCACTTGAATTTTGGAGAGAAGATATACTCAGGCAAATAGGGGCAATGATGGGAACACCAGCAGCGATTGCACACCAGTCATTAGACAAAAAAGTGATATCTTACACCCATATTTGCGTAGATATGGATTTGAATAACCCGCTGCCAGACTCTATAGAGATTTGCATGGGATCCCTGTCATGGATCCAACAGATTGATTATGAAGCCATTCCCTTCAGATGTAGAATTTGCCGTGTATATGGAAATCTACATCGTCAGTGTCCTCAGGTTGTCAAAGATTCAGGAAGCGTCCTTGATTCTTCAACGCCAAACACTGCCTATGCTGGGAAAGAGACTTGGCGTCAAGTCCAACCAGAAAATGGGAAATTTCATCCAGATAGGCTAGGTAAGGGTGAAGTTTTAAAATATGCGAGCTTGATGCAGGGGGTAGGTGACCATTCGCAGGCAGGGCAAGACAGCTTCATACCAATTAGAAGGCAAGCGAGAGGGTGTGGACGGAAACGAGGGAATGCAGATAGGCAGGTAGACTTGGGGTTTAATAGGTTTGAGGCCCTTGATTGCATGGCTCTCAAAGATGGTATTCTGATGGATGAACAGGGAGAGGATATGGAGCTCTCGAAGCAATTTGATGACCTCCACGAAGGTCAAGAATTGATGATTCAAACGCCTGTAGATAATGTTTTGAGAAAGGAAGAAGGAATGATAGAGGCTTCTTGTGGAAGGAAAGAAAAGGAAGACAGATGGGCTGATGTGGTTAAGGTAGGAGAGGCTGGAAAAAAGGAAAAAGGACCGGCTATGGCACTTGGACTAGTTCAGAAACAATTCAAAAAGGCCACCTCGGCAGCTCCATCCAAAGGTGGGCGAAAGAAGGATCAAGACAAACTTAAAATTACAGGTGATTTTCTTATGGAGGCTGGGGTTATAAAAACCTTGGATGAGCATTACCCCCAACCCACTTAATGATAGTCTTATCATGGAATGTAAGGGGCCTGAATAGCTCCCCTAGACAAAAAGCTATAAGAAGCTTGGTGTGGAAACATACTCCGGATATTGTATGTATTCAGGAGACGAAATTGACGGTAGATTCACTTTAGGCCTATACGCCAAATATTTGGCCAACAGGGCAGTGGCAATGTGTAGGGGCTCGGGGTAGTTCAGGAGGCATAGCTATGGGATGGGACCCAAGAAAAATTCTGCCCATGCATTGGGTTACCAACATTTCAGCCTTATCCATGGTGGCGTCCTCTTTTGAAACTGGTGAAGTGTGCTTGATAACCATAGTGTATGCACCTATAGACATGGAGGGGCAATTGCAGCTGTGGGATCACATCCATTATATCCGAACTTGCTTTCCATTTTTGCCGTGGATAGTTGCAGGTGACTTTAATGCGGTGATGAATCTGGAAGAGAAAAGAGGAGGATTGAATCGGCTAGGGCCTTCTTCAGAATGCTTTCATCAAAATGTAGAAGTCCTACGCCTCTCTGATGTTAAACCATCGAATGGGCACTTCACCTGGTGCAATAGAAGATCAGGTAATGCTGCCATCTCAGAACGCCTTGATAGATTTTTAGTTTCTTGCTTTTGGCAGTCTAGTGCCATGTCAATCACCTCCGAAATCTTAGATTGGAGTGGATCTGACCATTGGCCTATTAAGCTATCCATTGGATATATTGGGGGACCCAAAAATTCACCCTTCAAATTTCAATTGATGTGGCTTAGAGATCCTGGTCTTCATGATTGTATTGACCAATGGTGGAGGCAAGGTAGTCCTGCTTTTGGGACAGCGATGTACTCCTTTTGTAAAAAACTCCAGTATGTTAAAAGAAAACTATAGATTTGGAATAGAACTTGCTTTGGTAATTTAATAGGTAGGAAGAAGAAGGTGCAAGAGCAGCTAGATGAAATAACCAGAAAGATAAGGGAGGATGGACTCTCGGACAGCCTTCATTTGGAAGAAGCAAGAGCTGCAAATACTGTAGCGGAATGGGAACTGCGAGAAGAAATATATTAGAAACAGAAAGCCCGCATAGATTGGTTACAGGAGGGTGACAAGAACATAGCTTTTTTCCATCACTCAGTTCAAGCTCGCCGTAACAATAATTTTATTACGTCTCTTGTGACTCAGGATGGGACTTGTCTTACCACTTCTCATGCTATTAATAGAGAAGCTATTCGGTATTTTTCTGAACTTTTCACCAGTAATCTAGTACCTGATGAAGGGGCAGACAATACTGTTTTAGATTACATTCCTAAATTAGTGAATGAGGATATGAATGACAGGATTATGCGGCCAATTGCTATGGCTAAAGTGGAGGAGGCAGTTTTCAGTATGAAGAGAGGTAAAGCCCCTGGGCCTGATGGATTTTCGGCAGAATTCTTTCAAGACTTTTGGGATACCATTAAAGGGGATTTGATGGAAGTGATTCAGGAATCTTATTTTAGCAAGGATATGCTTAGGGCCTTGAATGCTACATTCCTTGCTCTTATTCCAAAAAAGGATCAGGCGGATAAGCTGGATATGTATAGACCTATTGCGGTTTGCAATGTGATCTACAAAATTATTTCTAAACTTATTGCGCAAAGGCTGAAAGGACTCCTTCCTAGTCTTATTTCGGAGGAGCAGGGTGGCTTTGTTGCTGGAAAACAGATATTAGATGGGGTGGTGATTGCCTCGAAGGCCATTCATTCTATGAGTATTTCGCAGGAGAGGGCTATGTTCATTAAGCTTGACCTGGCCAAAGCTTATGACAGAGTTAGCTGGAGATTTCTGAGCAAAATTCTTTCGGCATTTGGCTTTAATCAGGATTGGATTAGATGGGTGCTCAGCTACATTTCTACGCCCTCCTTTTTAGTCCTTATAAATGGAGCACCTTCTGAGCTTTTTAAGGCCTCGAGAGGCCTTCGTCAAGGAGATCCGCTCTCACCGTATCTGTTCATCATTATGGCTGAGGGACTGGGGCGGCTATTCAAAGATCGGGTCACTCTAAATATTTTACATGGCTGGAAATGGGGGAGAGATGTATCCGCCTTAACCCATCTGCAATTCATTGATGATACTATCTTAGCTGGGACAGCTCGAATCAGGGAAGCGGAAGCTTTCCGGTCCACATTGGATAATTATTTGCAGGCCTCTGGACAAAATATAAATGACCATAAGTCCTCAATCTTCTTTTTCAATACGCCTGAGGCTATTCAGAGAAGGATAGCAGCAATTCTGAGGTTTCAGACTCAAACACTTCCTGTGACTTATTTGGGTATTCCCATAGTTGTAGGGAGGCAGCCCAGGCTTTTTTGGCAAAATGTGTTGGACAAGCTAAGACAGAAAATTAGTCATTAGACTCACTGATGGTTATCTACGGCTAGTAAAGTGATTCTCCTTCAATCTGTCATACAGGCGTTACCTATATACCGTAGCATGGTGCAGGTTGCTCCAACTTATTTCCTAAAAGAATATGATGCCCTCTCTAGGAAGTTTCTTTGGAGTGGGAATCTTCAAAATATGAAATGGAGTCTTATCAATTGGGCAACCGTGTGCAGCCCAAAGCAAGATGGAGGACTTGGACTATGCTCGGCTGTGTTGGCCAGCCAAGCTTTAGCTGCCAAGTTATATTGGAGGTGGTGCTCGAATCATTCTTCCCTATGGGCCCGCATCTTGACAGCGAAATACTTTCCAGGTGCTATTTCACAGGATGTTTCCAGATTTCCTCTTGAGGGTAGAGATTCGATGGTTTGGGGCACCCTTAAGGCGGGAGCACAGCTTGTGAAGCAAAGCCTGTTTTGGGTGTGCAATAGTGGAACTGAAGCCTTCTTCTGGGAAGACTCATGGGATGGTGCACCACCCATATTAGTTTCACATCCTCATTTGCAAACGCTTGCTGACTCCTTTCATGCTGCTGGCTGGAACAAAGTAATGCATTATAAAGAAGCTGTTAGCATAGGTTTGTCTATTGGGTACAGATGGAAAAACTCCTCTGATTGGCCACCTGGAGGCTCGGTGGAGGAGAAGAGTGAATTAATTCAAATCCTTGAGTCCAGAGGATGTAATTCTCTGCAAGGAAGTGATGTGCTAGCCTGGGGTGGAGAGGCTAATGGTCAGTATTCTGTTTCTGCTGGGTATATGATTTTGATTCATCAAATTTTCAATAGAGGTCAGGTCTTTTGGGGAAAAAAGGTGTGGAATCTGATATCTTGGCCAAAATGCAATTTCTTCATGTGGCTCCTTACTCACAATAAATGTCTCACCTGGGACAATTTGTGCAAACGTGGCTTTTAGGGACCGTCAATTTGTGTGCTCTATCATAATAGTGAAGAAACAGGGACGCACTTATTCTTTCAATGTCATTTTGTCAAACAGGGGTGGCACCTGTGGTGGTCTGCTTGGGGCGCCCCCTGCCGCCATGTTCACTCACTGAGTGAGTTCTGGGACAAATTGGGACATGCTCCAGCTAGGAATTCCATCTTGCAAAGCGCCTGGACTGTGGGCCTGACATTTATATTGTGGAATGTCTGGTTGGAACGAAATAGGAGAGTGTTTCAGGGTGCGCAGCTTGAACTTAGTTCGTTGTGGAAAAAAATTTGCCATTCACTACAGGAAACTTTGCAGTTTAAATGTTTGAGAGACACAGACCTTGACGTGGAAGTGAATGGGTGGTGCACGCGCCTAGGACTGGCCCTTAGCCCGAGCTTGGAGGCTGGGAAGAATGGAGCGACGTTGACTGGGAGATGTTCAAAGATGCGACCAGTCAACAGAATAGGCCGCTGGACTTCCCCTGAAGCTGGTAGGATAAAAATAAATACAGACGGTTCCTCAAGGGGGAACCCAGGTGAGGCTGGTGTTGGCGGGATTGCTCGTGATTGTGTAGGGAATGTAGTGTTTCTCTTCTCGATCTACAAAGGATGGCACACAAATAACCATATGGAAGCATTGGCGATTCTGGAGGCTATGAAGTTCTGCTGTCAACAGGGATATTATGAAGTTATTTGCGAATCTGATTCGCAAGTTGTGATAAATTTGGTTAATAATGGGCCTACTGGGAAAATAGACTGGAAGTTAAGTGTTATTGTTCATCAGATTAGGAATTTATGTGCTTCTTTCAATTATAGTTCCTTCAATCATATTCCTCGGGAATGGAATAGTGTTGCTGATCGGCTTGCCAAATGGGCTTCGGAGAATGGCCCTACGTGGAATATTACGGCTCAGGGAATGCTCTCTAGTAGTATGTATTAGGAATTGATTCACATGGTGGATCAGGATAACAATCTGTAACTTTGGCTTTCTTGTTTCTGAATAAATTTTTACCCCCGTTTAGAGTTTTAAAAAAAAATATAAGACTTAGGCTACAATATTAGACCAAGGTATGATTTGTATTAATAAATATGAATTAAGACCTTAGGCTAAATTTTAGACTAATCTTGAAATAAAATTGGTCTCTACTAAATAAAAAGGACCATGTGTTAGCTTAAACCATGATGAACATAGGCTAAGGGATCTTAGGACCTAAAATGGACCAAGTATGGACTTTTAGATCAGGGTTTGGTCATGTAAATAAACATAACCAAGCCTTAGTATAAAAACTTAACTAAGTTCATGGCATTTTAAAATGCTCTCACATAAAATGTTCCCATTAGTTTTGAGTTCAAATGGAAAGACTTGGGCCAAGGTAATTAGAATCAAGGTTTCAAGGTGATCAAAATGAACTCAACTCAGCCTTTGATAAACCAAAGTCTATTAAAACATCAATATTGACATTAACTCATGAAATCTAGACATAATCCATTTTTAAGGAGGGATCCATTAAACCTATCAATCTAAAACTTAGAAATCTAATGTTAGAAAATTAAGATAAGATCTAAACTAGAATCATGCACAAATATGCCAAAAAAACCAGGGGTAGATGATCTTGAAATAAAGATAATGTGAAAACATACTAGTAACACCTTGATCAATTGAATTTCCATAGCAATATGTTTTAAAATTCAGAGATTATGGTTCAAACTTACAACTAGGCTATTCATTCCACTTGATCAAGCACCATTGTTAAGACCTAGTCATGTTTAAAATAATCCTCACACATGCAAATTTGGGATCAAAAATCAAAACCTAGTTACATTATGTGTGTGATTTGATTAAACTTACTATTTTTCGTGAGATTTAGAGAGTAATTTCTAGACTTCATATCTTTAACCATTGACATTGACTTACAACATGTTTGAATATTCATTAAGAACCATGCTTTTAGCTTAGGGAAGGCTTGGGCATTACTTTTTTTCCATCCAGGCATCTATAGTCTTGACAAAAATGCCTTTATATCCATTCAAGGACTCTCTCCACTACTATCTATGCATCCATATCCCCAATGGATATTATCTTAATCATCTTTGCTCAAAAAGTTCCTTTTGAAATTTGCAATGAGCTCTTATTTTTGTATTTTTTACTTTTTATAGACCATTTTAAACTTTATGGCAAAGGTTGGGAACCAAGTTATCCAATTTTTGGTATTTGGTTAAGTTTCTAATCTTCAAGTAATCATCCTTGATCACAAAATTTACCCTAGGTAATGAATGTTGTTTAAGTGCAAGCATGATTATGCTTGAATTATTTAAACTTTAATCCTACATATGAAAATCTTCTCAAGATCAAGCTTAAAATAGAACAAAGTTCAAGGTTTTATGGAATGATTAGTCTATTCATTTGCCCTTACCATTCTTCCTAAAACAAAAAACATCAAACTCACATTTTAGACACATAGTCCTTTTACACCTGTACTCCCAACTTAAGCAGTCCTTTTCTGAGTGACTAGAGGAAACCCAAGCTAAGGACTATCTTAAAAAGACTTATTGAGATAAAATAACAACATAAGAGAAGGAAAATAAACAATATATAGGTTTTATATAAAAACAAGGGACAAGAAAGGAAGAACAAGAAAGAAATAAACTAAATCCCTACACTAACTCAAAAAAGAGCCTACCTCTAAGATCAAATAGAAATCATTTAATCTATTACAAAACCTTGAAGCATGATTGATTTCATTCAATGGATGCATTTTTTGGATAGGAGAACTTGTATGCTTATCTTATATATGATTCAACTTATATTCCCACCTCCATTGATCTCTTGAACTCAAGATTGAATGTAGACCATTGATATCTATCTCTCATTTCTGACATCCATGTGATCATTAATGACGTCCATGCGACTACCAAAATTTAAACCCCTATAGTTTTTATCCTGGGTTTAATTTTGAAATCCATGTAATCATAAAATATGTTCATGTTACCATCATACTACTATTTTTAGGTCTTTTATATTTAGGCAATCATGCCTTCAGCATTTTTTTGGAACAATCCTTTTAGGTATTTTATCTAGACAATTTGTTTCAGGCTTTTCACGTAGGTAACATTCCTGAAGGAATTAACCCTTTGGAATTTTTTTCAAACACTTTGTAAAAAATAAATAAATCCTTAAAATTATCTCAAAATAATGGAAATATCCCTTCAAGCTTTTTTGTGTGGACAAAATGCTCTAAGGAAATATCCCTTTGGGATTTTTGTGCAAATAAAATACTTGAAAGAATATGGCCTTCAGACAATTTGAGCGAACACTTTTACCAAAGAAAGGATTTTTTATCAAGATTTTTTTGCAATAAAAATTATTGAAGGTCAAGTGATATTTGGACTTATTTTCATAGACAAACTATTTGAAACAAATAATAACTTTACATTTTTTCAAAGGTATTCAAACTTTTCTTTTGAACTTTTTTGTTGTGGGAAAATTTTTCGAAGGGAAAGTTCCCTTTAAAAAAATTTCCATGGAAAAAAAGTATGAAACAAATGGACCTTGCACTCTTCCTAAAGTAATTATACTTAGCTCTTTTGCTAAAGATATCAGACCTTTGCACTTTTAACAAAGGGTAAGTGCCCTTCAGATGTTTTGTGAAACACTTAGCCCAATGCAAAAAAAGACATTGAATTCCTTCAGACCTTTTATAGCAGACAAAATATTCAATGGCAATAAGTCTTCATAATTTTTGTCTTAGACAAAAATTCTAAAGAGTTATTTCCATTAGACATTATGTTCATGCAAAATCTCAAAAAATTCTAAGGGAAAGACACATTCACCATGTAAAGACCAAATTTAGACTTAGCCAATTTTCACATGAACTTGACCTTCCAAAAGAAAACTTGGAGATGAAATTTGTGCTAAGGACTTGGGCATTTAGATTTGACAAGAGCCCTATTACTTCAATGCAATTTTTAGCACTAAAAAGATCCATTAAGCATGGCACTTGAATAATTATTAAAAGAGATAAAATGCTAATCGAAATGAATCAACTAATTAAACTAGATTAAATACTTAGTTAAATAATCTATTTACAATTAATGAATATCTAAAAATGGAAATTTAAAATTTCAAAATATCAAGCTTCATCATCATTGCCTTTATGAGTTCTCAATCTCTCACAAAATATATAACAAATATCTAATTTGTGAGCCATGCCTAAGTGAAAATCATTATTATATTTAACCTCCTTAACTCAACTAGAGTTAAATTTAACTCACCTAGATTTAGTTTGCACTCATTTCATGATTAAATCCTAACCTAACTCAACTTGGGTAAGAATTAACTTTGGAGGCTATAAATACAAGGCCTTACCTATTGATCTCTAAGCTTTTTTGGTGTAAATTTATTATGCTCAAATAGATGTAAGAAGCCTTTCTAGCAATGTTACCATGCCAATTTCAAAATATAAGCCAAGCTAAGATAACCAATATTTACCAAGGTGCTAAGGAGAGGTGGAGTAATGGAACTTCAGTGACAAATTTTTTGAGCATATAGCCAAACAAGACAAATTTAATAAGATATTTTAGAGCTATAAAGAAGGTAAAATGATGATTTATTTTGTTTTCTAGTAATGTTTTCATTGTATGCTTCTTACCTATGCTCTCCCTAGTGTTTAGGCTAGAGGTGTTAGTGTTTAATGTGCTAGTTTTGATTTGGTTTTATTGACTAACACTATATTAGTCTCCCCTCTATGGACACCTTGTTCACACGATAGCATACCCAGTGGGACCTACATCCCAAAAAGTTCTTTCCATGGCATTTTAGGACCTCTTTCTAACATTTTTCATGTCAAAATCTTAACTTGCTAACCAAAAAAGTGAAAATTTTAAGCTCATAAATATTACATAATAAATCGCATTTTTTCTCTATGAAGTAATGTTTTTCACTATGAAGTAGCGATATTGCGCTATGGAGTAGTGATATAGCACTTGCATCTTTGCATCTAGTAGTTGTGGTTTTATCTCAAAATATGTGATATTTCCTTTGATAGTTGCATTTTTGCATCTCATAATCATGGTTTTGCCTTTGAGATCTATGATATCAACCCTATAATTAGTTATTTTGTACTGTATAGTTGTGGCTTTGTACTAACACCTTATTTTGTAGGAAGTTGTAATTTTGTAGTAACTAATTTCATTTTTTTAGGAAAGTTATGGTTTTTATCTACATATCCTTGGTATTTCACTGTGTGGAAAACATAAGAAACCTAATATCTAAATTTAAAAAGTCATTTTCTCATTTTCTTTTATCTTTTAAGAATAAGGACCCCCTAACAGTTTTTACAAGACCCAAAGACCAAGGAAAGACATTTTTTAACACTCTAAGAGTCAAACTCAAATTTACATTTGGTGTTTAAAAATATTTTACTTGATTTTTTTTAGTTTCTCAAATTTAATAACTCAAACAACACCAAGGGGTTAAACTTTATATCATATTTTGTATGGTACCCTAAACATGAACTCACACTCTAGTTAAATGCTCCTAAGAGCTTTTTACTTTTTTTGGTTATTTTTTTATGTTTATTTTACAAACCAAGTATATTGTGTATGTTCTCTCTCTCCATCCCATTTAGGGAACTTGGGTGACCAAAAATGTTTCACTTATTGTCTTTTGTCATTTTGTCCAAATCATGGAAGAAAACTTGATAAGGCACTCCCCAAAGTATAAGTGATTTGGGTGACCCTAAAATGACCCTAAAATCATTCTAATCATTTTTTTATTTCATGCATATTGGATTATAGGTGGGAGTTCATAGCCTCCCCATGGGTTCTCTAGGAAAGCGTTAACCTAGGAATTCATATCTTAACATTGCTTCAACCCAACTCTATGGTAAGGGTATATAAATTGAGGTTGACTTACTAGGACACTTGTTTGAGTAGTTAAAAAAGATTTATTAGTAAGAGCATACCTTAGAATGTAGGTTTAACTTGGACATCAAACTATACTAAATAATTGATAGATTTAGTGGTTGTGTAAAAGATAAGACCTTTTCACAACAAGCTGGTTAATGCATATCTAAATGATTTGTTGTACCCTAGTGTTAACCACACATATGAGACCATTTAATATGTATGAAAATTAATAGTTTTCTAAAACCCCACTTGCCATGAATACATTGTCAATATAGGTCAAGTAACCCAAAGTTTCATGTCATCATATGAACTCTTGAGAGAAGAGGGGACTTAAAACCCCTACTTTTCATGCACATTTAATTTTTTGTATTAACAACATTATTTTTTCTCAAGAGCAAGTATATAGATGGAATTTGACATTACAAAGCCACCTTGTCATTTTTTAGGATTAAGATGACACACTTAGGTGTTTTTGTTGTTTTTCCTTTTTACTTGCATTTACTTGAGTCAAAACTATTTATTTGTTTAAAACCACATCCAAAATGAGTCATGTTTACACATCACCCTTTTGTTTAAAAGAGGTATTATGCTATCAATTTGACACCACACTTTGCCTTAGTCGTTTGTCAAAATTTTGTGTGTATGTCACTTATTTGAAAGGGGCATCATTATGATACCCATTTCATTCTAAGTCTTATGCCTTAGATTTTTTTGGAAAAATCACATATCATACTTTTATATAAATATAACATCGTTATGCTAGTCACATTATTTTAAATACTTATTTCCCTGTATCTAATTATGATTTCAAAACCACATGTGCCTTATTTTTCTATTCCTATTATCATCATGTCATGTATTTTGGTCTAGATTGTTGTCTATTTAAGTACTAAGCCTTCTAAGTTGACTTCAAAATTGGTATTGATAAGTTTAGATTCAAACATTGATTGTTGTATATCTATGCCTCACATAATTTTGGCTTAGAAATTTATCTATCACTTTTGGGTTGTGCAACTTATATTAGTTCCTTGTTTAATTTAAAGACTATTTTTATGCCTAGATTTGGGAAGTGGTCTATCTTTCATGTGCCTAAAGGCTAATGTCTTTTACCAAAGGTCAAGTTTATGTTTCAATCTAAATGCCTAGTTTGAGTCCAAGTGTTTCAAATTTTTAGATTAATTATCCTTCCTTTTAGACCTATTTTGTGTAAAGTCTAGCTTTTATGTCATCTTCCCAAAAGACTTATCAATTCCTATTCATCTTATACCTAGTGTTGTTTCAAGTATAGATTTTTTTTATGTTTCCAAAAGACCTAACATCTTAACTCTTTGCTTTATACATAGTTGTTTTGAGCCTATATTTGTGCCTTATTCCAAAAGACCTAGTAACCTTTTTTGTTTTTAAAACATAGATTAGAATTATTTGAAACAATTTTTACTAAGTTTGGAATTTAGATTTTATCCAATCACTTGACCATTTATGTGAGACATTTGGCGTTAGACCTTGAGGATGCTTTAGACCAAGTTTATCATTGACTATTTTTGGAGAAATAGCTCTATTCCTAGACCAATTTTTTAGACTAAGTTTGGACCATTTGCCTTTTAGATCTTATTTTTAAGAATTTGTATAACTCTAGACATTATTCATAGAATGTTAGTCATTTATTTGGATATGTCTTGTTACACTCGTAGTTGATCTATGTGAAATCTAAGTTATGATAATGTGGTCATGAATGATAACTTTATTCAAGACCCATATGACAATGATGTGGTTTATGAGATGGATCCTTATCCTCCTTACACTTCTCAATCTATGTAATAAAGTCAAGATCCATTAGCCCATTATTTGATTAACACATCTCTATATTCAGAGCAAGACCAAGAGCAAACCACGTAATATCTTGATAGAATTTTATTGGTTGTACAATAAGTTCAAAAATAATTGTATTACGTCACTATGTCATCAACATATGATCCTTATTTTTGGAACATCACTTATTTGAACATAAGGACAAGGTTTCAATCAGATCCATAGAGATAGTGTCCAAGTTTCTAGTAGACTTTCCCATGAAAATTTACCTAGTCTTGTTAGAGTGCATCTAAACATGTCTTATACCCAAATGATTAAACAAGCCTCTAATATCCATTCTCAAGTGCTCATGTTGATGTCATATCAAGACCTAAATATGATTATTAAAGGCAAGGGCCTCATGGAGGACCACTTTATACAAATTCAATAAGCATATCAAACCTATTTAAATCTAGCACATAATTTTAATGCCATGGCCATGTCAAACACTCTATTCATAGATCTAGCTCCTTCAACAGGAGTGATAATTGAGTTGATATGTCAATAAAATTTGGGTATAGACCCATTTACATAAATCACTTTAGTCAGTGACATGTATAATGTCCCATCTATTAAAGATGTGACTACACCTATTATGCAAAACAATGTGTCAAATATGATGGACAACATGTAAGTGTCTTCCAATCTAGGCCAAAGTGGTTTAAATACACCAATAAATAGTCTACAACAATAAGTGCCTTTAGTTAATACCATGAGTAGTTCACAATAGTAGGGGGAAGGAACTTCTACATCCCAACCATGGCAAGTTACTTCCAATCCTCAACAAGATGCTTCATCAATCACACAACCAAAAGGATTAAGTAATCAATTGACACCTAGTGTTTTTCCTCAACAATAAGTGGTGAATGTTATCCCACCTCAACAAGTGATGACTAACATTCCAAAATAATAGGCATAGTATAATCTACCACTACATTAGAGGCAAAACACTACACCACCTTAATAAGGGCAACAAATGTTCCACCTCAACAAGTACTAAAAAATATACCTCTATAATTACAGACTAATATACCTTTACAATTATAAACATTGTCTAGTCAACAACATGTGTCTATTGTTCATAAAAAAAAATTCAAAGACTCAACAATCATTTATTAAAAAATAAGTGTTTTTGAAATAAAGAGGTACCACTATCCAATACATACCAATTAGGAAATAATTTACTTTTACTCAACACATGCCACAAATTCCAAAGATAGGGCCTTGGTCCAAAATAAGTCCCCCTTATTCAGCCAGGTTTGACTAGTTGGTAGCAAGTCCCTACTTAACCTTGACAGGCACAGTATTTTACCCAAAGCCATATTATTCCATCCCAAACATATTTCCCTCAAAACCAAGCTATATGCTAAATCTAAACTAGAATATAGCCCAAAAATGAGTGTAATTTCAATAATTACATCCCAATCCATGAATACATATTCTTGGTCAGTTCATTCATCAAATAGACATTCTACAAAAAACCATACCTCCATTATGCCCTGGTCAAGGTAATCCACCTTTAACTACACAACCACCACCTCAACTAAATGTACCATCTAATTTATTGGCCTAATAACTAAAATAAATGAAGGATGTGATTGTCACCATTCAAGAAGGGAAACACACCCAATAAATCCAAGTAAGATGATGTGTTTTCATATCCATTCAACAAGGAGTATCTTTAGATACCATTTCCTTCAGGCTATGAATGACCAAAATTTGATAAATACAAGGGTAAATGATACCCTAAGGCCCATTTGATAAATTTTTTTGCCACTTTCCAACTAGTGGCTTATAGTGATATTTACCTACTCCTTTTATTTTTTATAATGATAGCAGAATAGGCTTTGGAGTGGTTCTTCAAATTAACAAAGAATTATGTATCTAATTTTGAGGACCTCTCAAACAAATTTATGTAGCATCTCTCCTATAATATCAAGCATGATATTTTATTATTAGATTTGACTCAAGCCAAGAATAAATCTAGTGAAAGCTTTGTAATCTATATACAAAGATGGAGAGTGCTTATTATTCACTTCACCCATAGCTTACCAGACAAATAATTGGTCATTGTGTTTACTAAAAATTTTCATAGTGAGATATCTTATTATCTAGAGATTCACTATGTGCATACCTTCAAAGATATCACCAACAAAGGTTTATATATTTAAAAACCCCTTATTAATAAATCTATTATCTAGTTAACTACCTTAAATCAAAATTAGAACCAAAACCAAGGCATAGGCCCTAGTCAAAACCTTAACCAAGTCCAAACATAAGCATATATACTAGCTTAGCCTAGTAATTCTAAAAAATACAAATAATGCAACTATAATAAAAATGTTTTTAAAAATGGAGTAACTAATTCATGCCATGTCAAAATGGTGAAAACACCATTTACACAACCTATGACTCAAATACAGCTTAATTTTCATCAATAACCCATGCATTAAGTGTAGCCTATGCAGAAACCTAGACTAGTTCCATAAATGTAGTAAACACCACCTTTTCAAACCCCTCCTCCAAGACTAAGACCACTCCTCAAGTCTTTAATGACCTTGGTGAACCTATCAAAGTAGTGTTTCAAAATCTATCCATGGCTAATATGATTATTTTTCTAATTCTAAAGCATTATGCTAAGGGTATTTTGTATCTAAACTGGTACATAGAACATAATTTCAATGAATACCATCATGTTCATGGACACTCCATACACCATTTTGTGTATTTAAAGCACCTCATAGAAAATATGTTGGATAATGGGGAGATTGCATTGGATAATAGAGCATCCATGTTCAAATAGAACCTAGGTATCTACCAAAACCCTTTTTCATAGCACAACAATAATAATCAAAAAGAACAAAAAATAGGCCAAAATAACAATAAAAATAGTATAACTAACTAACATGGCAATAATAAAAGTATCAATATCAATAATAACAACATCAACTAAATGGGAAGAACCAATGCCAAAATTATTCCAATAACCAACAAACTTATCATGCAATTATACATAACTATAATAAAGTTGTAGGTCATATTATTGGAGATTGCATTTCCATCATCACCATTAATCCTAGAACAAGTACCAATAGAATAGGATTCTTTCCAAATAATACCAATCAACCCACCTATGCCAATAATCCTTCCTTGACCTAGAATCACAACCAAGTGCAATAACAATTAAGGATTACTATTTTAGGACCTTATATCGATAACTCATCATTACCCCATGATCACAACCAAGTTAACTAACAATTAATACTTATCCTATCTATCCCATCTCCATCATTATCAATTTATAATGGTATTATACTCCATCTTGATTGTGAAATCACAACTCAGTAGTCTAAGATTACCATTCTAGACCCATAACCTCCTCCCGGTGAGCCAATCTAACCCACTGTGTTGGCTAGAAACAAGTCATAAATCACTGTTAAGTAAAAACCATATGACATTATGAAATAAATTTAAAATAAACCCACAAAAATATCTATTTTGGATTTGTTGCATATATTTACTATCCTCAAGAATATCCTAATAGAGTCCTAGGCCAATCCAAAGTTCCAAATGACATAACCACAAACAAATTCCAATCTTTGCTTAGACATATAGCCCTAGGCTAATAGTTGACCTTTAACCAAAGTGATATTTCATCCCATGACTGCCTCCATAACAATCCCATGTATATTAAAGTTGTCATAAAGTGGCACAAAATGAAAAATATGCTCATAGATAATGGATCAGGCTTGAATATTTTGTCTTGGAAGCTCATCAAGCATATTGATTATAAAAAAACCAATCTACAACTATAAATAATTACTATCAAAGCCTAAAACAATGAAAAATGTGAACCACACAGCACCATAATCTTTCCAATTATTATTGGGCCTTTGACCCATGATATACTTTGCCATGTGTGAGACCTAGATTTATCATACAATTTTCTCTTGGGTAGACCTTGGATACATGAAATTAATGTAATCCCTTTGACATTTCACTAGTGTCTCAAGTTCTCTCACTCAATCATGGATACCACTATCAGTGGAGATTTACATCCCTATGAACATTGTAAACATTTGGAGGCTAAGTATGAAATTTACAACTACCACTTTGGCCTAGATCCAATTCCCAAAAGGATAAAGATAAATAAATACTTGTTGTATTTCTCAGATAGCCTTGAATCATCTTTACATACTCCTCCTTTAGAAATGTCTAATCATTTTACCATCCTAGCCAATGGCCCAAGATAGTATTTAATCCATGACACATTTCACATTGTCAAGCTTCCACAAAACCCCAAGTCTTATGAAAGACCTAAAGCTAGCCCACCTTACATGGAATGGTAATGAAAATGAAAAGGATATATTCATAGTCCATCACCTATTATTTTCATACTAGCCATTAGACAATAAAAGGACCCACTTACTAATGATAAATCTTGGTTGTATAATGACAAGTTGGTTGATTGCTACAAAAATGCCAAATATCCTATTCTTAACACGATTATGGAGAACCAAGCCTATGATGGTAGAAGCCTCAGACCAAATCAATAGGGTACTCTTAAGCTAACTTCTATAGCCCATTGAAAATGAACTTATGGTCTTAAATTTAAATTGCCTAGGGGTTACCCCAAGTATCTCATTCATTTTCCAATGCCAATGTCTAATGACAATGATGGCAACAATGAAGTAGAGTTTGATCATAGAATTTATGAATACCTTACCAATAATAACCTATTTGACTTATACACCATTTGTACCATTACCCTATTAATTTGACATAACCCACTTCCTCTTTATTACCCTCAACTTATAGCTTGAGACCAACAAGAATCCACAGTGCTTGTAGATGAGTTTGAGAATGATGAGGCCTTTTGCAATTTTCTAGACCTAAGAGACAATGTTTCATTGGGAGACCACAAATAAGGGTTTTATAATAAATTATATCCTACAGCCTATTTTGGAGAATGGTTAAACACTTTTATAAAAAAACAAAAGAATAAAACATTGAGGTTCTAAAGTGAAAACCTCTTTGAGGTAGTTTTGGAGTAGGTTAAAAGTAAAGAGAAAGGCCAATTTTTGGTAAAACTATTTCAGGCACCATTAAAAGGGGGTGTTCACATTTCCTTTAATAAAGCTTAAAATATCACCAATGATGAAATTGACTTTAGGTTTGAGTTTAATTATGTTAAACAATATGCCTTTGATCGAATTACTTGAGAATTTCCTATAGAATTTGGGACATGACCATCATTGCCTTTAGGAGATTTAGATTCATCTTGTTTAGGAAAGCTTGAAGAACAAGTCCACCCAAAATTCTTTTTATTTATAGGCTAATTCACATCATTTCCAACTATTCTATAAGATGTCTCAACTCTCCTCGTAGAATATACTATGAAAGTCAACATCGGGACTCCATACGACCCAAAGTGGATCAAATTAGGTGCATCCCTCACTGAGGAAGAACATGAAATCTTTACATCCTTTTTGAGGAAATTTGTTGACATATTTTCATGGGCCTATTCAAACATGCTAGGTTTGAACCCCACCTTAGTTTTACACCACCTTGTTGTATATGTTGATGCCAAAATTATGAATCATAAATTATGCAAGATGCACCCTCATATTATTGTACTAGTAAATAAAGAGTTCTAAAACCTCTTAGAAGTGATATGCATTAGATTTATTGAATATTAAAAATGAATCCCAAATATTGTACCTATTAGTAAAAATCTAGAAAGGATCAGAATCTGCATTGATTTTAGAGACATTAACAACTCCTACCCTAAGGATGAGTTTCCTTTATTAAATATCAACATGATAGTTGACTCCACAATAGGGTATGAAATTCTTTCACTTATGGATGGATTTTTAGGGTATAATCATATTAGTATTGCACCAGAAGACCAACACAATACAACATTCACCACTCCTTAGGGAACATTAAGTTATCATTTAATGTCATTTGGCCTCAATAATGTTGGGTCCACATACCAAAAAACCATGACCATCATATTTCATGATATGATGCATGACATTATTAAAGACTATGTTGATGACATACTAGCTAAATCAAAGACCTGTATCTATCATCCAGCCATACTATGAATAATATTCAAGAGGCTTCATAAATATAAGGTCAAACTTAATCCCAAGAAGTGTGTATTTAGTATTACTTTAGGCAAATTTATAGGCTTCATCATCTCATACTAGGGCATTGAATTTGATCCTGCCAAATTACAAGCCATTATCTAGATGTCACCACATTCTAATTGGAAGCATCTCTATAGTTTATAGGGCAAAATTGATCGTATCACACACTTCATTTCATAGTTGGTCTATAAATTCCATCCCTTCACTCACTTAATATATAAGGATGTCACATTTCATTGGGATGAAGACTAGTAGAAATCCTTTCAACACCTGAAGGAATATCTTGCCAATCCACCTATTTTGTTACCACCAATGCTAGGAAATCCATTTATACTGTACCTATCTACCACAAATAATGTCCTGGGGGAACTTATAGCTCAACATGATGATAATTGAAAAGAGCATGTCATTTACTATCTGAGTCATACATTGGTTGTGTATGTGCATAACTATATGCCAATAGAAAAATCTTGTTTAGCTATGGTTTTTGCATCCTAGAAGCTACAACATTACATGCTTAACAATAAGACCATAGTTATTTATAAATTATATCCACTAAATTATATACTATTCAAGATACTTTTACAAGGTCACATGGCTAAATGGATCATGTTCTTATGTGAGTTTGAGATCAATTATGTCAACCCAAAAGCTATAAAAGGACAAGTACTTATAGATCATCTTGTTGAAGCCCCCCTTGCAAATATTGAACCACACACTTTTCAATTCCTAGACAAGTCCATCATGACCATCATAGAAACACCTCTTGAGGAGTATCACTCAAAGCTATATTTTTATGGTTCATTCACATCATAAGGATTAGGGGTAGGCCTATTATTTATTACACCATAGGGGATCTTATCCCTAAATCATTCTATGCCAATTTTCCTTATACTAAAAACATGGCTAAACATGAATCACTTATTATAGGGCTTCATTAGATAGTACAATGGAATATTCAGCATCACATAATTTATGGTGATTCTTAGTTAATCATAAATCAGGTTATAGACCACTTTTAAACCAAAGATGACAAGTTGGTGCCATATAGATCCATGGTTAATGTTGTCAAATGATATATCACCAACATATAATTTGAATGCATACCTAGGCTAGTAACAGGACAATAGATTCCATGGCCACTATTGGTTCTTTGATCCACCACACAGACAAGGCAAAATAATAACAATTCCTCATTAAAAATCTCTTAGCACCTACTCATGAACCTTTGACCATTATAATAATCTATGATATTATTTTTCCCATCTCAATTTGGTACTTAAACCTATATAACTACCTTCATGACCATATCATGCCACTAGACCTATCACACAAACAACAAAAATCCTTTATGCATCAAGCCTCTCCTTATACCCTACTTGGCCTAACCCTTCACCACCAAAGGTTTGACAAAACTCTACTTCATTATTTAAATTCAATAGAAGCCATATTAACATTGACATAAGTTCATTAAGGAGTATGTGAATCTCACACTAGTAGGTCCATCCTTTCCAAAAGGCTCCTACATACTGGTTATATTGGCCAACTATAGAATAAAATGTAGTTGATTATGTTAAAAGGTGTGATAAATGTCAAAGGCATGATAAACTGATTCATGCCCAAGACAAAACATTAAAACTAATGTTTACACCATGGTCATTTTCAACATAGGGATTTGATCTCATTGGGAATATTAACCCTACTTATTTTCATGGCTATAAACACAACCTTATTGCCATCAAATATTTCACTAAGTAGGTTGAAGCTATACCCCTCACTTACATGATTGTAAAATGGATTTCTAAATTCATCTTCAATCATCTCATCCTTTTGCTATAGTATCTCATCTGACATTATATCTGATAATGGTGGATCATTTAAAAATAAGAATGTCAAAAAACTTTATGCTAAGTATAACATCACTTAACATTTTTCTACCACATATTACCCACAAGGTAATGGCCAAGTAGAGGCATCCAATAAAACCATTTTCTACATCATTAAAAATATTGTCAATAATGTTGGTCATGATTGGTACCACCAAATATTCCACACCCTTTGGGCATATCTCACTAATTAATGTAATCTAATTAGATCCATACCATATTCCCTAGTCTATAGCACTGAGGTCATTCTTCCCATTAAGGTCAATTTAACTTATCTGCATATCTAATTGAAACATATCTTAGATGATGAAGATTATAGAGTATCTCACCTACAAGATCTAGAGTTACTTGATGAAAAATTCATGGACACTATCACCAACTTTCAAGCATACCAAAATAGACTTTGTGTCTAATATAATCAATGGGTCAAGCATAGAGAGTTTGAGCTTGGGGATCTTGTTCTTAAGGAAAACCAAAAGAACACCACAACCAAGAAGAAGAAGAAGAAGAAGGGCAAGTTCAAACCCAATTGGATAGGCCCATATGTCATTATTGAAAATTATGGATTCAAATCATATAGGCTCTCTACACCAAATAGAATTGAACGTGATGAGTCAATGAACATCATACACCTCAAGCATTATTTCACTTGAGAGACTTGAAGTATTTTCTATGAGGCTCATTTACATTGTACCATATTTTTATCTTCTTAGTACCATACCTCATACCATCCTGCTATACCTTCACTAAATAACTAAGTTGTTTTTACCCTCCCTACCTGCCCCTTTGACCTTGGTTCCATTCAATTCATCATTTAGGAACCTTCAGTGAGGGGATTCAAATGAAGTTTCAGTAGTTGATTTAGTATTTTAGATAGAGGTAGTATATTGGACCAATATGATAGTGTTTTGGAGGTTGTATCCTTCATTTTTTATTTCATTTCATTACAAGTGTTACTAATTATAATTTCCTTTAGGGAAATTAGTG
Source organism: Torreya grandis (assembly GCA_037957365.1). Taxonomy (NCBI): domain Eukaryota; kingdom Viridiplantae; phylum Streptophyta; class Pinopsida; order Cupressales; family Taxaceae; genus Torreya; species Torreya grandis. Next base: position 2,262,433 of record JARHVA010002700.1, on the reverse strand, counting down.
TCCCACTCTATGTTACTAATTATAACCACCTTTGGGCAAATTAATATCATTGACTCATGCCATTGATTTGTAATTATAACTGCCTATGGGAAAATTAAGAGCAACACCTTTACAATACATTATCATATCACCTTGTCATTCCTATACTAATGTTTGAGTAGTTTTTATGTTTTTTTCATGTGAATCTAATTAGCTACTAAAAAAAAATTACATGCAGGGTTTAGAGTTACTTAGAGATGAAGGTTGGTTGTGTACAATTGATCAAGCTTTATGAGAACTCATCTTTGGTTGGGGAGGAATGACCTAAAATACACCACACTTAAACAAAAATGGATTAATAGATAAATGAGTGAGTTGCTTGGTTACAAACTAGTCCCGAGAAGCAACATGCTTTTTCAGATGGATGTCAACCCATTGTTTAACATTCAAATTTATAAATAAACATGAAATTACAAAAATATATATTACAAGATATAAATAATGTAAAAGATAATTTGATAAAGATAAATGATTATGGATTAATCAAGTTAATAGATAAAATATACAAGATAATAGATGCAGGTATAAACAACACCAACATACAACTTAATAAAGATTAGATAAATGTGGACTATCTACAATTAAGAGATAAGATAAATGGATTATTCAAGGACAAGATATATAAATGCATTTTTAAGTTTTAGTAACGGATATCAATATATTAAGAGAGATATTTAGAAAATAACATATAGTTTTAACAAATGCTAAAATAAACTATTTAAAGGGTATTTTTATAGTCTGATAGGGATCATGATGATCTTAGAGGATTGACATTAATTCTATAGGATTGACGTCAATTCAGATGAATCGATGTTGATTCTATGTAAAAGTGTTGAACTATAAACAAACTATAATGACGGCCTATATTATTTATAAAACAATAAAAATCGAATGTAAAATAGACATAAAAGATATAAAATTTAAAATATAAATAAATTTAAAGTGCAAAACTAACCTTTAATGGCTGAAAATGAACTTGATAAGATAAGATAGAGAAAACCTTCAAAAATATTTGATAAACTCTCCAATAGAAGTTCCACAAGATAGTAGGTTGTTAATAAAGTCCAAACATAGGTTACAATGAGATTTTGGTAGCACTTCACATTCCAAAATTGTAGTCACATTCCCTCTCACAAGCCATGGAGGTCTATTGTATATAAATGGATCGACATCGATTCTAATAGATTGACGTCAATCATGGAGGATCGACATCAATCATGGAGGATTGACGTTGATTTACCAAAAATAGGTGAAGCTAAATGAAAATCCATTCTAATAGGTTGGTTTGAGGTGAAAGAGAGTTAAAATGACTTTTGAGGTTGTTCAAGTTGTTTTAACCATAGGATAGGTGTGTTAGGAGGTTTAGTATGTTTTGGTATTATTGGATGTTTAGGATTTTGATTACTTAAAATATTTTAGGTAGTTAGGGATGATAAATAGTAATTAATAATATTAATTACCATGGGTAAAAAGGGGTATATATATGAAATAAACATTTAATTATAAGTTAACATTTTAATTATGGACATTTAGTTTCTTATACTTTAAGTTATATTTTATGTATATACTTTCATGATGTTTGAGAGTGGTTTGGGACCTCCAAGAGTTAAGATGCAAAATATAGATTTTTGGAGGTTTCTACCACATTTTAGACTTAGCCTATTTTAGGATTTTAGGCCATGGTGTAGATTTATAGCATCTACATTTAATTATTAAAGTAATAGCCTAAAAATGGCAAAATAGGGCAAGAGTGCTAAATTCTAGCATCTATAACTATACTATGTCATTTGCTTAAATTTGTGAACTTGCTACTACCTAGTCAGATTCCTCTACTATAGGGAGGAATTATAGTGACTTGAGGTCCCATTAGGACTATGTAAGTAGTTCTTGATTCACGTTGAGGTTAGTTCAATCACATTTATTCCATGTGTTTTTCATTTTGTGACCCTTTTTAAGCTGCACTCTCATGATTTTCTGAGTTGGACCATTTTATCTCTTGTAATTCTCAATTGAGTTGAGACACTTAGAAATTTTCAAAAACATTAGTAAAATCCCTATAAAATCCTAAAAATTACAAAATCATGAAAATTGGCTTAGAATTTCCATGTGAGATATAAAGCTATCAAATTTTTTAGGATGGGCCGTCTTCTTTATTCAATTTATTTCTAAAAAACCTTGGTCTTTTTACTCCCGTATCTTAGGATAACTACATCAAATTAAGGTGCACATGAAAAATTAGCTTGGTCAAACCTTCCTTTATTTTTTGACCATTTATTTGCCTTAAGGATCCTGGGATCTGTAATTATCTTATGATTAACCACTTGTCATTTAGTTTCCCAATCCTTCTTGGCCTTTGGCCTTATGCTCTCGCCATTTTGAGAGTTTGTATTATGCACATTATGTATTCAAATTTGATACACTAATGACCACTAGGATTCACATTATGTTCTTTCCATTTTTACAAGTATTCTCTATTCTAAATGCCCTCATCATTTTATGAGACCATTCTCATATCATCTTTTCTAGCTCATCATTTTATTATATCCCATATCCTAGGACAGATACATTTGGCTTAAATTTCATGTTGGATCTTACATTCATGGAACTATGTAGGTAGCATCCACTTGACAAGTGCATCTAGAGTCAGCTTAGTTAACCCTTACCTTTTTCTATTCCCCCCATTTTGTCTATTTGTTTTGTTATCTTTTATATTAGGGGCAATGTCTATCATCTTGTTTGTGTCATTACTTCTCTATAGCCTAGGGGAAACCTTGTGCCAATATTCTTATGTTGTTATCCCTGTGTCATTGATGCCTAGTTTATGGGTTACTCTATCACCAAAAGTAATACCTCTATTACCCATGAATAAGTAATTTGTTTTCTATTTGCACTAACATTTTGATTAACCATTTTATGTGTTTGTTTCATTTTAATCTCATTGTTTTGTTTTGTTGTGTCTTTCTTTTATGTTTCTTGGTGTTTTGTTGTGTTTTTATTTTTTGGTGTTTTATTTATTGTCATTTGTTTGTTTGTTTCCTATTTATTTGCTTACATTGGTGTGCCTTGAATTAGTATTTATGTGTTCATTGTGTGATTCCTTGCACATTATACTTAAGTCCATCCATATTCATCTGTCAACATTATCATCATGGTTTTTAGCATGGGTGCATTATTTTTACTTATTTATTAGATCATGTGTTAGTATTTATGCATATTATATCTAAGATATCATGGTTTTTTATATCATGATGCTTACCATCATTATCTATAGCAAAAATTAGCTTGATAGATCTTACAAGTGATGATGTCATGATACTTCTCCTTGGTCACCTGACAAATTCTAGATTTATCCAATATTACCCAACTATAAAGTAATTAAATCATGAATGAATTTTAATCCTTTCTAGTTAGGATGTGCATCTCTATACTAATAGGTTTCCCAAATTCATATTTCTCCTCTATATTGACTTACTCCATGAGTATGGATTTAGTACGTAATCCCCCTTTTTCAATTTTTCATATTGTTACAAATCATAGTGCTAATGATTATAATCACCTTTGGGAAAATCATTGTGTTTAGATCTATGTGGATGCTAATGATTATAACTACCTTTGGGCAAATCATTGTGTTTCAATCTATGTATATGCTAATGATTATAACCACCTTTGGGTAAATCATCCTTTTTACCTACCTAACTGGGCCATCTCATTATTAATTCTAACAACCTTTGGGAAAATCCTTATCATTCTCCTACCCTATAGGGGATGATTTCATTGTGATAGTGATTCTAACCACCTTTGGGCAAATCTTTATCTCTATCAACCCAACTAGGTTATGTTTTCATTTTGCTAATGATTATAACCACCTATGGGTAAATCATTATCTTTTTACCTTGTTATGCCAATGATTCTAATCACCTTTGGTAAAATCATCTTTTTAATCTTCCCAACTAGGCCATCTCACTTTACCATTGATTTTAACTACCTTTAAACAAATTAATCTTCCCCCCTTTACCTTTTGGTCCCCTTGTTTTCCTTCTTTCAAGGGACTGATCATCAACCTTATTTATCACCCATTCCCTCAAGGGGGTATCTAGGGATCATCCATCACCTATTATAGTATTAGGAATTAAAGTATTTTTCATTGTTTGAGAATATGTTACTGTGCTTATATATTTTAATGCCTTCCCAAATAGGAGCAAACTGTGGACACCCCATTTTGTCCACAACTAGATTTTATTCATATTTCAGACTGATTTCTACCAAATATTGAAAATTAAACTTAGGAATCATTAAATTTCCTAATTTCATCTTCAAATCATTCATTAATGCTTAGAATAATTTTTAGGCATCCGTATTTTAGGTATTATATCATATGTAACAATAATCTCTCACAAATTCATCCTCAGTTACTTGGTGACCTAACAACTAGTAGTTTGGCCTATGGGACCATTAAGTGGGGCACTTGAACAATTCTTAAAATAGATAAAATTATAATAAAAGTGAATAAACTAATTAAACCATATTAAATTCGTAGATAAATAATCCATTTATAATTAATGAATATCTAAAAATGGAAATTCAAAATATCAAGCTTCTTCATCAATACCTTTATGAGTTGTCAAGCTCTCACAAAATATCTAACAAATATCTAATTTGTGAGACATGGCTATTAATTAAAAACCATAATTACATGTACCCTCCTTAACTCAAGTGAAGTTAATGTTAACTCACCTATGGTTATTTTTAACTTATTCTATGCTTAGATCCTAACCTAACTCAACTTGGGTAAGAATTAACTTTGAAGGCTATAAATACAAGGGCTTACCTATTGATCTTTAAGATATTTTGATGTAAATTTATTATGCTCAAATAGATAAAATAAGCCTTTATAATAATGTTACCATTCCAATTTCACAAGCCAAGCCAAGCTAAGCCAACCAATATTTACCAAGGTGCCAAGGAGAGGTGGAGAAATGGAGCTTCATTGACAAAGATTTCTTGAGAATATAGTCAAGCAAGCCATTTTGGATCTACAAAAAAGGTAAAAGGATGATTTATTTTGTTTTATAGTTGTGTTTTCATTGTATTCTTGTTACCTATTCTCTCCCTAGTGTTTAGTCTAAAGGTGTTAGTGTTTAGTGTGTTACTTTTTTATTTGGTTTTATTGACTAACACTATATTATTCTCCCCTATATGGATTCCTTGTTCACATTAGGTTGAGAATATTCAAATTTATCCTTACATTATTCTAACCCTACCCCTAAATCCTCCTCATCTTTTTCCTCTTCATTGGCACCATCAACGTAAAATAACTTTTTTTCAACACATCGATGCCCTCTGCTCCATTTGCTATCATATCCAAAACACAAACATTTTACACTCTTTTCTTCCACTTGATGAGGTGCCAATCTAGTAGGATGATGAAATGATGGTGTTGGGAAGGTATATTCATAGACATTGGTGAAAGTTCTTTGTCTGATAATCTCTTTTTTCCTTAGTCATACATTCCCTTGGTATGGCCTCAGATATAATACTGATATGAAACATGTGAACCTCCAATTGGATGTTATCTTTGATGCCACCTAAAAATAGGTCAGTCAAATTATCCTCAATGATGTCTACCACATGTTAGGAGATATTTTGAAATTGATGAATGTAGTACTTGATAGTCCTGGTCTATCACAACTTGGCTAGTTGACTAGAGTAATTTTTAGAGACATTATTATGATAGCAAAGATGCAACACCTATGAAAATACTAACCATGAAACTAGGACATCCTTATTTTTATTTTAAGCACACAACTAACAATACCAAATGAATGGCTCAAGTTCTAGATATAGAGAGGCCATGATCACTTTTTGTAAACATGGAGTCTGATGTAGATCAAATAAATTCTCAATTTGAATGAGTCAAGTGAATGGATCATTACCATTAAACTTGTGTAGGTCCACTTTTGGAAACATCATCTTAAGGCCAAAATTGGTGTTGGTATTATTTGGATGAGGAGAACCAAATTGAAATGGTGGAGCGTTTATAGAGACTAAGCTGACATGTTGACTAATTTCCTAGATATTTGTTGTAATTTATCCATCATGATATCCATGTCCCCTCTCAGCCCTATAATGTCCCAGTGAACTATATCAAAATCATATTTTTTTACCATCCCTTGTAACTATAACTTAAGTTGTTGAACTGCCTCTAAAATTGATGGATTAAAAGTTCCGGGCTCCATGTCATCCTTGTGCAAACTTTTTGGAGTTTATTTCTCTTTCTCATATACATGTAGATCTGATACTACTTGTAAGGAAAATACTTAGATGATTCACAATAATAAAATTATATATGGTAGGATTAATATCAAAATAAGTAGATTCATAATAATAATTGGTGAAAGAATAGAATACTTGAATATTATGACTAAGCCATTTCTAGGGGCAACCTCCATAAAAATTTAATAAGAATAGAATTCAAAATATGATGATAAAAGACTAACCACTACTTCTTATATATACTTAGACATGTTTTCATAGGCTGACTATATTAAGAACATTAAGAAATGTAGCAAGATAATGTTAAGGCATGTAAGACACAAATAAGCCATACATATCCCTAAATTCACTATAGGTTAAGGGCATAACATTTATCACTTCATCCCTTTGCTATCTAAACTTATTTTCCTAGTTTGGTCTAACAAGTAATGAAGAGGGTATCTAGTTCTAGTTAGGCTTAGAATCCTAACTAGGTTTTCAAGTTTTCATTGATCTAGTCTTTAGTGTTATTCAAAACATTAATTCTGAATAGGTCTGAGGATGGGGAGTTGGGATTCATATTGAAAATTAGGATTTAACTCCTGACTAGGTCCAGTGGGTAAGCTTTGGGTAGTGTTTAGTTCATTTCAGGGTGGAAGTCATGATTAGGTCAAGACATCCCCACCCCCTACTATTAATTAAAATCATAGTGGTAGTTGAGTTTTCAACTCCCAACTATGTTGATAGATCCCCTAGCATGTGTCTTCAATGTTAGTTGGGGGGAAATCCTCGACTAAATCAAGGACCTCCCTAACTCATACTCCTTTATATATGAGGAATTACCCACTGAAAATCTTGATCACCATTCTATTGGGATTTTAGGCCCTTATAACCCTAGATTTTATGTGGCAAAGGCCTCACAATTATCAAGAGACTAGGTTAGGGTTTTAGACCCTGATTAGGTCTGGGTCAGCATGAAATAATCAAATGATATTTGCCCACCTAAATAGCCAATGATAATCATAGTTATAGGCCCAAATGGGTCTTGGGATATTTTAAAGGGTAACCCAATGTTAATCAAGGGTTAAAATCTTGATTAGCAAAAGATTTTATAAAGTATGAACAATAATTGAAAATGAGAACCCTGTAAATAGAGAAACCTTGAATTGGTCTATACAAGCCATTTTTGGGCCTTGTTTGGTTTTTAGATCATATCTTAAATAAATAGAGTTAAAAATAAAAATCGTTTGATGTTTTGAGATCATGGCTCAATTACAATCACCTCGGTACCCATCATTTTGGATAATTTTATCTATGGAGAAAGTTGTTAACATTTTAGTGTAATTTTTATTGTTCATATTTTTAATTGGCAAATTTTAACACAAATTTTTATCTTTGTTTGTATTATGAATAGTGAAAAGTGGTGAAATATAAGGGAAGAGGTATTTGAGCTCATTGATGATGGTGGGTGAGCATTTATGAGGGAAAATCTCCCCCATGGGGAACTAAATTTCTATATAATAGATCATTTTGACATTCAAAGGGTTGGTTTGGACAAGAGACTTCAGTGAATTAACTCTTTTATTTCTACATTTTTTATGCATTTTATAGCTTAATATTTCCCTCAAGTCCTCCCCTACCATTATGCTATAAATTTTTTAGGAGAATGAATGTATTAAACTTGGATATGATTGTAAAATGATGAAATATTAATCAATAGAAGATTTTAGAATTGTTTGCTTTCATTTGTGCATGTATATGGTGGTGGATGCTACATTTTCATTGTCTGGTTCTCCTAAAATATTGAACTTATTATGGATTCAATTATGCACCTATTTATTATTTTAATAGATTGTTTATGGAGACCATTCATTCATGATTCTAAATTTGTTGTCATAATTATAGGGTTTTTATGCCTCTTTTCCCCTATCTTTTGTTATTTTTTATCAAATGTTTAATCTAGGGTTTGGAAGTAATGAATGTTGAAATGCATATTTGAATATTATTTTTCTTTTATCTATTTTCATCATTGTAATGCTATGTATTTAATCAATAGGATGAATCACATTTAAAAATCAGTCATAAACACTTTGTGCCTACCCTAAGAAGCTAATTTATTGGGAAAGTTTTGAATGTTGGTTTGTTTATTTTATTCATTAAAATCTAATAGGTTAGTGATTAAATAAATTTTCATGGCATCACTATAAATCCTAAAAATAAACCTATATTCAAAAAATAATAATAAACATAAACATTTTACATTGTTCAAGTACCTAGAAAACATTAAAACTAAGTTTCACACTAGCACATGCCCCTTAAACTAAAAGTATCATAATGCCTATCTTAGTGAAGATCAATGCATCATGACCCAATACACAAAAATGTTATGAGTGTTCCTTAGAATCTCCTTTCAATAGAGGTGAGTCACTAGACAAGCCTAAACCATTGGTGTGTGTCAAAATGCACATCAATGTAACTAGTGCTAGAAAGAGGGCACCACTTACATAAAATCTTAAAACTAAAATTTTAGTGAAAAATAGTAAAATTAAACACTCACAAGCATTACCCACACTCATTTATTCTAAAATCTAAACTGGAAACAATACCCACTAGGTCAAAATTTATAAGAGTTGATTTTGAGTTCCTTAAACTTAGTGAACATCAAAAACTAAGGGAAAACAAAGGGAAACTAAAAACTCAACAAGTGAACTCATCTAGTAACTCTATTACTACTATAACTCCATTCATCAACCCCTTTAATACTCCTCAAAACCCACCAATTTTAGTTAATCTTACTTAGCTTGGTGGAGGTGGATGCCCTGTGAATTTCCCAGGGTATGCCCATGATTTACCAAAGAATTCAAATAAATTATGTCCAAAGTATACACCTAACAAGATTCAAAACATCCAAGGAGAACATTCAAGCATTAAAGGATTCCTTGATCAAAACACAAGTTTAACACAAAGATGTGGCTCATCACCTCTTTCTGTACTCCTTTGGAGAGGTTGTTTATGCCTAGTATTTAGGCTTTCTAAATGGATCTATTACCCATTGGGATGATTTAAAAATAGTCTTTGTTAGTCATTTTAGGTTTTCCATTAATATGGTTTCCCTATTTCATCACTTTGTGTCTACTTGTAGAGATCCTAATGAACCTATGAGTCTTTTCAATGCATGATTTCACAAGTTTTATCAGAGGTTAAAGCACCCATACACTCAAATATAAGTAGTCACCATTCAAACATACATGATGTATCTAGACTCAATGACATCCATGTTCCTTAGAATAACCTTGAAAACCCTCTTATCATTATTCCTGGCATACACTGAGGCTATAAATATTGAGTATCAACGGTTCCACAAGGTTATGGAAAGGGTCTTTTGCCTTTACTTGGTCAATTGAGTGCTTACAATAAAATCCAAATGATTAATCATGTTCTTTAGCACTAAACACCATTGATGAATCTAATCATGGGTACCTTGTATAGGATCAAAAGTCATGTTGACAATCCAACACCCATGAAATACATGCCTAGTGGGGTGCCTTATACTCCTCCAATCATATTTTTCCTTAGCTAAAAAATCAACAATTAATTCTTATTACATACATTAAATATTTTAACATACCTAAAACAAGTGGTTTTACTACTTCTATTAATAACCAATAGGTTGTTCCTTTATTTATAAACAAGTAGACACCTATTAACAATGCTCACAATCAAACACACCCTATCATCCCTACATTTATAATACTAGTGCACATGTGACAAACCCACAACCACAAGTGAGAAACCCACAAAATTTTGGTGTGAACCTAGAATTAGCCAATTTATAGTAGATGGTCCAAAGGTTAACAAATTATATGGTTAATTTGTGAATACAAGTGCCTCAAAGCACTAACCAAAATCTAAATAACCCACTATTGAATATTTTTTTAAACTTCCAATGAACTGATATATAGTGGAACACAAGACCAAATAATGGAGGTGTACCTAGCCCATTGGACAAAAATAATCAGAATAACAATAACAATGCTTCAAATGCATTGAACTTCACTGATTTATCACTGCCCACTTGGTGCAAGATACATATCATGGTAGAGCACACTAAAATTGATTGTGAAAAATTCATCTATGCCTCAAATATATTCTAGAAGGAGATGGACAACTTATATCTAGTCCCTTCACCTGATAATAACTCTAATCATGGCATAAATAACCTCAAAACTATCCTAGTGATGCAGAGTTATGAGTTTCTATTCAAAAATGACAATGAGCCAAAGGACAATGGAGATGAGGTCCATTTTTTTAAATAGTTTCAAAAAGGAAACAACTATCAGTTGAGGAGTAAATTTCAAACTTCATTGACATTTTTTACTCCTCTAAATAATACTCAAGTTATGCTTAATGAGAACTCAAGTAACAACCCATTTCTACCTACAGGGCCTATTACATCCTATCAGCCCAAGAACAACTCCACACCTCCACAGAGCGACAAGATAGTAGAGTTAAATAAAAAATGGAAACAACATTATAGATGAAATGAAATAAACTCATGATAATATCATAATGTTTGACTTGCTTCAAATTTCAAAACTAGAAGGACATGTTGTTAAAAGAACTAGTTGTTCTTAAATTAAAAGAAACAAATAAAATAACTAATGCTCATGTGGCAATTTATAAAGAGAAAATTGAAACCCTATCTTTCCTACTAATAATACATATTCTTGGTAAAAACTTGCATAATTGTTTAATGGATTCAAGTGCTTCTAGAAATGTCATGCCTTATGCAATCTTCTAACAGTTGGGTCTAACCCCTATAAAATCAAATAAGAAAGTGGTTTAGTTGGATAAATTAGATGTTAGGGTGGTTAGAGAGCTAAATCACATGCATATTTAGTTAGTCTCTAATCTGAGGGTATAGAAGTTCATTGATATTCAAGTAGTGGATATACATGATGCCTATAATATGTTTTTGTGTAGGTATTGATCTAGAACTAAATGATTACATGGAAATTAACTTCTGCCACATGTGGCTCCCATGAAGAGGCATACCTAACCAAATCATAATTTAATGTGAGCCCAAAATGACTCACATGATACCATAATATAATAAAATAAATGAAATCTTGTTTGAAGAGTTAGAGTTCAGGGTGTATACATTTTTAAAATAAGTATAAACATACAACTTCTCCATTAACATGTTGTCTATATAAGAAAGTTCAAAAACTAAGGAACTAGATCAACTTAATGAGGATTATTTCATCTATGGGCCTAAAATCTCTTATTTTCCTACTACTAACATAATGTATGAAGAGGTGAAACTAGTTGATTTGAGCAAAAAACAAGGCTAACAACATTTATTGCTACCATTGGGTATGGCTAAAGTAGGAATTAAAAAGCCTAATAAAAATTTTCCAAGTGAAATTAAGGAGTTTGTGATCCCATGTGATGAAAAAATAATTATTCTAGATAGCCTTATCACTTATGCCACTGAGGACTTAGCTAGAATGTCTTTGTCAGACAAGAAATAAGAGGTATGCCAACTGAGCATTGATAAAATCAAAGAATAAATCCATCTTGTAGCAACACCAACACTTTATAATTTGAATTACATCACTAGAAATAACATATGGATACTTCAATTTGATGTCTCCAAATCTAATAGCATGTATGGTGTCAGCATAGAGATTATTAACCCTCAAGGGAAATCATGATTGGCTACTTTTCACCTACAATTTGGTTGAATGAACATTGTAGTTGAGTACGAGGCACTGGTTCATGGTCTCTTATTTCTACTAAAGAAGAAAGTTAAGAACCTTAAAGTATTTAGTGATTCTGAACTAGTGGTTAAGTAAATGAGAAGTAATTATGATAGTAATTATAAGCATTTGTATAGGTACCACAACTAAGTGTGGAACATGATATAGGATTTTGATGCATTCAAAATTCAGACTCTACCCCATTGAAAGAATTACATGTAGATGAATTAGTTATAGATACTAATACTCCTGATCCTATAGCTAACTCTAGATTGACAAGGTTTTATGTGGATTTAGTATCTACTCCTTCTATTCATGATATTATCCAAAACTTCTAAGTGTTCAACGATGATCAATACATCATCTAATTCATCACCAACACTAATGGATTTAAATCATAGATCATAGATGAAGATAACAAGGAAGAATTCAAACTAGACAAGGAAGGGATCATCAACTTAAAGATAAAAAATATACCGAAGTGCATGGTCTCATTTTTTAAGTGTAAAGTCACTATTCACATATCAATATTCATGGGTAGTATCCATAGGTACTATTCATGGTGATGTGGCATGATGGCATGGCATGATAGGGTGTCATCTTAGTGATATGGCATGTGAGGTGTATCTTGATGATGAGGAAAGAAAATATAGCACATGTGAAAGAGTGGGGCATCTCACTCCACCAAGGGACAAGACTTTTGTCCCATTCACATGTGCTTATCTTTTTGTGGAAAAATATAAGCATGAATAGTTGGGGTGCAACTCTAGGATAAATCTAGTTTTGGCATGTATGGAAGAAGTTAAAATATGTTTGGACATCTTTTGCAAGGTTATGGTCAAATGTGTGAAAGGATACAACCTTCACTATTATTGATTGGCCTCACACATGTGAGTGAGATGACTTTTCGGAGGGACGTGAAAAAGAATGAATATTTTTTTCAAAAGTGGAGATTTATTTTTTACTCTTACATAAGCTTCCAAGATTGTGACTATTGGTTACTATTTTCCCCATGTGAAAATCCATGCCTCATATTCTCTCTCTGATTTATTTTATGTAATTATCTGTCTCCTTTAAATGTTATATATGCATACTCCCTCTTTTGTAATTTGTAAAACTATCATAGAGTAAAGAAATGTAATTCGATGCATAGTGTTGTTGCATTATTTGGAGGAGGTGAAGAGGTGTTAAGACTTAGTGAAGTATTTTTGCAAGATTTTTTGAAATATTGAATGTAAGGAAAGGAGATAGAGAGATTGTAGAATAGGTGTATTCTCTAGTAACTACTACAATTATAAGGTTGGATAATTTCTCTATGGATGTAGATAAATTGATGAACTATGTATATTAGTGTATTCATTTTGTGAATGGTTTGCATTTGTTTTAGTTCATTTAATTTTTATTTTATATCTTCTCTCATTTTTCAATTCATATAGGATATAATTCCACTAGTATATATCTTAACAAGTGGTATCAGAGCAAAGGTGCTTTTTTTCTAAAGTTTGAATTACAACAGAAGGATTATCGCTTGAGTGAGAACTCTAGTAGATGATATAAAATAAAAGGTGGGGAAGTTCAATGTATAGAACTTTAGATTATGGAAAATTCATATGGAATATTACCTCTTTTAGAAAAACCTCTACTTGCCTTTGGAAGGCAAAATCACAAATCCAACAATAATGTCAGATGAAGATTGGGAGTTACTCTATAGGAAATCACTCAAAACCATTTGACTATGTCTTTCATCAATGGTAGCATTTAATATCTCTCAAGTAAATACTACAAAAAGTATTGAGAGTGCTCTAGGGAAGTTATGTGAAAAACCTTTGCTTCAAATAAAATTTTCTTAATGAATAAATTATTTAATATGAGAATTTTTGAAAGTGGTTCAATAGCAAATCATTTGAATGATTTTAACATGGTTATAGGATAGATGCATTATAATAATATTGACTTTGATGATGAAGTTAAGGCTCTCCTTATTTTATTTTTTTTGCCTAAAAGTTTGATTAGCTTGGTCATGGTAGTGATCAACTCTATCTCTAAAAATTACAAACTCAAGTTTGAGGATGTGGTGGGTGTGATCCTAAGAAAGGAAATGTGAAGGAGAAGCACTGGTGAAACTTCCACATCACAGAAATCACTAATAATGGAGACTAGAATGAGACTGAAGAACAAAGGAAGAGAAAAACATGGAAAATCAAAGAGGAGGTCAAGATCAAATTCAAAAAATAGATTATAATGTTGGCACTATGGGAATCCATGACATAAAGAGAAAGATTGTTGGTTCCTAAAAGGAAAGCCTGAAAAACTAGCCAAGAACCAAAAACTAGAAGGTAACAAAGAGACAAATGTAGCAAGTGATGTGTTATAAGATACTCTTATTCTTTCTCTAGATAATGCTAATGAATCTTGGGTCTTAGACTATGGTGTTTCTTTTTATGTTTCTCCTCATAGACATTATTTTAGAGATTACATTCAAGGGAATTTTAGACATGTTTACCTTGGTGATGATGAACCCTAAAGCATTATTAGAAAAGGAAGTGCTCATGTGAAATTGTATAATGGGAACACTTGGGTGATTAAGGATGTTAAGCATGTTCCAATTTTGAATAGAAATCTAATTTCTGCAAGATAGTTGGGAAGTGATGGTTGTATGGTCACTTTTACTGTTCATTCATGGAAGGTTACCAAGGGTGCTCTGGTGTTATCAAGAGGTGAGAAAGTTGGCACTTTGTATTTAGTTATAGTTATTACTAATGCATATTTTGATTTAGTTACTTCAAGTATAGATGTAGCTATGTAGCATTATAGACTTGGTCACATAAGTGAGAAAGGAATGAACATCCTTCACTCAAAGGAGAGATTGTCAAGTCTAAAATAAATTAACTTAGACTTGTGTGAGCACTATATTTATGGTAGATATAAATGTGTATGGTTTCTAAAAGTTGGAATAGCCAAAAATATAAAATAAGTTAGATCTTGTAAATATGGATGTATGGGGACCCACTCATGAATCTTCACTTGGTGCTTCAAGTTATTATGTCACATTTATTAATGATGTAACTAGAAAAGTTTGGATTTATTACATTAACTATGAATATAATGTATTTGATACATTTAAGATATGGAGATATTTAGTTCAGAATGAAATAGGTTTAATGCTCAAGTGCCTCATATTAGATAATGGTGGAGAGTATTGTAGCAAGAATTTTAATAGCTACTATTCATAAACTAGAATTCGCAGGTAGAAGATAGTTCTAGGAACACCACATTAGAATGGTGTGTCAGAGAGGATGAACATAACCATAATGGAATGTTCTAGGATCATGGGGTTGAATATAGTATTTCCATTATAGTTTTTGGCATATGTAGTTGATACATCCTTGTACCTGATAAACAAAGAACCTTTAACTGCCTTGGATGGTGGCATACCATAGGAGGCATGGACTAGTAATAAAGTAAACTATTATTTTTTGAAAGTTTTTCATTGTAAATATTTTGATTATATTGACAAAAAAAATAGGTCTAAGTTAAAGGCTAAATTTCATAAAGGTACTTTCATTGGCTATGTTACTAATGACTTTAGATTCTAGTTGTAGAATGAGGAAGATAAGAAAATCATCAGGAGTAGAGATGTCATATTTAATGAGAAAGTCATGTATGGGGAATAGTTGCTAGAAAATAAAGAAGAGGAAGCCAAGAAAGACTACATAATGCTGGAGGACATCACAAATAAAGACGTCCCAAAGGTACTAATGAAAAATGTGCAACAATAACTACCCCAAACCCCTATTGTGAGAATATTTACTAGAGTAAGTAGACCACATGAACATTTTCCACCTTAATTAAATTATTTTTTACTTATTGATGGTGGTGAGCCAAAGAGTTATGAAGAAGTAGTATAGGTTGATGCCATTAATAAGTGGAATCAGGCTATGAATGGGGACTATGATCTCTCATGATGAACTAGACATGGGATTTGGTGAGCCTCCAAAGGGAAAGAAGTAATTGTAGAACAAGTGGGTATGCAAGTTGAAAGAAGAGGATGGTGATAAAAATAAATAAAGTATAGATTGGTGGTAAAAGGATTTGTACAAAATAAATATATTGATCTTGATGAAATCTTTTCTCCTATTATTAAAATGACTTCTATTAGAACTATTTTGAGTATAGTTTTAGCAGAGGACTTAAATCTAGAATAATTGGATGTGAATATTGATTTTTTTCATGGGGATTTAGAGGAGAAGATATACATGGAGTAGCCACAAGGTTCTTAAGTCAAGGGTAAGGATAAGTTTGTCTAAAAACTAAAGAAGAGCATGTATGGACTTAAGTAAGATCCAAGGCAATGGTATATTAAGTTTAATAGTTTTATGTTGGATCAATGTTATTCAAGGTGTTATTATGACCATTATGTACATTTTAAGAAATTAGAAAATGGAATTTATATTATCCTACTTTTGTATGTGTATGACAAGTTAGTGGTAGGTTTTAATATTCAAGATATAAATATACTTAAAAGATAATTGGGAGATTATTTTGTTATGAAGTATCTAGGTGATGTTAAATGATCCTTGGGATGAGAATAGCTAGAGATAGAAAGAATCATAGTTTGACATTATCAGAGGGAGAGTACATCAAGAAAGTATTGCAGATGTTTGGCATGAAAAATTCTAAACTAGTTAGGACACCTTTGGCAGGCCACTTTAAGTTAACAAAGGAGCAATGGCCCAAGATAGAAGAAGAGAAGAGTCACATGTCCAAAACACATTACTCATTAGCAATTGGAAGTTTAATGTATGCAATGGTGTGTATGAGTTTAGACATTGCCCATGCAGTGGGAGTGGTGAGTAGATTTATGAGTGATCCAAGAAAAGAACACTGGCAGGAAGTGAATTGGATTCTTCATTACCTAAAAGGGACCACATATGTAGTGTTATGTTATGGTGGATTAGATGTTAATCTACAAGGGCATGTATATTTAGATATGGTAGGTGATTTGGATGGTAAGAGAAGCACTAACGGGTATGTTTTCATTATAGGTGGTATAATGGTGAGTTGGATATCATGTCTACAAAAAGTGGTGGCATTTTTTACCATAGAGATTGAGTATGTTGCTACTATAGAATCAAACAAAGAGAGATAGGGATACATAGGTTAATGGAGGATTTGGGACACCAATAAGTAAAAGAGATATTTTTTAGTGAAATTCAGAGTGTCATTCACTTCATAAAGAACTCAACATTTCACCCCAAGATAAAACACATTCAGTTAAGGTATCACTTCATTCAGATAGTATTGGAAGAGGAGAAACTAAAACTAGACAAGATTCATACTAATGAGAATATTGTGGACAGGATGACAAATGTGGTAAAAAAATAAAGTTGGAGTTATGTTTAAATTCTATTGGTCTTTCTAGAAGAAGAATATTAGGATCAAAAATTGGTTTAGCAGATGTAGTAGTGGGAAATTGTGAATACTAACTCCAAGTGGGAGAATTATTAAGTATGAAGTCACTCTTCACACTATTGAGAACTAGTCCTAACATTAATTATTAGTGTGTGAAAGTAAAATAATACATCAAATAAATAATAAATAAATGTAAGTGATTTGTTTAAATCATGTAGAGTTAGTATAGGGGTTTGGGATAGTAAGAATGAGTGTTTTGTGGGATTAGTAATATCTCTTATTTTTTAGGAGATTGATGTCTTATATATGTAAAAAATTACATTTGAATAAATAATTTGTTTTGATTGACCCTAAATTATTTATGCTTGTGCACATTTCAAAGATTTTGGCTCATTACCAAAATGGGGTAACACCCACATTTAGTATTAGAGCAGGCTCATCCTGGACCTCTCTAGATTTATTTAGCCTTAAGTTTCACAAGGTTGAGTAGTGAAGACCACATGAGGGTGCCTTTGCATATGATAGGCCTTACATCATTCCTGATTTTGAACTAGAAGTGTAGACCAAGTGCTAAATTCAACATCATTGCTTGATGGTAAATTTATTTATACATAAAATATATATTTTATAGTTTTTTCTATGTGTAAGCTATTTTATATAGTTTCAAATCTGGGTTTATTTACAGATTTTTGTGAAATATCTTAAATCATATATTTAAATTAGGTTATATTGTATATTTAGCTCTAAATTAGATCTAACTAATTTAATTAACTCAGCTACTAGATACATCTATAGCTTCATTCCCTCTACATGGAAACCTCCACCTGGTTTGCATCACTCAACAAGATCTACCAATGCATACGCAGATCCTCCACATAGATCGATGCACCAATCCATGGCATTCTCTACTATTTTCCTATAGTGAACTTCTCATAAAATTTGATGTCTACACAATGTTCCTATAAACTTGGATTGATAGAGAACCTTCTCATATCATTCCACCTCTAGTCTTAATGGAATCAACTCAGCATGTTAATTCCTTATATGTTGACTATATATCTCTTATTATCCAACTCAGCTTGTCTATGTTCTCAACATTATATGTATTGATTTTAGTATTATCCATTAAATTAACTCAGATTGGTCCTCTCAGTTCCCTCCTTGCCTAGTTTTACACTTTAGTGACCTTATTCAATGAAAGTTACCACCAATTCAGCTTCTATCTACCTTCAATACCTATTCTTTACTACCACCACCAATTAAAAATCTTCCATCATGACTCCATTTCCACCACTTACTGTATACACAATATTTTCAACATTTTGTCAAATACTGGCACTTTACATCTTGTAGTAACCCATCAAGACTCAAACTCTATAATTACATGCCCTAAAGTGTGCATCAAAAAAGGGATGGGTGGACCATTGGTGAATTTTAGGATTGTTGTCCCTTATTACCACACATTACCAATCTAACCAACTCCTAAAATCATTACCCTACGCTATTACTCCTCCTTGGCACACTCTTCCAGTCTTTTCCTCTTTCCATCCTTCTTTTCCTCATCCAAATCCCTTTTTTTTAGTTAGTTGTATTTGGTTGATTGGGTCAACCCTATACAATTTTAGGATATTTTCACATAGGAATTTAGGTTAGCCTTTGGTTGACCTAGCTCATGACCTAGTGAATAATTGTCCAAAAGTGTACAAGGTTGGCTAGTTTGACCCTATCGACCAACATTTTTGGAAGTGTTTAGGGAAAGATCTGCCTATAAATACAAGATCATTTCATCATTATTTCAATATGCAATCAATATTTATTATTCACTCGCATGTATTTACAATATGTTCTTCCACCATTCTACTTGAGGAGTCTTAGCTTAGGGTTTCTACTTAGAGAATCTAGTCTTATGGATAAGTATTAGATGTTTTGGCATTTATTAGTGATACTTACAAACCAAAATAACCTCTTTCAAATCCCCATTGGCCAAGGGAGAGATTGAGTCTTGACAGGGTCATATTTAGGTAAATATTTTCTAACTTTATTTCTCTCTGTATTAGATAGAAGTAGCATAAGTATTGGCTTCGAATAATATTTCTCTTCATATTCCATGTATTAGGGTCTTACTCATACTATCTTAATTGATATTCTCTTATACATGTTTTGATTCTTTATCAACCCCTTATTTTATGACACAAGCTTTGGTGAGCACTAGATTAGATTTACTTTTCTTGTTATTAGATTAGGTGAAATATCAAAACCTAGGACCCCTTTAGGGTTATTGTGTTAGACTAGAGGATTTGGAACACTCCTTAACATAGTGTATTATGATAAATGATCCCCTAATTAAGTCTAGAATATCCCCATATTGGTCATGTTTCTGCTTAATAAACATATTCCCAGTCGGAAGTGTAGGTATGCTCTATCTTCTCTAAGCTAGGATTGATTTATAGACATGATGAATTTTTGATTGCATATATTCTAGTGAAACCAATGTGAACTAACACTTTTAGGATTTTTTCACTTATTTTTCATTATTTTTATCATATAGTTTCCATACTGGGTTGACTGTATTGACACAATTCTAACTTTTGTGCATAGGTTTAATACACAATCAAATCCAAATGACTATGTTCTTTCTATATAGGCTCCTTTTGGTATATTCTACTAGATCAACCTAATTGAGCTAGTACATTTTTAATAAATTTAGACATCTAGTTCACACTATTAGGTCAACCTAGTTGACCTTATACATTTCAAGCACTCAAAATCAGGCTTCTGCAAAGCTAGATCGACCCAGTCGACTGTGTTAGTAAGATTTATAGATATTTATCAAAGTTATTTGACAAAAATATCATCTATTTATATCTTTAGACTCACTAAGGTTCATTTATATCCTTTCTCTCTTTTTTTAGTCTTTCCTTTATTGTTTTGTAGTCTTCAAAACTACCCATGTATAGTCAACTGGATCAACCCTATAGACCTAGTTTTGTATTTTGTGTGTTGTCTAGATAGCTAGGTCAACTTTATCAACCCTGTTCATTTTCAAGCCTTTACTTCCATAGTATAGAGGTGACACTTTCAACCCTGTTCCATATTCTATATATACACTATTGATTACATCAATATTGTACCATGTTTTAAAGTTGGAATTAACCTTTATATGCAAGTAATTAGCTTACACTTTCATTTCTTATTGCTTGCATGCTTAGAATAGTTCACATATTTTAATTTGGTGTTTTTTAATTTACCCTTTAGTTTCACTCTTTTTTTATTTTATGCACACATGACCAAATCACAAAATCTTAACTAAACATTTTAACAATTATCTACCCAAGGCCAACCTACTTAGATTTCATCA
This sequence comes from Torreya grandis, assembly GCA_037957365.1. Classification (NCBI taxonomy): domain Eukaryota; kingdom Viridiplantae; phylum Streptophyta; class Pinopsida; order Cupressales; family Taxaceae; genus Torreya; species Torreya grandis. Next base: position 2,241,610 of record JARHVA010002700.1, on the reverse strand, counting down.
CCAAAGGGGAAGCCAACTTGGTTTTCTAGCCAAGTATAAATATGTGGTTAATGGTATATTGTGGCTAAGCACCTGACACCCTTATCTTTGTGGTGTGTGAAGTGAGGGGTTAGACCCCAATACCAAGCCTATACCATTGCCAATATAGATCCCTTTCATCCCAAATGTCCTAAAACCTTCCTTAGATTGATTTCTAGTTCCTTGCTCATATCCAAATTCCTATCACATTTATAACTCTATTCTAAATAATCTAAATAATATTTAGGTTGACCATCTAGTTAACTTTTACTTTTCAAGTTGATTGCTTGCTCTTTTCTCAATTATATTTTATATTGTAAAAACTTGCATTTGCCAGCATTGGTGCAAGGTTTTAAGATGTGTGCCTCAATTGGATCACCCTCATTAATCCAATTGATTATTTGTTTCCTTTTAGTTCTTACTTTTCTAAATACTTACAAAATTATTTTTGTCTTAGTATATATTCATTTTATTTGACACAGTCTGTTATAGGCTATCTAATTTTCCCTATTCACTATATTAGATCAACCCAGTTGACCCTATACAATTTTTCATCCTCTATTTACTATGTTAAGTTGATCTATTCAACCTTGTACTATTTACAGACCCTATTTCCTATGCTAAGTCAACCCAGTCAAACCTATACTATATATCACATTCTATGTTTACTGATCTAGTTCACTATCTTTCCTTATTGTCATTTTGTTCATTTCCTTTTAGTCATAATGAAGTCTGCTATCATAATTTTATTGGATAGCTTGAATCTATTTAGATACTATATGGGATGTTAATTTTTCCCTCTCTTTTCCTCCCAAAAGCACCATCACTCTTAATATAGTTCTTCCCCATCTTCATCTATGACTTGTAACATGGTATAAATCACATCTCAAGATGAAGTTGATAGGTATGATCTTTTTTATACTTACCAAGATACTTATCATCTCCAAAACATTCAAACTAATGTGGGAGTAATTGACACAAGTTTAATCAATAATCCCACTAATAATCTATCTTATATTAACCTTCTCCCTAACACTAATTTGGGTGGTGCTTCTACCAACACCAACCGACCTCCTAATACAACTCAACTTCTTTCTCAATTTATCCATCAAATGAACATAATGAAAAATTCTAACACTAGTTAAATGATGCAACTTCAACAACATTTAATTAATATGGATAATCAACCTCCAACTATTCATCCTCAAGATAATCCTAGTTGCATTCCTCTACCTCTTATAGATGCCTCATGCAATGTTATTCCTCAACCCATAATGAATAAAAAATGATTCAAAATATTAAAAATTAGCCTTTATTCCCCTTTATTTTATCCATTGATATTGGTAACATATCCCCAACCATAAAGTATGATGAGACTAAAGACCCTGCCTCATTTATTAAAGCCTTTGTCAATCTTTACAAAGAGTGGATCCAAACTAATACCTTTGCCACAACTAAAATATTAGTCAAAACCTTCACTAGCAATGTATTATAATGGTATAAGCAATTACCAAAACATTCTATTTAGAAATTTTAAGACTCGGTTAATCCCTTAGTTAAAGAGTTTCAACACAATGATCTTCTCAAAAATTATCTTAACCACTTCATCAATGCTAAGCAATCTCCCACTAAATTAGCTTGTGACTTTATCAAAATATGGAAATCATTAGCTCACAAAGCTAACCATAACATGATTGATGATAATTTATTCAAACTCTTTATAACTAATTTGACTCCTTCTCTTTAATACAAGGTTTAAACCTTTGCTCCACAAATACTTAATCAAGCTCTTAACCAAGCTAAATGTCAAGAATTTCTCATGAAGCAATTCAAACCTAATCCTAAACTTATAAAAAGGATATTTTCAAACATATACCAATGTTATCACTATTAATACTCCACAAACCAAACTAGGAGTTACTAAAGATTATATTCCTTCATCTTCTCACACACCTCTCTTGGTGTAGCAAATGAAATAACTTTTATCGCCCTCTAAACCTTTAATTTATCCTAAAAATTCTCCCAAGTGGTATGAACCTAATCTATTTTTTTGGTTCCATGTTGACATTGGTCATTCCCATGAATATTATAGAGGGATCACTAAATTTTTTGTCTCCTATATGTTTGCTTATTTATTTTATCATGAAGCTATGATCAACCTTCATCATCACAGAGTACACCAATGCTTCTTAAAAGCCACAAGCTTTCAAATATTTTACCTCTAATAATCAAAAATCTTTTTCTATAACCAATAATCAACAAAACACTAAGGATTTTTATGCCATTGATGCCAATTATGACCAATATTACAATTATTCTCAATATGTTAACACTGATGAGGTCAATTATCATCGTAAGCCACCTCAAAAAGATCCATTACCAAGCCTAAGAATCCATCTTTAGAAGAAAAAATTATTAAAGATACTACCACCACTAATATTTCTTCAAAATCTCATGAGGAACCACCTCCTCCCAATACTCCAACCATATATATACCTTCAAAATCTACTTTACCTCCTAAACCTCATGTTGGTTCTTATAAATCTCATTAGAACTTTCTTGAAGAACTCAACTCTATGCCTTGTAAAATTCTACTTATGGAGTTGGTTCATAATTCTCCCTATCATCATAAATTCCTTATGTAACAACTCTAATAAATTGAATATCTATCCTCTATTGATGAAGAACCACCTTCTATTGAATCTCAACCTGTCAACATCAATACCATTGAAACTATTTGTCCTTCTTCCAAGACTTATATTGAATTTATTTTAGAGGACATGATCAATGATGAAATTATTTTTTTGTGTTAATGATCTACCACTCTTCATTAAAATAGCTATTAATACTACCCTTATCCATAAATTTCTAGTTGATAAAGAATCTAGTATTAATATGACATCTTTGTGGCTAATCCAACTTTGTTATAATAAGGATAATCTCAAGAAAACCAGTCTTACCTATCATGGTTTTTATAAGACAAATCAAAATCCACTTGGTTGCATTTGGATTCCATTAGCCATCAGACCTAAAATAGTTTGGACTAAGCTTATGGTCCTTGATTTAACCTTATCTTATAACATATTCTTTGGTCACCCATGGACTCATAGAATGAGGGCCATTGATTATTTAGGTATCCAATGCATTAAATTTTTACACAATGGAAAATGATATAAGCATGAGGCCAATCCAAACCCATGGAGTATTCAACTTCTTAATCCCAAATCTCAATATCATATTCCAACAATTCCTAAGATAAATAGTGATCCTTTACCTGAGTTCATCAACATGAATCCTGATCTACAATTTATTCTTATGTATTTTGATGATGATGAACCCAATGATTTGTAACATATTTGAAATACTACCAAACTACCTCTCTAAATTTCATAGTGGCTTCTTCCTCATCTAATTGATGAGATTATTGATTTTCCCCCTCCATGTAATGATTAGGAGCTTTTTTTACCAAAATATTCCTTCACTTGTAATGATTTTAGAGTGGACAAATTATTTCAAGAAATTCTCATCATGTCTCCTCATACATTCAATAATATAGGGATTTCACCTTCTGAAACTCCCCTTAACTCTCAAGCTTGTATAATTTGTCCAACATATGATGATAATTATATAATGTCCCAATCTCAATATAGAGATTTGGATGTCCAGCACTATCACAAAACCTTATCCCAAATTCATGCTTTTAATCGAGATGTCCATAGCATTTCTATAGATTGTAACTTAGATCCCAAGGTCATGTGCCTCTTGCTAATTCTCCTCTTATTGATACCCATTGGGTAGTAGAGAAAATTATACCCTTCAAATCTCCAAAAGTTCCAACATCTCCTTTATGACCTATCAATCTAATCATTGCATCTAATTCTTCCTCAATCACTAAAACCATCAACACTCCAATCCCTTCTGATCCAGCTTCCTTTCCTACTCCTGAGATTACACTCAATGCCAAGTAAACCTATCTCCATTAGATACATTTTAAGTATGATCACCACGGTAATAAAATTCTAGATCTCAAAGTAGATGTTGAGTATTATGGTCATATTCCTACCTTACCTAGTGACGAAGCTATTCATGAAATACTTCATGTCTGATAACCTCAACTTCCTTAGCAACATCATAAAATTAGAAAATTTAAAAATAAAACCCCTTGTTTCAATACTTTATTGTTAGCATTGATCCTAAAGCTAATCCAATCTCTTTTTTACCTAATGCACCATATCACTTTCAAGATGAAAATGTCATGCTTATCAAAGAAACCACTCTCATTGAATATGGAACTCCATCTTGTCCTTGACCAATTACTATCTCTCATGAACTCTCACCTATCGAACATGATAATTTAAGTTTATTCTTTGATAAATATCATGATTCTTTTGCTTGGTATTATGAGGACATGCCTAGTATTAACCCTAGCATTATAGTACAAACTATCATTACTTATTTTGATGCCATGTATATACATCAAAAATAATGGAAATTCCACCTGAGGTTTCCATGCTATGTCATAAGGAAATCATAAAACTACTTAATGCTAAATTTATCAAACCAGTGCAATATTTTGAATAGATTTCTAACATTGTTCCTGTTTAGAAAAAGGTCACTATGATCATTCACATTTGTATTAATTTCTACAATCTTAACCTCACTTATCCCAAGGACAAATTTTCTCTACCTTCTATAGATACCATCATCGATTCCATAGCTAATTATGACATGTTATCTCTCAAGGGTGGCTTCTTAGGATACAATCAAATGCACATTGCCCCCAAAGACCAACATAAAACAACTTTCACCACAGAATGGGGTACCTATTGCTATGTCAAAATGCCTTTTGGCCTCAAGAATATTAGATCCACTTAATAATGAGAAATTAATCACATCTTTCATGATATTATCGACAAAATTATTGAAACTTATGCAGATGATCTCATTGTTAAATCCAAAAGTCATAAAAATCATCTACCATATCTTGCTAGCATTTTGGACCACCTCCTTAAATACTAGGTTAGACTTAATCCTTAAAAATGTGTCTTTGGTGTCACATCTAGAAAATTGTTAGGATTTATAGTCTCTCTCTGCAACATCGATGTTGACCCCATTAAGATTAGTTTTATCATTAACATATCCATTCCTCATTCTATTCTTGATATTCATAGTTAGGAAAGCTTAGGGCAATTAGAAGATTCACCCCTAAAATGGCTTATCATATTCATTCCATCAATTCTCTTCTTAATAAATTCACTACTCTTGAATGGATGGACCCTTGTCAAAAATATTTTGATAATATGAAAGAGCCATTGATTCATCCACCTACACTTCATCCTTCTTCCAATAATTGACCCTTGATTTTATATACTTATTCCACACCTAAATCAGTTGGGGAAATGCTTTCCCAACATGATGATACTAAAATAGAGTATGATATATACTACATTAGCCAAGGCCTCATCAATTATGAAACATGTTATACTAAAATTGAATGTGATTGCCTCACCATCTATTTTGTAGCTAAAAATCTATGCCATTACATGCTTTATCAGAGTACTTATGTCATCACTCATTCTGACCCCCTTCATCATTTCTTATCCAAAATCTTTCTTCCTAAAGATAGAATTGGCAAATGGATGGCCCTTCTTATGGATATTGATCTCCACATCATCACTCAAAAAATTATTAAAGGGAAAATCATAGCTGATCAACTTACCATAGATCCTATACTAACTACTGCTCCCCTTAAAGATAGTCTTCCTGATGATAATATACTCTATATTGAAGGTCTTAATCAAGATATTTCCCTTAAAGATTATTTTCATAACTTTACCACTAATCTTGAAGCAAATAAACTTGATGAATCTACTATTTCCTCCAATACTACTAATCCTAAAGTAGTTATCAAGGAGATTCCTAAAATTAATGTTGACTTACACGAGGATACTTATACCTTCTACTTTGATGGTGTTAAATGCCTCCAAGGAATCCCTTTAGCATTTTGCTTCACATTTGATGTCACCAATAATATGTTTGAGTACAAAGCTCTAATCTTAGGCATGAGAGCTACCCTTGATTTAAACATTAAATATTTTCATACCTTAGGTGATTCTTAGCTTATTTTCCACCATGTTAATGGTGATTATTAATGCAAAAGAAAAAATCTCATTATTTATCATCAAATTGCAACCACTCTCACTAAGGATTTCATCTCTTTAACTATTGAGCCTATTCCTTGAGATCAAAATTCCATTGTGATTTCCTCACTTCATCATCTCTATTTCATCCACACCAAGTCCTTTTTGATCCCACTTTTCTTATACAAATAATAAAATATCCATCTTCAACTCAACCACTATATTCATTTATCTATGACATCAAGGCTATTACCCTTCAACAAAACCCATGGTATAAATACATTATTCAATTCTTGGAACACTAAACTTATCTTCCTAACTTAGACTCTTGTGAAAAGATATGTATTCATAAATAAGCTTTCAAGTATGTATTTTGATACAACATCCTTTATTTTTGTAATGTTGAAGGTACCTTGATCCATTATGTTATGCAATATGAGGTCCCACTTCTTTTTGAATAATCACATGGGGGCATTTATAGTGGCCACTATAGTAGACATGTTATAACCCATAAATGCATATGTATGGGTTAATTTTGGCCTATTCTTGAAAAGGATGCGATCAAATTCACAAAAAAAGTGTACTCTTTATCAACTTCATGATGATCTAATTCATTCACCTCTAGTTAAACTTCAAACTATCAAATCTCCTTGGCCATTTTCCACGTGGGGATTCAATCTCATTGGTAAATTACCTCACTCTTAAGATGGGCATGTTTTTATTATCATCGCTAATAAATATTTTAATTAATAGGTTGAAGCCATGCCTCTTGTTAATGTTACCAATCCTACCATTTCTAAATTTATTCTTAGTCAAATAATTTTTCACTTTGGTTTTCCCCATACCATCATTTCAAATAATGGTGGTAATTTCAAAAATAAACATGTTAAATAACTTTATGCTAAATTCAAGATAAATCACACATTTTCCATGCCTTATCATCTATAATGAAATGGTCAAGCTAAGGCCACTAAAAAAAATATTAACAAAATCCTCCAAAAAAATAATTTTTAAAACCCACACAAATTGGCATCTTCACCTTTACCTTACTCTTTGGGCCTATCAGACTAGTATACATATCACCATTGGGGAAACGTCGTTCTCTCTATCATATGGTTCTGATTTAGTTCTTCCCTTAGAAATTAAGCTTCCATCTCTTTGTATATCTTTTCATGGTATCATAACTAATGAATAATTATGTGAAGCTCACCTTCATGCCCTTGATATCCTTGATGAACATCATCTTTCTATTTTACAACATAACTACCAATACAAGGCTCATATTTCCAAAAAACATAATAAACATGTCAAAGTTTCCACATTTAATATTGGTGATATTTTCCTTAAATTATACTACACCCATGATAAAGAAGGTAAATACACCCAAAAATGGTGGGGCCCCTATTTAGTCAAAGACATTCTTAGTCTAAGCTCTTACCACCTTTAAACTAATGAAGGCCATGTTTTCAAAGATCCCACCAATTCACAATTCCTTAATAAGTACTTTGCCTAAAAATTTCATTATTTTCATGATTTCTGTCTACATCTATCTAACACTTTTTATAGGTCACTCACATGGATCTCTCCCTTTATATTAGTTCCCTCTTTTTACAAACCTTTAGTCCTTCCTTTTTGGTCTTTTAGTTTCCCCTTTCTCTCATGAGTTACATTGTAAGACTATGGATAGTACCTGGACTTCCTCATGATGTACCATAGTCTTATTTATCTTTATTATTTTTACACACTTGTTGGCATTCCTTGGATTTATCTTTTGTGAGTTACATTATAAGACCATGGATATGACCTGGCCTTCCTCACAAAATACCATATTTCTTATCCCATTTATTTTTAACATGCTTTATGAAACTCTCATGGGTTTCTCTTTTATGATTTAAAATGTAAGACGATAGATAGGACATGGCCTTCCTCATAAAATTACCATTGTATTATTCCTTTTATAATAAAATGTGGTTTTGATCCTTGTTCTCAACTTTAGCTTTTGCTTATTTTGATAGATAGATTTTGCACAATACTCTATGTTAACATGTTTTCCTCCATTTCCCTTATTATTATGATAAGAATCACACTTTCCTATCATTGTATCCCTTTTTTTTTCCTTTTATCACATTTTTTATGATTTGAAGTAATTTAAATTGTTCCATGTGTCATTCCTATTGATTTCCTTTCCTTTTACTCCATATTGGATAAAACAAGGTTGAAGTCAAGATAGCACTTTTATTTCACATATATTTATGAGACTCTTAGACCCCATGCTATTTGAGATTCTCTCTTAGAAACTAAGTCCCACATATTCAAATGAAAGTCATCTTTAGCACCCATGTTTGGTTTTCCAAATCCATATGGAGGAGGAATAAAAAAAATCCATTGAGAAAGTTAAAAGCCAAATCATTTGAAACAAAAGGCAATGATATCTAAAAGGCAATATACAAATCTTAAAAGTCATTATCACACCAAAAGATGTGATTCCAAGCACATCTCCTATCTCTAATTGAAAATCAAACTCCATAATTTACCTCGCATAGAGCTGAGGTTCATTAGGGTGTGGTAGGCTAGTAGATTAGAATAAGATAATCAATAAACTCTATGGTTATACCTACTTTCTCATGCAAGTACCCATAATTCATAGTAGATCAATAGATTTGTAAGGGGTCTTGAAGAACGGGGAACACATCATGGGAAGGTAGGTCCATTTTCTTTTCATGCATATAGCCTTCATGGGATGATCTATATACTCCATTTGTTGACCTAAGACTTGTGTAGCTAAGAGAAGTTATTTAGAGTCTTTAAGGTCAAAAGTCCTCTTGTTTTGACAGACCTAATTTGATAGTCTTGACTTCAATAAAGATTTTTTCTACCTTGGTTTTCCTTTAATTCTCCCCTTCACCCATTTCATCTCCCCCCTTGATAGACATGTGTGATTTCAAATAGATTTTCCCTTATTTAATTCCTTCTTATTCACCTCATAAAAACATCCTAGTATTAGTTTGTTTCAATTTTATCTATACTTAGAGCGAAACAACATGTTTGAGAAACCATAGATTTACATTCTTACAATTATTTTGCTTTTATTTTACCATTTATCATTTATTTTACCATCTTGTTATTATGGGCACTTAAGTCCGTATCCTTTTTCCATTGTTGAAGTGAGGTTGGTTTGTTACTTCTCACTCAACAATGTTGTTTTCCCTTTTTATGCACCTTTTTCCATTGTTGAGTGAGATAAGGATTGTTACTACTCACTCATCAATGTTAATTTATCATTTTTTTATCTTTTCATGTATCCTTGGTTTGACTTGCTAAGTTTGCCTTTCTTACTTAAGGTTTACTTGTTTGAGTTTTTCGATCTTTAATAACCTTGGATTTTTGGTTACCTAATTTACTCTTGTTTTTCACTTGGTTATTTAGTATAACATAGCACTTATCACCCTAGCTTGCCAAATTTATAAGTATGTCCCATCCTCATAGCACCAGTTATCTTGGCTTTCTTGTATTTATTTTTACTCTTTAGTTTTATATTCTTGGGTTTGTTGAAAGCAGTCTCTATACCCTACACAATCAAAACTAACATAGTATACAACCATCTAGTGATAAAGATAAGTTGAGGTATGAATCACATTTACTTTTTAGCTATTTCCCTTTTTTAGTCATTTACTTTTATTTATTTTATGCTTTAAAATACTCTAACTTTTTTTAGCATCAGTGTTATGTGTCCTTATGTTCTTTCTCAATGCACCATCCTCTATTGTAAGTTAGTGATACGTGATGAGATTCAATTGGGGCATATGTATACACATAATTATTTCAAACTTTTATCAAATACTAACACTTTACATCTTTTCAGAACCCATTGAGACTCAATATCTCTGAGTGCACACCCTAAGGGGTGTACCGAGAAAGGGGTGGACAGACTATTGGTTTTTCTTAGGATTGTTGTCCTTTACTACCACTTATTAACAATCTAATTAGCTCCTAAAAATATTACCCTAAGCTCTTACTCCTCCTTTTCACACTTTTCTAGTCTTTTCCTCTTTCCATCCTTCTTTTCCTCACCTAAATCCCTTTTTATCAATCAGCTATACCAGGTTGACTAGGTTGACTCTATACCATTTTGGGATATTTTCACCTAGGAATTAGGTTATCCTTTGTTTGACCTAGCTCATGACCTAGTGAATAATTGTTTAAAATTACACAAGGTCAATTGGGCCAAACCTATCGGTTAACATTTTTGGAAGGGTTTAAGAAAAGATCTACCTATAAATATGTTGGGTGAATATTTTGTCATCAACTAACATAAAAATGGGTATATCAACCATAGCACAATGAGATATATATGACAAAATGGGTGTGGTTACCACATTATAATGAGATAAATCTCTCCTCTCAGCATGGGAAGGTTCCCTATAAAGTATAATATACTAATATAAGCTAAAAATAGACTCAGGGGTGAAATAATACCATCCATCTCTCATTTTTCAGAGATGATGTTCACAAAATAAAGGAGAATTATTATGTAATTACTGAAGGCATTTCTCTTCTTTTAGAAATGATGTTTAGCAAACAGCAAGAATCCTTCTTGGGTAGTAAATGGATCCACAAGAAACCTACAAAAGCACAAAGTCTTTCATTATTTCTCCTACTAATTTAGGACAAAGTAACACAGTAGAATGAAGTGTATCACAAAGTCTTCACCGAAAACTACAAGAGTAAAAGATTACGAAGGATAATGGGAGCTCAAAGTCTCTCCAATATCTTGAAACATAAAACACATAGACTAAAGAGAATTATGGCAGTACAAAGTCTCCCATAGTCGACTTCAGGACATCTTTCAGATTATTTTCACTTGTTCAACTTATTTGATTAAATAAACAAGACTATATTTAGGAAAAAGAGATAAGAACATTTCCTATATAACACAAGCTATTTCAACACAAAGTTTGAAAGATCACTTACTTTCTCATTCACTTGATAAAATATGATTAATAGTCTAAGCTGAAAGTCTCAGGAATGCCTTTCAATTTGGGTAGAGTTTTGCTTCTAATAACAGAGAGATCTCTTTCATTCAAAATGAGAGATTACAATATATAGCATTAAAAGAAAGACTGTGGCACTTATTTTCACAAAATGTCCCATGATGCATTGAATGATTTAGAAGGAGGAAGTTCTATGTAGGGGCCATGCTGGAGTCATTCAAATCATATCAAATGTCCTCTCTAAAGCATGGGTTGCATGATCTTTTGAAAGGTAAGGCCACTCCTCTTTATGATACTTACACGACTGTCCACTCATCTTTACTCAAATGAAGAAAAATAGGCTATGCCATTGAATGCTTACGCTCTCTAATATCTATTTGGTGGACTGCTCCACCTACTGGAATAACTCTCCTATATATATTTTTGGATTTCTATGTAACTTCCCTCTTTCCTTTCTACCTTTTGTCCCTTCCTACTGATCTGAGCTCTCGGGGCTATCTTCTCACCTTTTGCTAGCTTCTTCAGCTCCTTTCTCAGTGGATCACTAAGTTTATCCTTGGGTATGCGTTATTTGAAAATCAATGGTTATTTCATCACCCTAAATTTGACATCCATGGGGATGTCATTGGTTTCCTAAACCATTTTAAACCTTGAACCTTTGAACCTTTTAGAGTTCACTGGTTTAATGGTTCGATAGTTCAGTAGTTCAATGTTCTGTAAAGAGCCACATTCACTTATTCTTCTTTTAGGAGTTCAATATATCATTGAACCAATTGTTTGAACCATTTTGTTGAACATTTTTCTAAAATCTTCTATTTGAACCATTCTCTTGAACTTTGAACTTTGAATTTTGAACCCTTTGAATGTGTTGAAGCTTTAAACTCATTGAACCTTTGAACCAGTGAACTTTTTAGAGTTTAATGGTTCAACATTTCAATGGTCAAAGCTTCATTCCAAATCATTGACCCCACCATTAAAAACATTTTTATTTGAACCTCGGCATTTAACCATCCTTACAATTTTTTAGGAAATGCCTTAAGTGTTTTGAGATTTTTACTTGTGAAAACCCACCTTTTAAACCTACGATTTCCTTAGCTAAAAAATCTTGTGTGATTGAATAACTTGACTACTTAGCACATTTTTTAGAGAAAGAAAGAGACCATTTTGGCCTACAGGACTGAAATGGTTGACATGTGTGTCTACAAAAATAAGTGACAAATTTTGGGAACAACTAGCTCCAGTTGGGGAACTTCCATCGATTGTCTTTTAAAATAATCAAAGGGAGTAGAATCCAGACTCTAAGTACCTTCATCTACACCATTGGGCTATGGATTCATATAATCCAAAAATAGAAAGATGCCAAAAATCAAATGAACAAAATTAAATAAATAAAGACTATACAAATATACAACTGGACTTATCTAATACTTCAAGGATTGAAGTGCTTCAGATGCTGCCCACTATAAGGCAGTGAAAATGGTGTTTTATCTTGATATTTCAACAAGAAACTATTTTCACCATTTAATCAATGAATGGAAAATGGACCTCTCTATAAGGAATCCAATTTTCCATGCATTCCTTTTGGTTCTCTCCTCTTATCCCACAACAAGACTTGATCTCCAATCTAAAAATCACAAACATTGCTTTCTAGTTGAAGAGTTTCTTTACTAGACTTTGATGTGTAGTAATACAATCCACCACCATAGTTTTTTGCTCATTTAGTTTAGTCAAGCACATGATCCTCTTGTTGATATAATCTTCAAATGTTTGATCTTTGACTACCTTTGCCAACTTTAGTGCTGGTAGTTCTAGGGTGATTGGTATCTTTGCAATCAAACCATATAGAAGTTGAAATGGTGACATACCTATCACCCTTTTCGGTGTAATCATGTCTACCCATAAAGCATCAAATAATGCTTTATGCCAAGTCCTTTGATTGGCATCAACCAGTTTTATGATGATAGTAACTAGATTTTTGTTACTCGATTCTACCTAGCCATTTCCTTATGGATAATAGTCTGAGGAGTGGGAAAGAATAATTCCATGATTGTAGAAAAAGTTAGTAATCTCTTGAGAAGAGAAACATGAGGCATTATCTTTTATAATCTTGGTTGGGAATCCAAACTAGAAAATAATATTTTAGTGTTGGTAGTTCTAGGGTGATTGGTATCTTTGCAATCAAACCATATAGAAGTTGAAATGGTGACATACCTATCACCCTTTTGGGTGTAATCATGTCTACTCATAAAGCATAAAATAATGCTTTATGCTAAGTCCTTTGATTGGCATCAACTAGTTTCCTAATGATAGTAACTATATTTTTGTTACTCGATTCTGCCTGGCCATTTCCTTGTGGATAATAGTCTAAGGAGTGGGAAAGAATAATTCCATGATTTTATCAAAAGTTAGTAACCTCCTGAGAAGAGAAACATGAGGCATTATCTTTTATAATCTTGGTTGGGAATCCAAATTGGAAAATAATATTTTCCTTGAGAAAATTACATACCACTTTTGAAGTAGCATGCTTGACTGGAATGGCTTCCACCCCCTTGGTAAAATAGTTTGTGGCTGTGAGAACATAGTCATGTCTAGCACTCAAGGATGGGTTTACAATTCTCATGAAATAAATACCAGATTGTTTAAATGTCTCTTTAATCACCACCAGCTTGAGAGGTAGCATGGCCAACCTAGGTTTCCCAATGAACTATTGACACAACTCGCATCTACGCACCCAAGTGTATGAATCTTGAAATAGAGTAGGCCAATAGAACTTGGCTCGTAGAATCTTATGGGTAGTCATAAGTGTAGAAAAAATTCCTCTACAATCCAAATTATGGAAAGACTCCAAAAGTTTGCTCTATTACACTTTATCCATGTAACAAAGAATTACCCCATCAAGGCTTCTCTTATAAAAACCATTGTCCCACAAGACAAAGTTAGTAGCTTTCAACTTAATAGTCTTCTTTTCTTTATGAGATAGGTGGGTAGGACACTCACTATAGGTAAGGAAATGAGTGATATTAGAATACCACTCATTCATAGTGGTGAGAAAGAGAACTATAGGCATGTCTTCAACCTCTATTTCTTTATGCCCTACTTCCTCTGGTATGTTATCAATAATTAATTGAAAGAGACCTCTTCCTCACACAAGCTTCATAGGTTTGAAAACAAGATCAAACTCTTAGATTTTAGCAATCCAATCGCCCATTTTAGTTCCAAACTCCTATTGAGTTAGAATGGACTTTACTATTATATCAGGAATCAGAGCAATAGTGTATGAGTTTAGGATATAAAAATGGAAGTATTTTACCACCTTAATCACAACATAAGCATGCTTCTCCATGTTTGAATATCTCAACTCATGAACTTTGAGAGGACAACTCATGAAAGATATGGGGGACTCCACACCTTCTTTGTTCTACTAAACTAAAATGGTTGAAAGCTTATATTCAGAAGCATAGCTATATATTATGAAGTCTTTGGTATAATCCAGATAAACCAAGATTGGGGCATGGGCGATAGCTTCCTTGATATCTTGAAATGTTGACTTGCCTTCTTCAGTCTAGTAGAAAGTAGCTTTACCTTTCATCATGTTGACAATGTGGTGAGTTTTCTCTATGAATTTAAGAATGAATCTTCGTAGAAAATTTGCCTTTCTAAAGAAAGAATGGACTACAGTCTTACTAATAGGAAGAGTAAGCTCTTATATGGATTTAATTATTTTTGAGTTGATCTTTATGCCTTCTTGGGACATAGTGTGACCAAGAAGTTTCCCTTCTTTAACCCCAAAAATTGATTTCTTAGGATTGAGAGAAATGCCATTTTGTTGACATCATTCCAGCACTTGCTATAAATGATGCACATGATCAGGATGATATTTGGAAAATATGATCAAGTCATCAAGATATACCATAATGACTTCCCCATTTCATTTCTGAAGGCAAGATCCATCACTCTCTGGAGGGTGGCACCAGCATTGATTAAACCAAAAGGCATTCTACAATATGAAAAGGTGCCCCAAGGTGTAGTGAAAGTGGTCTTATGTTGGTTTGCTTCACCAAATTTCACTTGATTATACCTTGAAAAACCATCTAACATTTATAACATCTCTGAGCTAGTCACTATCTGCAGTAGCTGATCCATGATGGGCAGGGGGTAGTTGTCTTTTAAAGAGGATTGATTTATATTTCTACAATCAACACAGAGGCAAATTTATCCATTCTTTTTTCTCATAGGGACTATGTTCACAATCCAAGTGGAATGATGGATTGGAAAAATTATCCTTGCATTTAACATTTTCTAGATCTCAAAAAGAATAGTACCTGATATCTTAGGGTTATACTAACTTTGTTTCTGCTTGTGAGGCAATGACCCAACCTTGAGAGGAATTTCATGCCAAATTTCTTCAGGCCTAAGAGATTTTATATCATTATAAGAGTATGCCAAAACATCAATGTAATGGCAAAGTAGAGTAATAAATTTGAGTTTTTCATCAGGACTGCAATAATTCCCAATGTTGACCATTTTGGGATCATCTTCTGTACTCAAATTTATTTGATCAAAATCTTTGGAGGAACTTGAATCCATTTATTGATTCTTGATAAATCTATCATGCTTATTGAATATCTTCTCAAGAGAAACTAACCCTTTGGGAATTTTATTCCCTTTAAGTTGAAGAAACTCTTCGCTAGTTCATGAACTTGTTTTGGGAACTGATTACCATGTTGGAGAGGTACTACCTTTGAAATAGAACTCCTCAAAACCATCCATATTTTCCAAAAAAGTGACAATTTGATTATCACCATTAAACACCTACCAATGGTTGGCATTATCAGGTACACTTGGTCAAAATACCAACTCAATAGTGTAATTGTTCCCTTTAAAATCTTTGTGAGGAACCATGAGGGTTACAGAGATAGCCAATGAATATGCATGATCATTAAACTCTCTAGGCACCATAGAAATACTAAAAGCATTAAAACTTTCAATACAATCCCATATTAGATTGTGATAATGTCACAATCTTTCATTATTGGTTTGATACAGGTTTCTCACCTGACAAACCACCAGTTCAGCATCCCCTTGGGTGTGAAGAAGCTTAACATATTTAGCTTGAGTAGCTTTCAATTCAAACAACAAAGATTCATACTCAGCGGTGTTGTTGGTATTGTTGAACTGCAATTTATATGAATAGGGAAAAATATCTCCTTATGGAGATATCAAAATAATTCTAGCTCCAGAACTGGTAGAAGAATTATTTCCATCAAATTCTAGAATCTAGATATCATTAGAATTTGATCTCCTTTTAGACTTCTCTTCATTAGAGAGGGAAGATCCTTTTTTATCTAAACTGTGCTCCACCAATTCTTTTGACATCTTGTCTAAATTTTTTGGATTATCACTTATAGAACTTTCATCTGATGAAATAGAAACATCTTTTGTGGACAAAAAATAGTTACCCATTCCTAAGGATTCAAACAAAATTTGAGCTTCAGAGGCTGATGTTTGGGTGGCAATGTATTTTGACTCCTTCTCAATAATTAGCCTTTGCATGATGCCCTTGACTATTATCCTCACCTCAGACATGCCCATGTTTAATTCTCCACCAACATCCTTACAAAAATTACATTTGAGTAGAATGCCATAGGAAGTTGGAACATCAGCCACTAAGACTATCATCTTAATCCTCTTATCTGGAAAAGCCACAAATGCAAATTGGACATCTTTGATCTGTCCTAAAAGTGGCACTTGATTGTTTTCCATAGAGAAACATCTCCCAAAAGTTTTAGTTAGAGTGAGATCGAAAGAGTCTGCCACCTTGGTAGGCATCACATTGTTAGAGGTGCCAGAGTCTATTATGTAGTTGTTCAAGTTAATACCATTTATCAATAGGGAAACATAGAAAGATTTTATCTTCATAGGGGCAATAAGAGGAGTAATGACAAGATTGTTTCAGGTGGATGTGTTCTCTATTACCTTTGAAACATCTTGTATTTTAGGGATGGTTTTTCTTTTGATGCATTCAGTCAACCTATCCAACTACTCAGGGTTGGCTTGTAAGTATTCAAACTTAGACATTTAGATCTTGGTCTTCCTAGTATGATCAATTATGTAAAATAAGTAAAAAATGAACTAAAAATAGAGGAAGGAAGTCCATCATTTTGGGTTTTATTGGGTGTGGGACTGGTTTGAGAAATAGAAGTAGAAGGTACAAGGTTGTTTGAGGTACTTAATTTCTTATTGATCACTGGGTCCTTTGATTAGAAAGGCAGTGAACTCCCCCATTTATCAATTGAAATTACTAGTTGAATTTCTTCTCCTACTTTTCCCTTATTAGCTTGTTGAGTTGACTAGTTCTGAGACCTAGTAAAAATAGCATATGATCCATCAAACACTTCTCCCTTTCTTCTAGCTTCATCTTGGTAATTTAGAAAACTAATGTTGGAGTCGCCAGCTAATTCTTCTTCTCCTTCTACAAAGAGATTAGCATCATCTTCTTGGTCCAAATCAGGTTGGAAAGAGAAATCATGTTTAGCTTCATGATAACCAACTATTGATTTAGTCAGTGTTGCTTCAATGGTAAGCTTCTCCTGGGGGGGAGGGAGATGATTTAGTTACCCTTGATTCCTAGCAGCATTGCCTTGATATGACTAGTTAGGAAATGTCCTCCTTTGTATATCTTGATAAGAAGGAGGGGCAGACATCCCTTGTACCATTTGCTTTTTCAGAGCTAGCAATTCATTTACTAGCTTTTGCACCATAGGATCAATGATGCCTATAGAGAAATTTTTAGAAGATGAAGAAGATTTATTTTTATTAGGATCTCTTCTTATCTTTTCCAATAAGATAAGATCATCTTCAACCTCAGTGGCTAAAATATAAGCTGTAGCAAGATCTATGTGGCCAGATTGCCTCAATAGGAAACTCACTTTAGGAAGCTAAGAATTGATGAAGAAGCACTTAAGATTTTCTAGCGTCAGCTAATTAATTGTAGGAATCCTATTCCTCAGCTTGTCAAATTTAGCAATGAAGTCTCGCATGGGTTCATGAGGATCCTTCTTCATTTATGTAAGTTGGGCTAATAGGGCATGTGAAACTTCTATACGTTTGAACCTAGCCTCAAACTTGGCCTTGAGAGTGTTCTAATCAGTTACTGTTTGTGCTTGCAGATGATAAAACCAATATGTAGCAGTGCCTTGCAACATTTCCACAAACAATCTGACCACTATATCTTCAAATTCAATGCCTATCACACCACAAGCTATGCATAAAGCTAAAATATGCTCATTAGGATTAACTCTCCCATCAACATAGAACTTAGGAAAATTCTTTCTTGAACTACGGGGTAGTTCATGTAAAGGTGGGGTTAGATTCAGAGGGCCAAAATTGTTACCCCAAGGGCCTTGGGCTGCCATGATATGACAATTGAAAGGAGGGATAATAAACCTCTGTAGGGTACATATAGATAAAGCTCTACTAGCAGAGGAAAGAGAAGCTTCATTGAGTATTAGGGACCTGACATCTATAGGAGGAAAACTCCTGGTTCGCTGAAGGCGAGATTGTGGAGGAGAAAGGTCAAAATTATTTTACTACACAAACTTGAACATAGGATTAACAATACCTTGAGCTCTCTAGCTTCATGTATACCATGGATCTGCCAGAGTGTAGAATGGAAAAGAACTGAAAATGCTTTAATTTGAAACTTGAGGCTTCAAATTGTGCATTCTTCCCTAGCAGAGTCACCAAAAATTGTTGGGTGAATATTTTGTCATCAACTAACTGATGGAAAAATGGGTATATCAACCATAGCACAATGAGATTTATATGACAAAATGGGTGTGGTTACCATAGTATAATGAGATAAATCTCTCCTCTCAGTAAGGGGAGGTTCCCTATAAACTATAATATACTAATATAAGCTAAAAATAGACTCAAGGGTGAAATCATACCATCCATCTCTTTTTTCTAGAGATGATGTTCACAAAATAAAGGAGAATTATTATGAAATTATTGAAGTCATTTCTCTTCTTTCAGAAATGATGTTCAGCAAACAATAGGAATCCTTCTTGGGTAGTAACTAGATACACAAGAAATCCATGAAAGCATAAAGTCTTTCGTTGTTTCTCCTACTAATTTAGGACAAAGTAACGTAGTAGAATAAATTGTAGCATAAAGTCTCCACCAAAAACTACAAAAGAGTAAAAGATTACGAAGGATAATGGGAGCTCAAAGTCTCTCCAATATCCTGAAACATAAAACACACAGACTATAGACAATTATGATAGCACAAAGTCTCCCACAATTGACGTCAAGACATCTTTCATATTATTTCTACTACTTATTTGATTAAATAGACAAGACTGTATTTAGGAAAAAGACATAAGAATGATTTCCTAGATAACACAAGCTATTTCAACACAAAGTCTCAAGATCACTTGCTTTCTCATTCACTTGATAAAATATGATTAACAGTTTTAGCTCAAAGTCTCAGGAATGCCTTTCAATTTGGGTAGAGTTTCAATTCTAATAACAGAGAGATCTCTTTCATTCAAAATGAGAGATTGCAATATATAGCATCTAAAGAAAGACTTTGGCACTTATTTTCACAAAATTGCCCATGTTGCATTGAATGATTTATAAGGAGGAAGTTTTATGTAGGGGCCATGTTGGAGTCATTCAAATCATATCAAATGTCCTCTCCAAAGTATGGGTTGCTTGATTTCTGAAAGGTAAGGCCACTCCTCTTTATGATACTTACATGACTGTCCACTCATCTTTACTTAAATGAAGAAAAATAAGCCATGTCATTGAATGTTTGTGCTCTCTGATATCTACTTGGTGGACTGCTCCACCTACTGGAATAACTCTCCTATAGATATTTTTGGATTTCTCTATAACTTTCCCTCTTTCCTTACTACATTTTGTCTCTTCCTACTGATCTGAGCTCTCGAGGCTATCTTCTCACCTTCTGTTGGCTTCTTCAGCTCCTTTCTTAGTAGATCACTAAGTTTATCCTTGGGTTTGTGTTATTTGAAAATCAATGATTATGTCATCACCCTAAATTTGACATCCACAGGGACATCATTGGTCACCTAAACCATTTTGAACCTTGAACCTTTGAACCTTTCAGAGTTCATCAGTTTAATGGTTTAATAGTTTGACAATTCAGCGGTTCAATTATTTGTAAAGAGCCATGTTCACTTAGTCTTTTTTTAGGATTTCAATATATCATTGAACCAATTGTTTAAACCATTTAATTGAACTTTTTGGTTGAACCTTTTTCTAGAATCTTCTATTTGAACTATTCGCTCAAACTTTGAACTTTGAATTTTGAACCCTTTGAATGCGTTAAATATTTAAACTCATTAAACCTTTGAACCAGTGAACTCTTTGGAGTTCAATGGTTCAAAGTTTCATTCCAACTCATTAACCCCACTATTGAACCTTTTTTATTTGAACATCAATGTTGAACCATCCTTACAATTTTTTAGGAAATGCCTTAAGTGTTTTGAGATTTTTCTTTGTGAAAGCCCACCTTTTAAACTTGTGATTTTCTTAGATAAAAAGGCTTGTGTGATTAAATAACTTGACTGCTCAGAGCATTTTTTTGAGAAAGAAAGAGACCATTTTGGCCTGCAGGACCGAAATGGTCAACATGTTTGTCCACAAAAACAAGTGACGTATTTTGGGAACAACAAAATACAAGATCATTTCATCATTATTTCAATATGCAATCAAGAGTTATTATTCACTCATGCTTATTTACAATTTTCTCTTCCACCATTCTACTTGAGGAGTCTTAGCTTAGGGTTTCTACTTGGATAATTCAGTCTTATGGATAAGTCTTGGATGCTTTGGATTTTCTTAGTGATCCTTACAAACCACAATAATCTCTTATAAAGCCCCATTGGCCAAGGGAGATATTAAGTCTTGATGGATTCATATTCAGGTAAGTATTCTTTAACATTGCTCCTCTTTTTAGTAGATAGAAGTAGCATAAGTATTGGCTTCGAATAATATTACTCTTCATTTTCCATGTATTAGGGTCTTACTCATACTTAGCGTAATTTATATTCTCTTATACATGTTTTTATTGTTTACTAACCCTTTACTTTGTGCCACAAAATTTTGTGAGAACTATATTAGATTTACTTTTCTTGTTATTACATTGAGTGAAATATCAAATCCTAGGACCGCTTTAGGGTTATTATGTGATTGTGTTAGATTGGAGGCTTTGAACCTCTCCTTAGCATAGTGTATTTTGATAAATGATCCCATAATTGGGTGTATTAGATCCCCATATTGGTCATGCTCCCACTTACCAAATGTATTTGCAATCAGAAGTGTAGGTATGCTTTATCTTCTACGAGTCAAGATTGATTTATAGACATGATGCATTTTTTGTTGCATACACCTAAAAATACAAGAAAGAAAGAAAAAATGCTAAATCATCATAGTTTAGGGTTGATCTTATTTTTAGAGGTATTTAAAAAACTAGGGTTTGTATTTGTTTTTGTTTGTATGTTGGTTTCTAATTTTTAGTTTTTATGTTGAAGTTTTTCAAAGTCCATCATACTTTTTTTTAATGTTTTTTTTTATTTAATTGTTTCTTTGATTGTTCCATCTAGATTTAGGGATATTTATGTATTATATATTTTTATGTTTGTGTTTAAAATTATTATTATTATTATTATTATTATTATTATTATTATAAAAAAATAAAGAATAATGTCATTTGGTATTCATTATGATTTGGTACATTACAATTTTTAGATATGGTAAAAAATTTGTGTGTTTTTTTTTAATGTTTATTATTTGGTATTATGTTATTTAGGTAAGTCTTTGTCATGAGTCATAATCATGTTTTTGTATTTTATAATTTTTATAGTTGTCTTAGTCTATCTTGTGTATTTTTTTGTGTGTCTTTAGCTGATAATTTTCAACTAAAGCCTACGTTGATATGAAAATTCAAATTATAATAAAAACATTTAATAGTTCTACTAATATTATAATCAAATATATTTTTGGGTGAACATGATGTCCTAAAGTCAAAATTTAGGGGGGGGGGGAATTTTGAGGTGTGTAGTTCCTCACCCCATGTTAGAACTAAGGGGGGAATGTTGGGAATTAATCATAACATTAATTATTAGTGTGTGAAAATAAAATAATACATTAGACAATTATTGACTAAATGTAAGTGATTTGTTTAAATCACATAGAGTTAGTCTAGGGATTTGGGATAGTTAGAATGAAAGTTTTATGGGATCATTAATATCTCCTATTTTTTAGGAGATTGTTGTCTTATATATGTAAAACATTACATTTGTAAATAAGTTGTTTTGATCAATTCCAAGTTATTTGTGCCTCTACACATTTCATATCCTTTGAATCTTCACCAAAATGGGGTAACACCCACATACACATCACTATTCACATATACTATTCATGGTGATGTGGCATGATGACATGACATACTAAGATGGCATCTTGGTGATATGGCATGCAATCAAGGTGGTTCTTGATGATGTGGAAAGAGAATATATCACATGTGAAAGAGTGGGTTGTCTCACTCCACTAAGGGATAAGCATGTTTTCTTTAGCCATTCACATGTGGTTGTCTTTTGGTGGAAAAAGATAGGCATGAATAGTTGGGGTGTAAATCTAAGAGGAATCTAGTTTTGGCATGTATGGAAGAAGTCAAAAGATGCTTAGACATATTTTGGAAAGTTTTGGTCACATGTGTAAAAGGATACAACCTTCACTATTCTTTATTAACCTCACACATGTGAATAAGATATGATTTTGGAGGGACATGAAAAAGAAGAAATATTTTTGTCAAAAGTAGAGATCCATTTTTGACTCTTACATAAGCTTCCAAGCTTGTGACTATTGGTTACTATTGTCCCCATGTGAAAATTCACACCCCATATTCTCTCTACCATTTATTTTATGTAATTATATCTCTCCTTTAAATTTTATCTATGCATAATCCCTCATTTGTAATTTGTAAGAGTGTAAGATAAGAAATAAATGCAATTTGATGCATTGTGTTGTATTCTTTGGAGGTGGTGAAGAGATGTGAATACTTAATGAAGTATTGTTGCAAGATTTATTGAAAGCTTGAATGTAAGGAAAAGAAATAGAGAGAGAGAGATTTTAGAAGAGGTGTATTCTCTTTTAACTTCTATAATTATAAGGCTAGACAATTTTTCCATGGATGTAGCCAAATTGGTGAACCACATATATTGGCATATTCATTTTATGAATGGTTTGCATATATTTTAGTTGAATTAATTTTTATTTTATAGATTCTCTCATTTTTAAATTCATAGAGGATATAATTTTTCTAGCATATATCCTAACATCATTAGACTACTATTTGATATGGCTTACCAGGGTGAGAAAGAGAAATTAGCCCCTACCAAAGATATGCTTCACTAACATTGCAACCTTATTAACTCCAACAAGTCAAAAAATGTGCTTCTTGTCATGACATACACTAAAGAAGAGAAACATGACTTTATTCAAGCCTTAAAGTATTTTAGGGATGTTATAGTATGGAGTTATGAGGATTTGAGGGTGTTTAATATGTCCATTATCATGCATACCATTCCTCTCAAGCTAGGGGTCAAGTCATTTTTACAAAGGCAAAGGATAATCAATTCAATGTTTGAACCATTTATATTTAAAGAGGTACATAAATTACTCTAGACAAGGATAATTTTCCCTATTACACACTCCATGTGATTTGCTAATTTGGTTCATGTCAAGAAGAAAAGAGGAGAGATAAGACTATGTGTTGACTTTTATAACTTGAATAAGGACTTATAAAAATATAATTACCTATTGCCTTCACTAGATTAAGTTATATAGACAATGAATGACTCATAAATGATGTAATTCCTAGATGGGTACTCGGGATACAACTAGGTAGTGGTCAACTATGAGTATTAGATTAAGACAACATTGACAACTAGGTGGGGAAGATTCACATACAAGAGGATGCCATTTGGCCTAATCAACATGGGTGCCACCTTTTAGCATGCCATGGATATAGCATTCAAGGATATTATTGGTAAATGCATTGTGATATACATGGATGATTTAACTATCTTTTCTAAGAATAAAAAAGACTATGTGAAAGATTTGAGGGTAGTTTTATAGAGATGTAGAGATCACATAATATCTTTAAACCTAAAAAGGTGCATTTTCAAAGTAATGGAGGGTAAGTTTTTTGGACAAGTCATATCAGAAAGGATCATATCTATATATCCTAAGAGGGTTTTAAAAATATTGAAAATACCATTGCTCAAAAACAAAAAAGAGTTGAAGTCCTTATTCAACAAGATAAAATTTGTTAGTAAGTTCATCTCAGGCTTTGCAAAGAAAGTTTGACCACTGAATAACATGTTGAAAAAGGATGCCAAGATTGAATGGAAAACTGAAGCACAAGTGGATTTGTCATAAATAAAGAAATAAATTGTAAACACACTAGTGTTAATCAACCTTGACTATATAAAGCCTTTCTACATATATTCCTTTGCCTCAAAACACTCTAGTATAGTTTTTTTAACAAAGAAGAATCTAGAGATGAGAGACCTAATTCATTTATGATCTCTCCACTCTTCAATGCTAAACTAAGATATTAATGATACATAAACAAGCTTTTACTTTGATCAAGGAAGTCAAAAAGTCTAGGCACTCTATTCTCTACAACAGGGTGTTTACAGTGGTGCCTAACCTAGAAGTAAAAGCTATGTTAATGTAAAATGAGTTGGGTGAATGAAGGGGAAAGTAGATGATTTTTATTCAAGAGTGTGACCTAGAATTTCAGCTGATGAAGATAGTAAGAGGTCAAGGGCTTAGTAAATCCATGGCTAAAGTGGACCCATAGATAGTCTACCAACATTATATAGTACAAGATATCACTAATGATGATTGGTATCAAGACATGGTCTACTATTTACTACACAATGAATGTGCAAGACATTTTAATTCAACATAGATAAGAGCTTTATGCATCAAAAGTAACAACTTTATGATCAAATCAATAATTTTATATAGGAGCAATCATGAAGGCATATATCTGAGATTCTTGAATAAGTAAGAATCAACTACAATACTCAGTGATTATCACAAAAAATATGAAACTAGTCATAGATCAAGGAGTGTTATAGCTCATCAAATATTCAAGGTAGGGTATTATTGACCACATGTCTTCAAATATGCACATGCTCATGTCAGGAGCTTCTATACCTAATATGTTATCATGGATAGAGAATGTACCCCTACCATGCCACTAAAACTATTTATTGAGATCTGACCATTTTCAAAAGGGGGATTGGATTTTATTGGTTCTATCAATGCTAACTCATTAGTAGGACACAAGTTCATACCTATGGAAACCAATTATTATACATGTTAGACTAAAGTTATAACATATAAGAATACTATGACTGATGTGGTAATAAATTTCCTTAAAGAACAAATTATCACTAGATTTGGAATGGCTACTACTTTGGTATATGATAATGGTCCTACTTTCTCATCTCTTAAATTTATGGAATGGGCCTATGAATACTAGGTAATCCTAAAATCATATTTTAATTATTATCCACAAGGTAATGGGGTATGAGAATCAACTAATAATAATTTGATTGATGTAATTAAGAATATCTTTGAAAAGAACCCTAAATATTGGTATAATGTTCTAAAATATGCTTTGTGGTTTGATAAGACTAGGATAAATTCAACCTTAGGAACATCTCCCTACCATCTAGTTTATGGCTAAGACCCCATTTTTCTAGTTAACATGATAATCCTTATGTTACATTTCATGAGAGATCCACTTGAAATAGACAACAAGATAGAATCTCACCTGCTTAATCTAATGTATTTAGAGGAAAAATATGATGCAACCTTTCCTGCATTTCAACCAAAATAAAGAGGTCATCAAACATTAGTTTGAAAAGTGAACTAAGGTGAAATCCTTCAAAATATTTGACCTAGTCCTCTTGTGGGACAAGTATCACAATAAAAGGGGTAACATGGCAAGTTTGATGCCTTATGGTCGGGTTCTTATAAAATCTCTAAAATCTTAGGTGAGAATGCATTCTACCTAAGGTGTTTAACTAGCAAGGACATCTCATTGCCTATCAATGGATAATTCTTCAAACACTACTTATAGGACTGAATTACCTTGGTAAGTTACTATAAATACCTTCTCCTTCTATTTCTTTTTTTTGGTTTATTTTCCTACTTTATTTTTATTTTAGTTTGTTTTTCTCACTTTTTTCATTTTTCATTATCAGTTTAGTCTCATTGTTTACTTATTTTTGGTCTAGCCCACCTATTTTTCCCTGTAGATTCTCATGTTGGTCAAAAGAATGAAGAATAGAAGGCATTTTCATAGGTACCTTTAGTGATGCTTCTGGTGTGTAAGTACTCTAAGTAATTTGTGGATTTAGATTTTATTTATGGATTAGTTTTAAAGGTTTACCTATCATATGTGTTCTAAATTTGTTTGAAATTGGGTTAAGTTGGGTAAAACTATTACATCAAAAAAGACATATCTTGAATCCAAGAACAAATTTCACATTTTAATGGTTTTTGGGTTTGCCTTGATGACCCTGCTATGGTAAATGTCTAGGGTGAAAAATATATAGTTATACCATTTCTTGCTACACTGGTCCCCAACCTAGAATCAAATTGCTAAAAAATAAAAAGAAAAGATAAATCAAGACAATAAATGAAAATAAAAATATCAATTTAAATAAAGACTTGATCTTGGGTGATTTTAGAAACTCCACCATAGGCTTGTTGCCTTGGTTGGTAGTGGAGCAAGTCTTATAGTGGGATCATAGGAAAATTTATCAGGGTTATGGATGCCCATATGGAAGTGGATCAATGTATAGGTAAGTGTTCTCAAGGTAGGATTCACTTTCCTAACAATTTCATAATAGTTAGTCCTTATAGGTTCTATGAAGTAGTAATTAATTCATTCACACACATTGGGTCAATGAGAATGTCTAATTTGGTCTTTTAGTCACTCTCATTTTCTCTTTTCTCAAATCCATTCACCTTATATGAGTAGTCTCAACTAGATATTCTAGGTTTGTAGACATTTTTATATCATTTCAAAATACTTAGGAGTATTTTCTAGTAAAGTTGCCATTTGTTTTTGCTTGCACAACATGCCCTAATTCTTGTAATAATCAAAGAACTTCTTTTTGACCTTTTGATATGCTCCTGTATACACTAATAATTAATTATTATTATCACTAAAACTTGTATTAGTGGTTAATATTAGTTTTACTGGGACTTGAAAACATCACCATTGTAAATACCATGTCCATGTAAATCAACTTTTTATTTTACACTTAGTGTAAAAGTGGAGTTATGACCTCCCAATTTGCCTTTAAATTTTGGCTTGCCTACCTCTCTCAACCTACTCTAGGAGATCATATCAATATCTTTGCCCTTAAATCTCTCAAACCTTATCCTATTTTGATGACCAATCCTAAAAAATAAAGTTTCATACATAACACTTGGCCCCAAAGTAGACTTAGGTTGTACATCCACTCATGTGGCATTCTTGCTTACCAGCTCTCTAAACTCCCTACAACCACTTTATGGGGGTATTTTAATTTATATTCCTATTTGACCCTTAGTATCTATCCCTTCCTCTTCATCTCACTCATGTGGATAAGTTTCATGTTTTCCTCTTTGAGAAAAAATGCATTTTCAAGACACTTATCCCACTTGTGAGGTCTACTAATTAGGCTTTGTCTAGTTCCCCTGGACCTTCCAATTTTATTTGTTGGGTTATTTTTGTTTTCATTCCATTTTGTCCCCAAAAATATTTACCATCTCATTATTAAATTCCAATCAAACAAGTTTCCTATTTTAAACTACCTCCCAAAATGACTTCTTGATTCACATGCCATACTTACAAAATCTTTCCCTTTCTAGGTAAAAACTTATTAATTTCTCTAGTTGGGTCTTCAATTTTCCATTCTAACTTGTCCTAGTTCTATTCATGGTTTTTTTCTTGAGTTTATCTTGTTCAAAATTTTTTTAAGATTTATATACCTAATTAGGCTTCCAAAACTCGATTAGGTTTGGGGCAAGTCTATCACTTCATCCTTTTGCTATCCAAAATTATTCTCCCTATTTGCTCTAGTAAGTAATGGTAGGGGGATTTAATTCTAGTTAGGTGTAGAAGCCCAACTAGGTCTTAAATTTTTTGTTGAGCTAGACATTAGTGTTGTTTAAAACTTTAGTTTTGACTAGGTCTTATACTGGGGAGTTAGGTGTCATAGTGTAAATTGAGATTTAACACCTGACTAGGTCAGGTGGGCAAGCTGTGGTCAATGTTTAGTTCTAGTCAGGGTGGGAGTCCCAATTAGGTTTATACCTCCCCACCCCCTTGCTTCATTTAAAATCATAGTGGTAGTTATGGTTTTAACTCCTAACTAGGTTGAAAGTTCCCCCAATGAGTGTCTTCAAGGTTAGTTAGGGAAAAATCTTTGACTAGGTCAGGAACCCTCCCTGACTCATATCCCTTTCTATGTGGGGAATTTCCCCCCTTCTCAAGAACCTTGAACACTATTTGATCAAGATTTTAGGCCCCTAAAACCCCAAATTCAACATGATTAAGGCATACCAAGTATCGAGAGACAAATTCAAGGGTTTATACCTTGATTAAGTCTAGGCCACCATGAAACATTTGAATGGCCTTCACCCACCTAAATGGATAATGATAATTAGAGTTGTTGGCTCAGATGGGTCTTGTAATATTTTAAATGGTACCCCAATGATAATTACGAATTTAAATACCAATTAAGAAATGGATTTTATAAATTATGAATAGTAATTAAAAATTAGAACCCTGTCAATAGAGAAAACCTGAATTGGGATATACATGCCATTTTTTGGCCTTGTTTTGTTGTTTGAACATATCTTGAGAAAATGAAGGTGAAAATAAAAATCATTTGATTTTTTGGGATTGTGTCTTATTAAGATCACCTAAATACATGTCATTTTGGTTAATTTTGTCTATGGTGAAAGTTGTTGATGTTTTACTATTCACATTTTTAATTGGCAAATTTTAATGCAATTTTTGGTCTCTATTTGTAATATGAATAGTGAAAAGTGGTGTAAATGCAAGGGAAGAGGTACCTAAGCTCATTAATGATGGTGGGTGATCATTTTGGAGGTAAAATATCCCCCATGGAGGACCAAATTTCTATAAGTGGATCATTTTGACATTCAAAGGGTTGGTTATTTCTCCTCTACAAGAGATTTTTGTCAATCACCTCTTGTATTTCTACATTTTATATGCATTTTATAGCTTAGTCTCTCCCAAAACTCCTCCCCTACCATTATTATAGGAAAATTTTAGGAGAATGAATGTATTAAACCTGGATACAATTTTAAAATGATGGAATATTGATCAATAGAATGTTTGAGAAATGTTTGATTTCATTTGCACATGTATATGGTGGTGGATGTTACATTTTCATTATCTTTTTCTCCTATAAGATTTCACTTACTATGGATTCAATTGTGCACCTTTTGATTGTTCCAATATCTTATTTGTGGATCTCAATCATTCATGATACTAAATGTTTTACCATTATTATAGAGTTTTTATGCCTCCTTTTCCTTATCTTTTGTTACTTTTTTATCAAATGTTTAATCTATGGTTTAAATTTAATGAATATTAAAAATGTCTATCTAAATTCTAATTTCCTTTTATTCATTTTCATCACTACAATGCTATGTATTTAATTATTGGAATGAATCATGTTTAGAAATCAGTCTTAAACACTTTGTGTAATACCCTAGGAAGCTAATTTATTGGGCAAGTTTTGAATGTTGGTTTGTTTATTTTGCTCATTACAATCTAGTGGTTAGTGAGTAAATGAATTTCCATTTCATCACTATCAATCCCAACATGAAAATCATATTCAAATAGAAACAATAAGCACAAAATTTTTACATTATTCAAGTACCTAATAAACACTAAAACCAAGATTCACACTAGCACATGTCCCTTGAACTGGAATAGTCATAATGCTCAATTGAGCTAAGATCAATGCATAATGACCTAGTAAAAAAAATTGGGAATATTCCTCAGAATTTCCTTTCAATAAAGGTGATGTGCTAAACAAATCTACAGCATTGGCACATGTCAAAAGACACATCAACATAAATTTAGGTAATATGTAACTTTTGTATAGTTTTTATAATATAAGAATGTTTATTTTACATGTATCCTAGCAACTTTGTATATATAGAAACCTTTTATAATTTAAATTAAAAATGTAATGGTACACAAAATAAACCCAAATAACATTAAAGGGGTTAAAAGGAATGGTTAAAAATAATAACTTGTCAAATTAGAAGTTAAAATATCAAGGGTTAGGAGCTACCAAAAGTGGTCATGATTGAAAGTCGATCTTAACCTTACTAGTCAATCTTGTCCTAAGATAAGCACAACCTCAAAATGATAAAATGGGTTCTATATATATTTTTTTAAATGTGACTCAAGTAACATGGGTAAGAAAATGGGACCACAAAGTCATGGATAATAAAAATATGAAAGGGGAAAGCATAAAATACATGCACCAATAATTATTTAATTCTTATCTAAGCTCCGTATAAGCAAAGTGGCTAAAAGACATTGTAAAACAAGGCTTGTTCCAAATATAGGTGTCTAAAATTTCCCCACTTTAATCTAGAATTTTAGTGGAACTACAAATACTATATAATAGGGAAAAAGAGAATGAAAACTTTTGTAAATGATCTCAAGGTGGACTTTCCATGTGCCATAATGATCGAAAGTGTCTAAAATAAAATGTATTTAATTAGATATATTGTTGGCCAATTGAAAAATACATGTACCATTATAATATCTCTGAATGCAATATTTACTAAAAACACATAAACTATAAAATCCCAAATACAAAACTTAGACTCATACAAAGTTTTGAAACCACTGTAATATCCCACTAGGGATATTTACTAAAAACACTCAAATATATTAAAACATTGAAATATATTACACTGATAATATGGAATTACACCTGACACTCAAATACATAACACATGCTTACACAAAGCTACTACAAATTCTCTAATGAAGCACCAATGTAGTTTCTTCATGAAACCACCAAAGCCAGCTAGGGAAGATCTCTCACCATCGAGACCAGTAAACCTTAGAGAGTTTTCATCCTCAAAGATTTATTCACTCCAAGGGTTTCATCCTTAGGAGAGGGATAAGTTGAAATCGATTCAAGCTCTAAGAATGAACATCAATTCAATTCTTACAAAAGGGGGGTTATAATATTTGACATATCAAATACAATGGAGAAGAATGCTTATATAGAAAATCATGAGAGAGAGAGAGAGTAAGGAGAGTGAAAATAGAGAGAGAAATACACCCCATTCTCATGTGAAAAAAATGACACTATTGGGCATCTTACCCCATGTTCAAGGGTCAAGGGTGGATCACATGATCACCTCTTTTTTATCTTTGGTCTCCCACCTTTCCATGTGCCTCCAAAGAGTCCTCCTCACTCACACATGTGAGCTAATATGAAATAGTGTATCATGCCTACCACTTCCCTAGATTTCTAGACAAGGTTAGTCACCCATGTGACTCCAACATAGGCATCCCACCTTCACACATGTGAGCAAATATAGAATAGTGAATTCCTTGACATATTCTTCCATATGACCCCAAATATTTCCATATAATATCTAATCACCTTTTTGACTCATTCAAAGGTTCCTCACATTACAAAACACTATTCTACCAAAGGGTGGCACCCAAACTATTCCTCCTTGCCTTTAGTTAGCATGTGAGGTATAGAATACAAATAATTATGTCAGCAAGTGGAGTACTATTCTCCACTTCTTCAAATGCCTTATATTCTCATGTGGGTTATGCCACTTCATCCCAAACCACCTCACTTATTTCATCATCAGTTGCATCACCTACAATGTCACCATGAATAGTCATAATGAATAGTGCATGTGAATAGTACCTATGAATAGTAACTCATGAATAGTGAAATCCCACACTAATATTCCCTGGCATCACTTGATTTAGCCTACGGGAACCAAATATGCTAATGATATTCTTCAAATGTCTATTAAGAAAAAGTGGGATATTACAATCCTCCCTTCCCAAATATTTCTTGTCCTCAAGCAATACTTGCTCACTTCCTAATTCCAAATTCCAAGATCCCAAATCAATTGTGGGAATTTGTAATTTCCAATCCTCAAATCTCTTTATGATGTATTTGATACACCATGCTTTCATTACACCAATTTGATATAATCAAGAATTAGAATTGGAAACTTTGCATCAAGGGATGCTATAATAAGCACTCTCTCCATATCAACTACAACATCATACTCTTCATCCTTTATTTGGGTTGAAAAAAAACTCAACTGCTCCAAATCATACTCATCATGTGCCATGATCTTTGTACTTTCCTTGGACATGTGAAAAGCATGCACTCCTTGACTCATAAGAGTCTCTTTATCAACACCCATATGGGTTGATCCTATTTTAAAATATGTACATAAATAAACATATTAAGGAAATAAAGAGCTTCCCATACCACTCCTTCAACTACTTCATCATGTTTCTTATGATGGCTTTCCAATGGTTAGTTCTTCTCAACACTCATGGCTAATTTATTATTATGTACACTTGCATGCATAACCTCCATGTCCAATGATCCTACCATGAAAACTTGCAATTCTTTAGGCCCTTGATCAAAAT
The DNA here is from genome assembly GCA_037957365.1 of Torreya grandis. Classification (NCBI taxonomy): domain Eukaryota; kingdom Viridiplantae; phylum Streptophyta; class Pinopsida; order Cupressales; family Taxaceae; genus Torreya; species Torreya grandis. The sequence goes on along the minus strand of JARHVA010002700.1, from coordinate 2,208,662 downwards.
CAGCAAATAAACTTTGCTCAACAAGCCTCATTTTTTTAGATTTGTCTTCATGAATTTCAAAATCAACTTCCTCTCCATTTTTAGCGTTGTCAAATTCTTCGATTTTTTAGCATGCTTCATTAGAATTATTTGAGTGATCAAAGTTAACTGTTAATGTGGAATTTTCATCCAACCAAATTTCACCATTAATGAATTCCAAAATCTTATTATTTACATATCTTTCAATGGTACCATCATGGGAACCATAGATCTCATAATCTTTCATGGATTGATCTAAATTTTTAATAGAGGTCATTGTTCTAAAATTTCTTTTAGGATCCATCATCATAGTTTATTATTTGTTCTCATCATCACTTTATTGGACTAAACATGTGATGGAATTCACTAATTGGTTGTTCCAACATGTGTGACTAGGTGTCCAAACTTCATGGCAAGTGAAATAATGATGTTCTCTTGCCAATTGATCCATGATCAATTTAGGAGAACCTATAATCTATAAACCATAATAAATTAATTATCTTTCTATCAAAGAACCTTTTGATTTCTCCATATGTTGTTTATCCAATTCTTTTGACAACTCATGAGCCATAGGTGAAACATCATGTTTCTTCCTCCAAACATCCAATAATTTAGCTAAAAATAGCTTATAAATATCATCATCCTCATCCAAAATTAGAGACATAATAATTTACATGGAAGTCATGACATTCTCTAAATGATCCTTATTAATAACAACCCAAAAGATTTGAAACATTTTAGAAATAATCTCTTCACAACCGATATCTAACATGATGTTACATAATCTAAATTTTGCAAAATTTTCAATAATTGTTACCCTCCTTTTAAAATAAGGGCTTCTAGTGTCAGCCGATCCCCAAAAACTTTCAATTATCAATCTAAAAACCTCCTTCATGATATTTTTTTATAAGATTTCCTGGGAACTATTATTCTCATAATTTCATTAAGGAAATTAGGGACTACAAGTTTCACCTCTTCATCTAAGTGTCTCCTAAATTGGGGTTTAACCAAATGACTCATTGATGGCTTCATTTCCCATAGAGGATTCTTAGAATCTAACTAGTCTATCATAGACAAAGAAACCTCCACTTCCTTAAGTTGAGTAAGACATCTTTTGATTTATTCTAAAACTTACGATTATTTCTTGATAGGTAAATCCCATTCTATACCATATATTGCATGAAATATCCAAATGACATTGCATCATGAAACTCTATTCCCATTGCTCAGTATTCCTTCAAAATGTTTTCTTCACTAAGTGACTCCATGTTCCCTATAACTAATAAAAAAATTATACAAATATAATCCCTCACAAGATGGTAGAATCACAAGATCTGATTCCATTATAATATCCCTAAATGAGATATTTACTAAAAACACATAAAATATAAAATACAAAATACAAAACTTAGACTCATATAAAGTTCTGCTACCACTATAATATCCCACTAGGTATATTTACTACAAACACTAAAATATATTAAAACATTGCAAGATATTACACTAATAATATGGAGTTACAGCCAACATTGAAATACATATCACATGCTTACATAAAGCTGATACAAATTCTCCAACGAAGCACCAATGTAGTTTCTACATGAAACCACCAAAGCTAACCAGGGAAGATCTCTCACCACCAAGACCAACAAACCTTAGAGGGTTTTCATCCACAAATATTTCTTCACTCCAAGGGTTTCATCCTTAGGAGATGGATAAGTTGAACTAGGTTTAAGCTCTAAGAATAAACATTAGTTTAATTCTTACAAAATGGGGGTTGTAATCTTTAACATATCAAATATAATTAAGAAGCATGCTTATATAGAAATTCATGAGAGAGAGAGAGAGAGAGAGAAATGTGCTCCATTCCCATGTGGGCCAAAATGACACTATTGGGCATGTGACCCCATGTGCAAGGGTCAAGGGTGGATCACATGATCACCTTTTTCTTTGTCTTTTCATCTCCCACTTTTCCATGTGCCTCCAAAGAGTCCTTACTCACATATGTGAGCTAATCTAAAATAGTGTATCATACCTCCCACTTCCATAGATTCCTAGACTAGGTTAGAGGTGACACCAACATAGGTCTCCCACCTTCATACATGTGAGTAAATCTATAATAGTGTAGTCCTTGACATCTTCTTTCATGTGATCCCAAAGATTCTCAGAAAAGATATAATCACTTTTTTGACTCATTCAAAGGGTTCTCACATGCCAAAACACTATTCCACCAAAGGGTGTGGTGTCCCAAAAATTTTACACTTCAAATCTTAGGGTACCCCTATTTAAAATTTTGAATACTTGTCTTATCTGAGATAGTTGTATTTATTGAAATAGTCCTCTGAATAAAACCTTTAGCTTTTAGTAGTTGTTGTGTCTGATTGATTACTTTCCCTAGTTTCTCCTCATCACTCCAGAGGATTGAAAATAATTACTTAAAGCCATCACTAAAAACCCATTTACTCATCTCTTTCAACAAATAAAAGAAGCTTAAGTGTTTGTGTTCATTCATAATGCAAATCAAGTTCTCCAAACTACATTACTTATTGAAAAAAAGTAAAGTTGTCTTGCAAACCCAAACTACTCTTCCTAGTTTAAACCGGAGTTATCAATTTGCTTTACTGCATTGCCAAAACTAAGCAAAGTGGTCTTACAAACCCACCAACCATGGCCTAGACCTAATTGATTTTTTGGTATTACTTTATTGACATAAAGTTACAAGAAAAATCTATTCAGGTTTATGAACCCAAGTTACTCATCAACCTAGACCTACCCAAGCTTGTCAAAATGTTCTACTTAAAAAGCTAAAAATAAGAGAAGTAATACAAAGAGCCTGATAAAAGTGCCAAAGGCTTACATGGCCTTCCCATGTTTGTTGTTACTGAGATGTATTTTTATATATTTTCTTAAAATTTCACCTCATTCCCACTTGGTAGCTAAGCTACTTGATCAAGTAACAGCGTCTGTAAACTTGGAGCCATATGATGTCATCCTCTAGAGTGTCTTTGATCATTTTCTCTTCAACCCATTTGTATTTGAGGTAGGTGGGTCTCACTCGTCTGCTTTTCATAGATTTTAATTTACCTTTTTCTTATTATTTATCTCTACAAATATTCCTTGCACCACCATGGTTGTTTCTTTAATTAAGTCTTATTTCATTCATTTTGCCTTTAAATTTATTAAGTATGATTAGATGTTGTGAAACATGTATTTGTATTTTTAGCCATTTATCATGTTTAAGATTTACAAAACCCTATGAAATCAAGATTTATATCATAAACCCTAGTAATTAATATCCCTTAACCACTCAAGTTTATCAAACCTAACAACTTCCCTAGGTTTCCCAACCTTAATTACTTCTTCAGGTTCTCAACACCGAGTAACTACCCTCAAGAAACCTGATTCCTAAGAACCTTGCCCTTTGGGTCTTCTATCCCTACTTACTCAAGCTTTTGACCACTGCTTACTTAGGTTTCCCAACATCAAGTAATAGCATTTATAAAACTTGATTTACTAGTGACTTAATTACCTAAGGTTATGATATCAAGTAACTAACCTCAAAAACCCTGACCCTCAAAGAGTTGACCTACTCAAGTTTCCCATCTACCACAACTTACTTTAGGTTTATTAGATGTAGTTACTTCCTTTGATAAACCCAAAGTCTTAAACCATGAGAAACCTATAGAACACTAACCGAGACCTACCCAAAATCCTTCCCTATGCTTACTTACGTTTTTGAGTTCAAGTGACTTAGTTTTAAAAACCTAAAGTCACTAGCAAACTAAAACCTAAAGTTGTTTGTGCTTACTACTTGTAACCTACCTAGGTTTCCAAATACTCAAGACTTGTGCACTTTTTAGACCAACTTGAGGTTATGGGACCCTATTACTTAAAACAAGTTACTTAAGTTTTTCAAGACTTTCTGCTACTCAAAACATGAAGTTTCCTTAAGGATATTGTAAGAACAATAAGTTGACTCTTTTTCAAAACTAGTTGAAGAAGTTAATTATCATTAAATATCACACATCAAATTATTATAGATTTATTTAGAGCCAATATCTAGATTAGAGGGGTCAAGAAGATCAGAAGAGGAGATAGCTAAATTAAAATTACAAATAACACAAATTGAAGAAGTCCCAAAGCTAGAACTTGAGGAAATTCCAAAACCAAGAAGGAAAGGTAAATCAAAAGATAAGAGAGCTAAGTCCCAAGATCCCAAGATGAAGTAAGAATACAAAGGGTACCCAATTGAATCAAGCATCATATTTAATCTAATTGAGATAAGTGACATAGACATGGGGCATGTGTTTGTGACTGAATTCTTAAAGAGGTCCAAGGCCATAGATAAGACTCCACTCATGCATGTCATGACTAGAAGTGGAATTCTACAAGATGTAGCTTTCCCAAGCTTAGCTCAACTTCCTAAATTTATGCTGACATGTGCTAAGTATTATGACTCTCTTACTAGGGTTGTGAGAGATGTTGCTAGAAATGTAGTTGTGAGATTGGATGGTCAATATCTCAACTACTATCTAAATATCCAAACATCACCAAAATTAATTAATATGATAATGGAAAAAGCTAATAAGAAATGGGAAACTAAGACATTAGAATTTATTAATATAATAAATACATATTACTTGAAGAAGGTGAAGCAAGCCTCAAGATTCCCAAAGCAAATAGTAAAATCAGACTTTGTTCAAGAAATAGATAACATCATTTAATTACTATGCAAAATCAATGGAGATAAGAATGCCAAATTTTTGTCACCTTGGATGTATGATTATATTAGAACCATTGATGTCACCAAGAGCTTAGCCAGGATTGAGTGGGAAAGAATGATAAGTGACAATATGGATCAATAGTTATGAAATGTATTACAAAATTTTGACTTTAAAATGACCTCATACCTTGTGTATGTCATAACTTCAAGTGAAGCCTTTTCAAGACTAAGGAAAATAGGCACATTGTCATCTATGCCAATATATGAGTTTTATCCTCAATTAGTTCTTTCAGAATACTATAAACATTACATTATAGTAAATGATGGGTTCTTTTATGAACTTATTTGCAAATTGAATATAGCTCTAAAGTTTAGAAGAGTATTGGATGAACCATGGGATACAGTTTCATAATATGGTTGTATTTTCATTAAATTCCTTAACTTTACATATATCAAAGTGGGAGGATTCTTGAGAAAACCTATCAAATTACCAAGATACCCAAGTGACAAATGGATTCTCATGGAAATGTGTAGATAACTAGTTGAACTACATGATTTTTAGTCAAAATATCACCGTGCAGCCATCAAATTTCCCATTATCATTGGTCATTACCATTCTCTAAGCATTTATAAGGCCAAAAATGTACATAAAATGATGTACCATCATTACACCTAAGCACATTTTGAGTCCAGTATCAACTTTGATTATAGAGGGGTGGCAAAAAATATAGCTTCTTTAGAATACATGTATATCCTAGCACTTGATGGTTTTTAGACTAACTGAAAAGACAAGTTTGATGTGAGAAGAGATAATAGTAGATTAATTGTGGAACAAATTTGTGCTCTCAATTTGGCCACCATCCTTGAGGATTTTAAATATGATTGGGTTATCACAAGCGATGTTTTTCATATAGTAGGAAGTAATAATGTCCCACTTCTAGTAATTATTTTTGGAAAAGATCATGATAAGACTATTTCTAATAGAAATTCAAATTTATTGGCAATGACTTCTACTTAAATCCTTGACAAAGGCTATTGCATGAAGGAATTGATGAAGGAAACCACCCATATAAGACAAAAGAGAAAATAAATAGTACAAATAAAGAGCAACCAAAGACCTAAAAAGAAGATAAAGTTCAAAAGGAATAGTGATGATACATATTCAATAGTAAAGGACATGAAGCCTATTTAGACAGTTGTTTCTACTCCACCATTGGTTTCTTCTATTGATACAGTTGCCTACTATTTCCACCACTCCTTCCATTTCAAATTTCATTGTACCAACCATATATCCATCAATACTAATGCCTCCTCCTAAGTCTCATGGCACCAAATGTCTTGAGAATCCCATTCAAAAAAAACACTAGTGTTCCTCCTCCTCTTCCATCATCTCCATCTATTTCACCAACACCTCTTCTAGAAAAATATCCTACCATTGAAAAGGAATCTATAAATGTAACCATTGAAGTAGAGAATCCATCTTAGGAAGAGCAACAAGAAAAATTGAAAGAATCAATTGAGCCCAAGAAGGAAGCTGGAGAAGTAGTTGCTGAGAAGTCAAAAGAAGCTAAACCTAAAAAGGAAAAAGTAGTTGAAATAGCAAAATAAGGATAAGTTGAGAAAGAAGTAGATTTTGGATTAGTAATAGATAAAGTTGTCAAGAAACCCAAAGAGAAGGAAGTAGTAATTGAAAAATTAATAGAGAAAGAGAAAGAAGATGATAAAGAAAAAGAAATATAATTTAAGAAACATGTTGAAAAATATTTTGATAAAGATATTTAGAGATAAATTGAGGCACAAGAAGCTCATTTTCAAGAACTAGTGATTAGGGATATCCAATAAAAAATGGTGCTTCATAAAAATATTTTCACTTCTATAGACTTCTCATCTTGGTTGGCTATGCAGACTACTCCAGAAGCTAAAGAATGATAAATCTTGAGAAGATGGACTTGAAACTACTGAGGAATCTAGATACGAAAGGCAAAAATCCCAAACCAACCAAAGTAACTTCCAAATTATTAATTGAATCTTCAAGACAAAAGTTTTCAAAAGTGTTAACTCCTCTACAAGGAAAAATTAAAGGATAAGTTACTGAAAAAGATTTAACAATCATAAAGGTATCTCTTGGAGAATTTACTGCTAAAGGTTTGAAACAACACACCTAGACTTTGATAAATACTCTTTTTAAAAATCTTGATGAAGAGTAGGCTACTAAGGCCAAATTGAAGGAAAAAAATTTATAACTATGTGAAATAATTTCCAAGGTGGAAAAATATATTCCTCAACAACCACTACTTTTAGAAGTTGTAGTGACATAACAAGTAATTACAGAAGTGGAAGAGACTGGAGACAAAGTAAAAGTAGTTGACAAGTGGATAGAGAAAATGCATAGAACTACTCAGAATCTCTTGCCTTGTACTCCAAATTTTCATCCTAATATTTTGAATAAATTGGTAGAAGTAAATATAATGATGAAAGAGATTGAGCATGAATTTATGAGTTACAATAACAAATCCTATAGACAATAGGTGATTTTAATGAGAAAACTCTGATTGAAGAAAATATTGCTCCCGATAGATCTGTGAAGAAGATAAAGTAAGCAGAGTATCTCTTATCTTTTTTTATAAATATTCTACAAGTAATGAGTGAAGAAATGAATACTTTAGAATAAAAGTCATGTATCGTAAAGACAAATCTAGAAGATTTCTTATTTAGTCTTACTGGTATTTAGTCTAACAATGTTCCAAGAACATTTGAGCAGCTATATGAATAATTAAAGCAACTAATGGACAAAGTTACAACTCCTTTCACAGCCAAATCCATCAAGGAGTTAATTAAATATCAACAAGAGATAAAAATACTTGAGCCAAGGATTGAAAAGGTAAAATCTTATTGCAGAGATTAGAAAAATAAATGCTAAGATTTTAAATAGAGAGACAAGCACTTGTTAATCCTAATGATGTAACTATACAACTGATGATGTCTTAGCACATCAAATATAGGGAGAAATGTAGAGAACAAGCTCATGAATTAGACTAGATGTTTACTCCAAGTTTGAAAAGAGACTTCTTCCTTTCTTTTTCTTCAATATTCTTCTTTTCTTTTCTCAAATGTATTAAAAGTAATCTTATTTCAAGATTACTTTGTAAAGATATGTCATTGGACAATTTATTTGTAAAGTAAAATTACTTTATGAAATTGAAAGACTCAAGTAATTTGGCCAAAATGTCATTACTTAATGTCATTTTTTAAAAGTAGATTATTGGAGCTACTTCTATGCAACATCTAAGGATTTGGTGTTTGATCCAAATAAAGAGTCCATGCATCACCACTTGTCATCAACTATTACATGCCATAGAAGAGAAATTCAAGAAAGATGCCACTCACTAATTTCTAGTTTTATTGTAGCACATGGATATTGAAGAGATTGTTTCCTATTTGAATTTGGTATATAAAAATTATATAAATAAAAGTGCATGCCTACATGCCTGAGGATGATAATTTTTAAAACTAGTCAATTATAACCATTGCATAGGAAAGTTAAGCAATCTAAAACTTTGTGTTTAGATATCTGGACTATTTTGTATGAATTTTGTTAAAAGTGAATAAGAAGGAAATTTATTTTTTGGAGAACTTTGTGTCTGAGGGAGTCAATATGTGCATTCTATGAAGATAAAATGGTAAACTTTGAGCTATCTAATTATCTAAATTAAATTCATTGCTTTCTTGATCACTTGTTGAGAAGGTTATCACCATTATATGTTTATATATTTGCACATATACAGTAAACTCTACAAAACTATTTATTATGTAGTGCATCTCTTTTATGTCTTTCCTTTCTCAAGCATTCTAGTCTTTTCTCTATTTTCTAATCTATTTGAAACTCCATTTACATTCCCAAAACTAGTTTCTTACTTGCTACAAGATCTCTTTATTATGGATCATGAATGAAGTGATTAAAATAATACCCCCAATTAGAATAAATTACACATAATTTGTATATTTTATGAATAACCATAAGTTGTAAGTAATTATAAATAGATAGACATATTTACATGAGATATTCACCATTAAATGAAGGGGATTTAATCCCATGACTACCTAGATAATTTTGACTGAATGAAAAATATCTAGCCAATATTTTTTGGTGAATCCATAGGGGAAAATATAAGTTTAACTCCCAGAATCAGCTCTAGATTGTGTAGACCAATTGAGATAGGTGCAGTATTACACTGAGTTCTCAAAATCCCAAAATTCCCAAACTACTGATCAATGCATTATATGCTAAAAAAACATGTTTGTCTATTTTTAATGCTTTACTGAGATTAACCTCTCTTCTTATTAATAGATGTACCCATTTCAATTAGATTATTGCATATTTGTAAACCACCAGTTCTACACCCAATTTACTCCCCAGTTCACCTTTCCAGCTCACTGCATGTTGAAGTAAACCACCACCCAAGTTTTGTCTATAAGTAGAATTGTTAATAATAATCTTCAGAATAATTTTTGCATTCTAAACTAGCAAATTAAGCCTTTAAAAAAGTAAGGAGAGCTCAAGGCCAAATAGAATTTTTTTTTAAATTACAAGAGCAATTCAATTTTAGTTTTCCTATTCAAGAAAGAACACAAAGAGTTAGTCTCTCACCTGTGAGATAGACACCAACTGCTAAAAATTAGTTAAAGTATAATTATTTAAGAATGATTCTACTTGTAAATCCATAGTTTATCATCCCTATAAAAATGGTGTTACCACTTCTTGTCCCATGTGGGATAGTTATTGGTCCTTTAAATTTGACACCTCTGCATGACCTACCAAAAGGATCAAGGAAGAATTTTTATAAATTTACTAGTGATGGTAAACAAAATCCAGATGAGCACTTAGATGCCTTCTTCATGGTATGTAGAGTAATTATCATTGAACATGAAGATGTTTTTGTAAGACTCTTTATTGATACTCTACATGACTTAGCTATAGAATGGTTCTACCATTTAGCTCTAGGTAGTGTAACCAATTGGGCTACTGTGTGTGAGCAATTTGAGAAAAGATTCAAAGCTGTTGAAGATGGACATATACTACTTACTCAACTAAATCAAAGAAAGAAGGAAACACATGAACACATGCATGATTTTATCACCAAGTTCAATAGATTTATCTAAAAATTTCCTCAAGTTGCACTACCCACTATAGACAATCAAAAAAATTTCTTCATCAACACCTAACTACCAGAAGTCGGTTATCAATTGCAAAGAGCATGACCAACTGATTTAGTAGTAGCTTAAAATCTTGCTCCAGAGGTTGAAGATGATTTGATAATGACCATTAAGATTAAAAAAATAGTTTCTAAGGGATACTCTACTACTTCAACCACATCATAAACTACCAACCCCTTAATGAAAAAATTGGCTAATGACTTGTTTCAATTCAAAATAAAAATTACTCAAGGTACTCATGGAGCTGTTCTCCCTACTAGGAATGTACCTACCTAAAATTTTAATAATCAAAATAAGAACCATATTGTTGGTCCTACGTAGAGATTGGAAATTGAAGATGCTCCCAGAAATCATGTTGAGATGAGTGAGGAAGACTAGTTGACTGATGATACTCATCAAAGCCTTGGTGATGAACATGACTTTGTGGATCCTACTAGTAACTCTAATATTGGTTACCTAGAATATCATTTTGAAAGTGACTATGAAGAAGCATTTGAAGATCATAGTCATTTATTTACAGTTTTTACAAGGTCACAAGCTCAATAAATTGGTGAGAAACCTACCAAAGAACAAGATAAAGAGAAGGTAGATTCTAGAGTAGAGGTAAGTATTCTTATGAGAGGTAGTCCTCTACCTTCCTCTTTAGCTCCTAAAGATAAGTATGTAGCTTCTTCCTCTTAGACTCATAAACCAATAACTCATGCCATTGAGGTTAGTCCTATCTTATCTGCTTCCATTTCCTTTTTCAACATAATTAACCATATAAATAAAACCAAAATTCAAATGTCAAAAGTTGAGTATGTACTTGAGATCTTACCTAGATCAGTTGAATACATTAATCAAATATGTTCAAAGCAAAGGGTCAAATAATTTAGTCAATACCTCTAAAGGCATCTTGCCTACTCCTAAATAGTTTTCTTCCTATAATAATGTTGTTGTTATTTCATTCACACCCACTTCTACACCCAAAAGGATAGAGCCATTTTATGTCTCCCTCTTGATTAATGGATTTAAGTTAAGCAATTTCATTCTAGATTCTAGAGCTTCAGATAATATAATTCTAGGTAAAGTAGTTGATGTTCTCAGTCTTACCTTGACTAAGATAATAGGTAGGTATTACTCAATGGAGAGGTAAATTCCCCTAATAAGATAGATCAAAGATGCTCAAGTAGTCTTAGTAGCCTTTCTAGATAAAAGAATAAAAATGATAATTCTAGTAGCAAAAATTCCTATTTCCTTGAAATGTTACTAAGTAGAAACTTTTTTAAGGATCTAAGTAGAGAATTGAAATTGGATTGGTCATGTGCTCACATTCTGACCAAAGGAGTGAATCAAAAGATGGAACCTGAAAAGAAATCTAAATACACAGTTTCCAAATTTGATGATCAAAGGTCACACATTCTTTTTAAGGAATATGATCATGGAGTTTACTATCTTGAAATGGGAAAAGAAATTTAAGAATAAGATAAATAAAAATAAAAAGACAAGATATCGATGTTAGAGTTTGATTGTAGTTGTAGCTTTATATGTTCAGGTGTAGGGGTAGTATTGATATCCCTTGATGGTGAAATATTTCCTTATTATTATAAACTCATGCTTGAAAACACTAACAATATAGTTGAGTATGAGGCACTCTTACTAGGACTTAAACAAGAAAAATAGAAAGGAGTTAGGCTTCTTAAAGCTCAAAGTGATGTTGAATTGATAGTGAAACAAATTTGAGGATAGTATTAGTTGAATAATGATAAGCTAAAACATTACCATGACTAATGTTTTAGGCACAACACTTGACTTTACATCTTTATTAATTAGTTGATTTATTAAAGATTAGAACTCCATAGCTTATTCACTTGTTGTTATTGCATCTTTGATCAGGCCAGAATAGCAGCCAACACTCTTCAGAGAAGGTAACTACAAAGTAAATATGGCCTATCATCCAAAGGTCCAAGATAATGTTGAATAGTGGTAAGTTTTCAATGATGATAAGAAAATATCTATATTTCTTAAGCATCAAGACAAATTTGAGGGTATTTAATTTGAAGGAAGCAGTTCACATCCATGTGAGACAACAAAATATATCATAGACACTAAACTTACTCATAGTTGGGATATGATTCAGCTAAAAGAAAATAAAATTCCTAAAGGATTAGTCTTTTTAGAAGAAATTTTGACAAGCATGATAAATTTATAAAGAAAAAGAAAGAGTATGGTGATACTTCTTCCTTGAAAGTAGAGAACATTAATCTAGGTAGTGCAGAAGAGCCTAGGATGATCAACCTTGGCAAGTGTTGATCTTAAGAAAAAAAGAAAGCATTCATCAAACTTATCACAAAGTACATTGATGTGTTTTCCTGGTCCTACAAAGACCTCAAATCCTTCTAGCCAAATGAGGTACAACACTATTCCACTCTAGCTAGAGGTGAAGCCTTTCAAACATAAGCCATGTCACCACAATCTAACCATATTAGGTACTATATATGTTGAAATTCAAAAGTTTATTGATGTAAACATCATCTACCCAATTCATCATTAAGAATAGTTAGCAAATATTATTCTAGTAAGAAATAAAAATGGGGAAATACACTTATTTGTTTATTTTCATAATCTAAACCAAGCCTCTTTGAAATACAATTATCCCCTACCCATTATGGATCACACCTTGCAAGTAGTTATAGGTTCAAAGATGTTATCCATGTTGGATGGAATTTTTGGATATAATCAAACAAAATTTGCTAAGAAAGATCAATACAAGACTTCTTTTACAATGCCATGGGGAAGTTTTGGTTATCAAAAGATGCTTTCTTGGCTAATTAATACTAGAGCAACCTTTCAACAAGTTATGGACCCAAATTTTGCTCATTTGAATAAAAAAGTATTGTGATATACTTGGACAATCTAACAAAATTTTCTAAGTAAATAGGTGATCATCTGGCTGATCTTGAAGAAGTTATTATCCAATGTAGGACACATGGGATTTATTTAAATCCAAAAAAATCAATATTTATTGTAACTAAAAGAAAACTCATTGGACATATACTTTCAAAAGAAGGGACCAAAATTGATCTAAAATGAATCAAATATATTTAGAGTTTGCCCATTTTGATATCCAAGAAAGGAGTGCACTCATTATTTGGTAAGGTAAATTTCCTTATAAGATTTATTCTTGATTTTGTTGAGTTGACTCACCACATCTCTGATATGATGAAAAAGAAATAAGATTTCAAATAGAATGTTGAAGGCAAGCTGGCATTTGAAAAAATTAAGGCAGTAATAGCTAAAGCTCTAGTGTTGGTTTCCTTGGACTTCATTAAAGAATTCATTATTTACTATTATTCCTCTAAGCATTCCATGTTAGCTATACTTTTTCATAATAATGATGAAGGAATTGATTCCGTAATAGGTTTTATGATCTATCCATTAAAGAGCTCTGAATTGAAGTACTCACAGATGGAGAAACATACTTTTGTCACAGTCAAAGCATGTAAAGTTTTTAGGTATTACAGTTTGTCTTCACATACTAAAGTTTATGTACCTAATATTATAGTTAAGTCAATTCTAACAAAACAAAAACTAGGATTACTGAGAGGCACTTAGGTAGCTAAGGTGTAAGAGTCTGATCTTGATATTAAACCTATAAAGTTAGTGAGAGGAAGCAGCTTATTCCAGTTGATGATAGAGAGAAAACTTAATAATATAAGTATAACATCTTTTTTTCATGCTAAACTATAGGAATAATTTCCCATGGTATTGTTTGTTGACCTAGTTGATGAATGGTACAACAAGATTAATTACTTATTGACCTGCGAAGAATACACAACTAATTTGACACATAAAAATAAGCATACCATCAAGATAAAATCAAAGGATTATGTCCTTTAGTATAATGGTCTATACAAAAGAGAAATTAATTGTGTATTTCTCTACTAGGTGGACAAAGAGCAACAAAAAATATAGATGGAGCAGTTTCATGACAAGGCATGTGGAGGTCACTTCTCAACAAGAGTCACAACCCATAAGATCTTATGAGTAATATATTTTTGGCCTACTCTATTTCAAGATACATCAGATTGGGTTGCTAAATGTTAGGCATGTTATCATTTTATAGGACAACTCAAGTTTTCATCCTCGCCTCTAAAACTAGTTGTTATTGATGAACCTTTCAATCAATGGGGCATGGACTTTATTGGTATGTTGAATCCTTCCTCAAGTGTTGGACACTATTATGTCTTGAATACTACTAAATATTTTAGAAAGTGGGTTGAATCTATTCAAGTTAAGCATGCCACTTTTGAAGTTATATGTGATTTCATCAAAGAGAATATTATTTTAAGGTTTGGCATATCTCATAAAATATTAATAGATAATGTCGCCAACTTTTCCTCTATAGAATTGAATAAGTTTTATTACTCATATGGGATAGACTTGGTTCATGATTCAAATCACTATCCTCAAGGAAATGGTCAAGATAAATTTAGTAATAAAAAATTGATGACCATCATTCAAAAGTTAGTGGATAATAACCAACAAACCTAGCACAAGAAGTTGTTGATGCATTATGGGCTGATAGAATCACCCTGAAGAAAGCTATGGGTATGTCTCCTTTTCAGTTGTTATATGGAATAAATGCTAAGATACCAATAAATATAGAGCTTATTTCCTTAAAATTTTCTAAATCCATTGAATATAGTACATATCAAGATTCACTAGACAAAAGAATCATGTTTCTCATTGAACTACAAGAAGTACATGTTCAAGTTGTTGACCAACTGGTTAATCATAAAATGAGAGTAAAGAAGATATTTGATAAAAATTATCAAGATAGGTAGTTTTATTTTGGTTATTTGGTCCTTCTATGGGATTAAAAAATTAATAGAAAGGGAAACATGGCAAGTTTAACTCTCTGTGGAAAGGACTTTTCATTATAAAGAGCATTGTTGGAAGAGACAACTTCATCCTAGCTTATCAAGATGGGATTGCATTGTTGTTACCATTAAATGTGTAGCACTTGAAGATCTACAATAATTAAGTAATAGGGTAACACATGTACGTATATAAATAAAGTTTTTGATATTTCTTTTGGTTTTATTTTTGTTTTCATGATTGTTTGCCTATCTTATTATTTTTTATGACTGAGTTTTTGCAGAGACCCCATACCCAATAAAAAATATGTGAAACCAAAGATGCTAGGATCTCACCCTTATTTCATTTTTTAGGATAAAAATAAAGATGTCCTTAGTTGAAGCCATTTAGTATCCCCAAAAGTTCACACTTCAAATTTTGGGGTACCCCTATTTAAAATTTTATATCCTTATCTTATGTGATCCATTTGTATTAGTTAAACCAGTCTTATGAATAAAACATTTAGCTTTTAGTATTTTTGTGTCTTATTTCTTAATTTCTCCAGTTGCTCCTAGTCACTATAGAGGATTGAAAATAGATTTCTTAATTTCCCTAGTTACTCCTAGTCACTCTAGAGGATTGAAAATAATTGCTTATATCCATCACTAAAAACCCATTTACTCATCTCTTTTAGTAAATCAAAGAATCTTAAGCATTTTGGTTCATTCATAATGTAAATCAAGTTCTCTAAACTACTTATTGAAAAGAAGTAAAGTTTCCCTGTAAACCTGACCTACTCTTCCTAGTTCAAACTAGATTTATCAATTTGATTTACTACATTGCTAAAACTAATCAAAGTAGTCTTACAAACCCACCAAGCATGGCCTAGACCTAATTGAGTTTTCGATATTACTTTATTGACATAAATTTACAAGTAAAAGTAATGTAGGTTAACAAACCTAAGCTACTCATCAACCTAGACCTACTTCGGCCTACGAGGATACTCCACTTAAAAATCTAAAAATAATAAAAGTGATTCAAAGATCCCAATAAAAGTTCCAAAGGCTTACGTGGCCTTCCCACGCTTGTTATTAATGAGCTAGATTTTTATATATTTTTTGAAAATCCACCTCATTCTCACCTAGAATCTAAGCTACTTGATCAAGTAACCATGTCTGTAAACCTTGATTCATCTGATTTCATCCTTTAGAGTGTCTCTGATCATTTTTTATTTGACCCATTTGCGTTTGAGGTAGGTGGATCTCACTCATGTGCTTTTCATAGCTTTTCATTTACCTTTTTCTTTTTATTTGTCTCTATAAATATTTATTGCACCATCATGGCTGTTTCTTCAATTAAATCTTGTTCATTCATTTTGCCTTTTGATTTTTTAAGCATGATTAAATGTTTTAAAACATGTATTTGTATTTTTAGTCATCATGTTTAATATTTGTGAAAACTCTATGAAATTGAGATTTCTAACATAAACCCTAGCAAATAGGATTCCTTGCCCATTCAATTTTACCAGACCTAACAACTTCCATGGGTTCCCCAGCCTTAATTACTTCCTCAAGTTCTCAACAATGAGTAACTACCCTCAAAAATCTTGATTCTTAAGAGCCTTACCCTTCAGATTTCCTAACCTTATTTACTCAGGCTTTCGAATGTTGCTTACTTGAGTTTCCCAACACCAAATAAATATGTTTAAAAAACACAATTTACTAGTGACTTAATTACCTAGGGTTCCAACCCCAAGTAGTTGACCTCAAAAACCCCAACCCTTAAAGAGCCAACCTACTAGGGTTTCTTATCTGCCATAACTTACTTTAGGTTTCTTAGATGCAATTGCTTCCCTTAGTAAACCTGAAGTCTTAAATCATGAAAAACTCATAAAACACTACTGAGACCTACCTATAATCCTTCCCTTTACTTACTCACTCAGGTTTTCAAGTTCAAGTAACTTAGTGATGAAAACCCAAAGTCACTAATAAATTAAAACCCAAAGTTGTCTGTACTTACTACTTGTGACCTACTCAAGTTTCCAAATGCTTAAAACTTGTGCACTTTTTAGACCAACCTGAGATTGTGGGACCCTATACTTAAAACAAGTTACTTAAGTTTTTCAAGACTTTCTGCTACTCAAAATATGAATTTTGTTTAAGGATATTGTAAGAAAAATAAGTTGACTCTTTTTAAAAACCAATTAAAGTAGTTAATCATCATTAAAGATCACACATCAAATTCTTCTAGAGTTAGTCAGAGCTAATGACTAGATCAGAGGGGTTAGGAAGATCAAAATAGGAGATCACCAAATTAGAAATACAAACAACATAGATTGAAAATTCTTAGAGTTGGCACTTGAGGAGATTATAAAACCAATCAGGAAAGCCAAATCAAAATCTTCAAATTTGATGCAGAGGCCTCACTTGTTCTCTGCTTACCAAGATCTTTTATAAGCTTTTTCCAATGTTACATGACCAATCACACTTCATGAGGGGTTAATAAACCATCTACTTGTCTATCAATACTGATTATAATTCATTCAAATCAATAAAAACATCAACACCTTATTTCTTTATTACCATCTCTTCAAGCATGCACTAATCAACACAAGGCAACTTGTCTTCTTAAGCCATATGAGGCATCAAACACTAAATACCTATTCTACATGCTTATATAACTCTGAAACAACCTTAAAAATACCAAACCATACAATTTAGCAAGTTATCATACCCTAAAATCTGACTTCTCTATCAAAATGGATCAAATGGCTTATAGGCCTTGTAGCCCTCCAAACAGGAAAATATTCAAATATGAAAACATACACTAAGTGTTAAAGAAAAATAATCACTATTTTAGACACCCTTTATCATTATTCAACTCTTCACCAAGTTTTAGGACCTAACTCAACCTGTAGATGCACTTTCTCTTTGTGTCTCTTTCCAATTAGGCCTTCATTAGCCCTATGCAAATCAAGGCCTAATGGTTTGACCAATGTGTAATATATATTAACCAGGTAAGAATTTTTTTAGTTACCCTTTATCTTTCTTATGATTATCCCAAATTTTCAAGTCTTCACCATCATTGTAAATATCATTTCCTTCAACCCACTTGACCTCTTCTTGTTTGCCCTTAAGCTCAACTTCTTGGTTTATGAGACAAATCCATACTGTATGGATGATACCACTTCCAAAACACCTGAATCATCCATTGTTTCACAAAAAAATCATGTTCACCAAGTTTTAGCTTCTTACAATGGTTAGAACTCCATTTTTAGCATTTCCTCCAAAATGAACTAACTTTTGCACAGTCCTAGACAGGGCTGGAAAGGATAAATTAAATATATTGAGCATAACAGGATTTAAAAAAATTATTCCAACTTAAAAATTTCTATTTTTTTATTCTAAAACTTTTATCTTTAGGCACCTAAGGTTAATCATGTATGGATTTTCTCATATTACAAAATTTTCTCAAAACTGAATTCTCAGGACAGCAAGCAGGCTGTTCGCAAATAATTTTATAACTTGAACACATTTGCCCTTCAAGCCTGAAATTTAATTTTAAATATATATAATATCATCCCTCAACTTTTATATTTTTAAATTAATGCTTGATAATTTGTGGTTTGTTCCCGGCTATAACCTTTGCATGATCTCTAGTGCATAAAACCTTGTTTTAGCAAGCTTCAACCAAAGAAAACATTATCAAATCTAATTCTTAAGTATCACAAGGACTAAATAATTTCCAAATCACATTTTCCTTATTTCTATGAACCTTATCAATATGCACAAACTAATCAAACACCCATTAGCATCATCCAATGAGGTTATTCCAGCTTAAACACTTAAATTTGCACCAAGAACATGCATTAAAAGATCAATACATACCATTCACACTCAGGCACTCCAGATGGGATATTCATTGGCTTTGTCCTTTATTTCATTTCTTTCAAACATCTCCTACAAACCCATATGCATTCCAATTCACACCTCTATGTACAAGGACCTAAAAAGGTCTATAATACACCCGAACTTCAAACAATGAACTTGATAGTTCTTGAATCTCACTTGAATCCATTTAAATGACTCCTAAAACCTCTATCATATAGATTTATGCCTCCTATACCTACTGATTCTAACTCCTCATCAATACAAACAAATTCTCTTTGTTTAGAATGGTCTTAAAACTGCCCATGATCTTCTCCTTTAACTTCTCAATTTTTAACAACTTGCCAACTTGCTTCTTTATCTTGACAAATTAGACTTTTATCCCCCTTACAACGTGGGGATTAGGTAATGAGATGTTGTTTCTAAGGTAGAAACACATTTACAAGTTTTTTTTCACTTTCATGAACCCCTTATGTGAGGTTTAGCACTTACTTGCCTCTTTTTAGAATTTGATTTTTCAAATCAATGTTTTTGGAGGGAAATTCTATGATTTGAATTCTCTTGCCCCTAGGGACCTTTTGACACCTAGAACACTTTTAAAACACCTAATATAGACTATTCAAACTATCTAAGACCTCATAAGGTCTTTACAATGCATTGCATGCTTCTTAAGACCTCTAGGCCTTTACAAACAACTTGTTTCCCTAAGCCTATTTACATGTTTGAGTGATGCTCCTGCATCACGTGAGGAGATTATAAAACCAATCAAGAAATCTAAATCAAAATCTAAGATAACTACATCCAAAAATCCCAAGATGAAGTATAAATATAAGGGGTACATATTTGAATCAAGTATATTTTCTAAGATAACTAAGATAAGTGACATAGACATGGGGCATGTGTCTATGACTAAATTATTAGAGAGATCCATGGCTATAACTAAGACTCCACTCATTCATGCCATAACTAGTAGTGGAATTCTAAAAGTTTTAGATTTCCCAAGCTAGGCTCAACTTCCTAAATTTGTGCTGACATGTGCCAAGTACTATGACTCTCTTACTAGGGTTGTGAGAGATGTTGCTAGAAATGTAGTTGTGAAATTGGATGTTTAATATCTAAAATATTGTCTAAATATCCCAACATCACTAAAATTAATTGATATGATAGTAGAAAAATCCAATAAGCAATGGGGAAACTAAGACATCATAATGTATTAAGATAATGAATGCATATTACTTAAAGAAGGTGAAGCAAGCCTCTAGAATCCCAAATCAAATAGTAAGATCTGACTTCATTCAAGAAGTAAATGAAATAATTCAATTACTATGAAGAATTAATGGATATAATAATTCCAAATGTCTCTGACCTTAGATGTATGTTTATACCAAAACCATTGATGTCACTAGGAGCTCATCCAGGATTGAGTGGACAAGAATGATAACTGATAATATAGATCAATAGTTGAGGAATGTATTACAGAATTTTGACTTCAAAATGACCTCATACCTTATGTATGTCATAGCTTCAAGTGGATCCTTTTCAAGACTAAGGATAAAAGGCACATTGTCATATATGCCAATATATGAGTCCTATCCTCAACGGGTTCTTTCAGAATACTACAAACATTACATTATAGTAAATGATGGGTTCTTTTATGAACTTATTTATAAATTAAATATAACTCTAAGGCATAAAAGAGTATTATATGAAGCATGGGATATATTTTCACAATATGGTTGAATTTTCATTCAATTCCTTGACTTTACATACATTAGAGTGGGAAGTTTCTTGAGAACACCTGTCAAATTACCCAAATACCCAAGTGACAAATGGATTCTCATGGAAATGTGTAGACAACTAGTTGAACTACATGTCTTGTAGTCAAAATATCATCATGTATCCATCAAATTTCCCATTGTCATTGGTCATTACCATTTTCCAAGCATTTATAAGGCTAGAAATGTATAGAAATATATGTACCATCATTACATCCAAGCATATTTTGAGTCTAGGATCAACTTTGATTGTGATTCTTTTCATATAGTAGGAGGGGATAATGTCTCACTTCCAATAATCATTTTTGGCAAAGATCATGGTAAGATTATTTCTAATAGAACCTCAAATGTCTTGGCAATGACTTCTACTTGGCTCCTTAACAAAGGCTAATGCATAAAGGAATCGATGAAAGAAACCACCCATGTAGGAAAAAAGAAAAAAGAAATAATACAAGGATAGAGTAGCTAACGACCTTCAAAAAAGATAAAGTTTAAAAGGAGTAACGATGATACGTATTCAATAGTAAAGGATAAGGAGCTTATTCAGCTAGTTGTTTCTACTCCACCATTGGCTTCTTCTATTGATATGACTATTCCTACTATTTCTAACACTCCTTCCATTCTAACTTCCAATGTACCCACCATAGATCCATCAGTACTAATGCCTCCTTCTAAGATAAATGGCACCAAATACCTTGAGAAGCCCATTCAAAAAGACACTAGTGCTCCTCCTCCTCCTCCTCCTCCTCCATCATATCCATTTGTTTCACCACCTTCTCCTCTAGAAACAACCTACCATTGAAAAGGAATCCATAAAAGTAACCATAAATAGGAGACTCCATCTTAGGAAGAGCAATAAGAAAATTGAAAAAAGTAGTTGAGCCCAAGAAGGAAGCTGGAGAAGAAGTAGTTGCTGAGAAGTCAAAAGAAGTTGTCCCTAAAAAGGAGAAAGTAGTTAAAATAGAAAAATAAAGAGAAGCTAATAAAGAATTAGATGTTGGAGTAGTAACATAAAAATTTGTTAAGAAACCCATGGAGAAGGAGGTAGTAATTGAAAAATTAATAGAGAAAGAGAAGGAAGATAACAAATAAAAAGAAATAAAAATTGAGAAACATGTTGAAAAGGATTTTAAGAAAGAGATTCAGAGAGAAATTGAGGCACAAGAAGTTCTTTCTCAGGAACTAGTGATTAGGGATAATCAATAGCAATTAGTGGTTCATATAGATATTTCCACTTCTATAGACTTCTCATCTTGGTTGGCTATGCAGACTACTTTAAAAGATATATAAGTGATAAATCTTGAGGAGATGGACTTATAACTATTGAGGAGTCTAGATAAGAAAGGCAAAAATCCCAAACCAACAAAATTAACTTCTAAATTGTTGATTGAATTTTCAGGAAAAAAGTTTGTAAAAGTGTTAACTCCTCCACAAGGAATGAGTAAAGGAAAATTTCTTAAAAAAGATTTAACAATCATGAAGGTATCTCTTGGAGAAGTTACTACTGAAGGTTTGAAACAAGACACCCAGACTTTGATAAATACTCTTTTTAAAAAATTTGATGAAGAGAAGGTTGCTAAGGCCAAATTGAAGGAACAAAATGCACAACTATGTGAAATAATTGCCAAGGTGGCAAAATTTATTTTTCAACAACCATTACTTTTATAATTTTTAGTTACATAAAAACTAATTATAAAAGTGGAAGAGACTAGAGATAAAGCACAATTAGTTGACAAGTGGATAGAGAAAATTCATAGAAATTTTCAAAAGCTCTTCCCTTGTTCTCCAAGTGCTCATGCTGATATTTTGAAGAACTTGGTAGAAGTAAAGATAATGATGAAAGAGATTGAGCTATAAAATGGTATTTTTGATTTGCAACAAGAAAGCCTACAGACATATGTAATTTGAATGAGAAAAATTTGATTGAATAAAATATTTCTCTCGATGTATTTGTGAAGAAGATAAAGTAGGTGGAGTATCTCTCATCTTTTTATATAAATATTCTACAGCTAATGAGTGAGTAAATGAAGAATTTGTAAGAAGAGGCACATAATGCAAAGATAAATCTAGAAGATTCCTTGTTTTGTATTACTGGTATCTATTCTAAAAATGTTTCAAGGACATCTGAGAAGCTATATGAACAATCCAATAAATTGATAGACAAAGCTACAACTCCTTTCATAGCCAAATCCATCAAGGAGTTAATTAAATATCAACAAGAGATAAAAAGACTTGAGCCAATTAAAATCTCATTGCAGGAGATTACAAAAATAAATGCTAAGATTTGAAAGAGAGAGACAAGCACTTGGTAATCCTAATGATGCAGCTATACAATTGATGATGTCTCATCACATCAAATATAGGGAGAAATGCAGAGAACAAGTTCATGAATCGGACTAGATGTTTACTCCAAGTTTGAAAAGAGACTTATTCCTTTCTTTTTCTTCAATATTCTTCTTTTCTTTTCTCAAATATATTATAATTAATCTTACTTCAAGTAATTACTTTGTAATGAGATGGCATTGAAAAATTTATTTGTAAAGTAAAATTGAAAGACTTAAGTAATTTGTCCAAAACACCATTACTTAAAGTCATTTTGTAAAAGCATATTATAGGAGCTACTTCTACGCAACATGCTAAGATTTGGTGTTTGATCCAAATAAAGAGTCCATGCATCACCACTTATCATCAACTATTGCATGTCATAGAAGATAAATTCAAGAAAGATGCCTCTCACCTATTTCAAGTTTTAGTGTAGCACATGGATATTGAAGAGATTGTTTCCTATTTAAATTTGGTATTTGAAAATTGTATAAATAAAAGTACAAGCCTATGTGATTGATAATGATAATTTTTTTAAGTAATTAATTTTAACCATTGTATGGGAAAGTTAAACAATCTAAAACTTTACGTTTAGATCTTTGGACTATTTTGTATGAATTTTATTGAAAGTGAATAAGAAAGAAGTTTGTTTTATAGATAACTTTGTGTCTGAGGGAATCAATATGTGCATCATATGAAGATAAAATGGTAAAATTTGTGCTATCTATTTATCTAAATTTAATTCATTACTTTCTTTATCACTTGTTGAGAATGTTATCACCATTATATGTTTATCTATTTACACATATACAGTAAACTCTATAAAACTATTAATTATGAATTGCATCTCTTTTATTTCTTTTATTTCTCAAGCATTCTAGTCTTTTCTCTATTTTCCAATCTATCTAAATCTTTGTTTACATTACCAAGACTAGTTGCTTACTTGCTACAATATCTCTTTGTTATGGCTCATGAATGAAGTGATTAAAGTAATACCCCCAATTATAATAAATTGCACATAATTTATATACTCTATGAATAACCATAATTTGTAAGTAATTATAAATAGATAGACATATTTGCATGGGAATTTCACCATTAAATGAATGGTATTTAATCCCATGACTACTTAGATAATTTTGACTGCATGCAAAATATCTAGCCATTAGGGTGGCACCCAAACTATTTCTCCTTGTCTTTAGTTAACATGTGAGTTGTAGAATACAAATAATTATGTCACCAAGTGGATTACTATGTCCCACCTCTTCACATGCCTTAAATTATCATGTGGGTCATGCCACCTCATCCCAATCTACCTCACTTACTGTATCATCAATTGCATCACCTACCACACCACCATGAATAGTGATAGTGAATAGTGCACATGAATATACCTATGAATATTAACTCATGAATAGTGTTCCACGACATCACCCAATTTAACCTACAAGAACCAAATAGGCTAATGATCTTCTTCAAATGTTTGTTAGGAAAAAGGGGGATATTATAGCATGGATTTCAAAGAGGATCAATTTAAACATTAGTCATGAAAACTCATAAAAGAATGCATAATAATTGACAATCTAAGCTAAAATATTCATGTGGGGGTTACTAATGATAACAAGATACAAATGAAAGAAATAAATCAACCAATACCTTCACAAATGACTCCATTACTCAAAATCAGCTCCAAGCATGTTCTCCCTTTGATCTAGAGCTCTAGTCTTTGTCAATAATGGCTTCTTTACTCCTCCATCGCCTCAATAACTCTATACATAATCTAGGCTCATGATATAAACTCTGCAATATGATATTAATGAATTTAATCCAAATTCAAATAACACAATAATTAAAATACAAAGGAATTGTGAAGTTATTTTAGCATTATAAGTTTACATAATTTAAGCTTAAGAAATGGTGTGAGAGCCCTCCTATTTTTAGATTTTTTTAATTGATCAAAATGAACTATGACTATCCATCTTGAGATTAAGATGTGTAGCCAAGAATCCATTAAATTTTGGAGGCTAAAATCAATAAATTACCTCATAATGATTTGTGGGGGAGGGGCATTAATTAGGCATGGGTGCCCATAATTTAGATATTTTATGCATTTATGGCTTGTGGATGCCACCCCATATATGATGTCACTAGTTGATGCAGATATTGGGAATCAATTTGAAATATTGAAATAATTAATAACCTCCATTAAAAAACCATTTAAGCTCTTGATTTGAATTAATTAGCCTTAATTAAGATTAATCAATATTTGTGCAATTCTTTGGAAATTGGTCCTCAATTAATCAAAATGGTCAGAAAGTCATATTAATGGGTAGTAATTTGACTCAAAAAGAATTAGAAGGTGATATTAGATGTGTCAGAATCATATTCCCATTTAGGATGTTGCCAACACAAAATAACAAAGGTACATGATTTGTACTAATGAATTAGAAGAAAAGAGTCATCTAGAGCACAAAAAGGCAAAATCATCATTTTGACTCAAAATGAATTTATCAAAATTAGGAATCACATAAAATTAATTTCCCTATTTAGGGATACATTAGCCTAAATTAAAATTTATATATAACAATTTCAAACTATTTATCACATTTTTTGGATTTTGGCCTAAATTGGGTATTTAGTGCAATTCGAGTAAGATTGATAATTTCAACATAAATAGTGTTAGGAATTAGATGTCTACATTTTACCCCTATTTGAGAAGGTGTATCAAGATATTCAGGTGAAGTAACATATTTTCAAAGAACATATTTTTTAAGAAGAAATTGGAAATTAACCATGATGCCCCCTCGAAAGGACATACTAGGATGAAAGAGAAGGATGGACTCTTAAAAAGAGAGGGAAAGTGAGAGATTAACCTGTGGAATATATCATATCCAGATGAGCTAATGTTTGAACACATGGTTACCATCAATGATCAAAATATAATTAGAATATTATGGGCCCTAAAGATGAGGGGCATGGGAAGGATTCAATAAAAACATATAAGAGACATACTTTAAACACACCCAATTTGAGAGTGCAAGATACGTACTTATGACATTGATCAAACCTGAGACAAGTTACACATTAAAATAGTGACATTATGGGTAGTATTCTAGAGATCTTAGAATTAGAGGAAAATAAGAATGTAGTCTCCAAAGAGATGATAATAAAAGGTGCCTCAGGAGGGTAGATATGATCGTGATAAGATAGTTGTGCCCTTGTAGACCAAATTTTTATCATTGATAAAGAATAAAAAATGTCTTACCCCTATAAATCTGATATATATTTGTTAACCCATTCAAATTTTGTGCCCCAAAGATGAGAGAATATTTGAACACATAGTTACCATCAATGATCAAAATATAATTAGAATATAATGGGCCCCAAAAATGAGGGGAATGGGAAGGATTCAATACAAACATATAAGATACATACTTTGAACACACCTAATTTGAGAGTGCAAGCTATGCACTTATGACATTGATCAATCCTAAGACAAGTTACACATTAAAATAGTGCCATTATGGGTAGTAGTATGGAGATCTTGGAATTAGAGGAAAATAAGAATTTAGTCTCCAAAGAGATGATAATAAAAGGTGCCTCATGAGGGTAGATATGATCATGATAAGATAGTTGTGCCCTTGTAGAGAAATTTTTTATCATTTATAAAGAATAAAAAATGGCTCTCCCCTATAAATATGATATATATTTGTTAACCTATTTAAATTTTGTGCCCTAACATGGGCAAATTGACAAGCAATGAGGTCAAGGATATAACCCAAAACATAGGTTAAATTGAGTGGATGTAAACATAGATGCAATGGTACAATGGTTTCTAGAGCCACAAAAAAACCATGAATATGAGGATTCATAAAGTAATAAAAGAGATGAAAATAAGAATAAAGATGGATGAGCTAACCCAAGATATGCCATATATTCAAACACTGCCTACATATTCTAAATGGACCTCAAGCCAATATAGTTCACCCAAAAATGGGAGAGAATGAAATGAGTGATAATTAAAATTGAACAAAGGTTGATTAGACTCATGATTTATGTGAATATATGCACTTCTACTCATAGATTCAGGTGCTAAACCTATTGAGCCTAGTTTATACATAGTGTTCTTGAGACCTATTCATCGAAACTATGTTGACATTAAGACTTGAACTTAGAGCACAAAGTGATTTCTATTAAAAAAATAAATTAGGCATCATAAGTATGAAGAACTTATGAAGATACAATATTTCAAGTGCATAGATGATCCAAAACATAAAAATTTTGGTTGAAATATAATTTAAGGAACAAGAACAACATAATTGTAATAACGTTATCTCTTAGAAGAGATATTTTATTTATCAAATTTGCAAATCTAAACATATGCCTATCTCTAAGAAGAGATGTCTAATTTATTTTTTGGGTTACATATTCATTATATAAATTTTTAAGGTAGGAGGAGGATGTGAAAGGTCACCAATCTCAAGGGAGATTAAGTGGTTTGACTTCCATGATTCACAACAATACAGAATTTGAGGAATTACTATTTTCAAAAACTTACTATTTTTAGACTACACTAGTAAAATTGAAATTTGGGTCACTTCCATTTGGTTTTCAATTGTCAAAACCCATCAATTGAAGTTCATTCCATCTCACAGTATTCCCCTCATTCTTAACTTTCCAATGGTTCAAACAGGGAGTCAAATGGAGCTATGGTGCAAAAGTTATGGCTCCTAGATGTTCTACCACCAATTAGGGTAGAACCATCACCCAAATTGTCACCTAAAATGTTTCTTAGATCATTCTCACTCCTTGAGAAGGAATGGTCCCCATTTCATCAATATTTGTCATCAAGTATGGTAGTTGTGTTTTGATTTGATTCTCGATGCATACTTGGAATGGATAATGCTTTATGGAGCTGTATAGGGCTTGATTGTTCACCACTTCTATCTGACCATCAATCTATGGATGGAAGGATGTGAACTTCTTCATCTTGGTATCTATTTACTTTTATTGTTGTGTTGTTTATGTAGTCAGGGTTACAACATTGACTCTTTTGGATTCTTGTGGCTTGACCACCATGATAACAAATTTCTTGGCACTAATCATAGAGATAAATGTAGAAGGTAGTACCTCTGGTACCGTATAGCACCATGTTCTAAGAGTGAGGGTGATCCTTCAAGTTATTGATTCATAGATGCCATGTCGATCATACATGAATGGTTGACCAAAAAGTACATCACAAACATCTAGATTGACCACATCACATAAGACCTCATCTTGGAAAGGTTTTATTACATATGAGAGAAGACATTGGTGGGTGACACAGAGGTTTCTCCCTAGACTCAACCATCCAATACTATATGGCTTTGGGTGAGCCTTCATGGATAAATTTAGGCTTTTCACAACATTAGCAGAGATTAAAGTATTTTGACTCCCACTACCAAGAATGAAATGCAGAGGCTTACCTTTCACCCATAATTTAGAGTGAAATAACCTTTCCTTGTCATCTAGTCTCTCCTCATGGGTCCATGATGAAGCAATGATGGCATTAGGCTTAGCATCTACAATCTCTTCTTCATCCTCTTTGACTGTAGGGTGTGTATGAAGTAGAGCAGTAGATGTTGAGGATTGTGACTCAAAAAGTAGGGACTTGATGGCTTTACATTCTTATTTGGAGTGCATTCCATATTTATGGTAATCACACCATTTCCTAGTCTTCCCTTCCTTTTGCTTCTAATTTTGGCCTCATGTTTGACCTTCTTTGTCACCTTTTCATTTTATAGGTTGACGCTTCATATTCATTCTTCCATGCTTCTGCTCAATCTTCACCACAAACTTGTATGCCTCACCAAGGGTTTACAGATTAAAGAGTTCCATCTCCCCCCATTTATACCATTGTAGTCCACCATGATATTTGAAAACCTTAAGTTTCTCACTTTTCTATATGCCCAATCTCGTAGATAGAGAATGAAAAATGTCAGTGTAATCTTGAACAGATTATTCTTTACCTTGGTGAAGTTGTTGCCACTCTATATAAAGATCATCATATCCTTTTATTGGGGTAGTATTCTTCCTTTACAACTTCTATGAAATCATCCCAAGTAGCTTTTTCCTCAAGGCCAATATCATCCATACTAAATCTCTTTTTATACACTTCCCACTAATTTTTGATAGGTAATGATGCTTTCAAAAGAGCAAAAGTGATATTTTCTTTATCAATGAATTTATTTATAGAAAAATAAGAAGATAATTGATGTAACTAATTTTATACTACATTAGCATTGATTTTTCCTTCAAATGTAGGGGTATCAAAATTCACCTAAACCTTGAAGGGTGTTGGGGCACTGAAAGGATGTGAGGGTGTAGATGAGGAGCCAAAATTTCCCATTAAGATTTGTTGGAGAATTTGGGAAAATTGTTGTAGCATCTACACTTGCTACTATTGAAGGGCTTCATTTACCATTTCCTTGAAAGGATTAGATGTCTCAGTGTTGTCCACCATTTGAGGTCATTTGGAGTGAATATATTGATAGTTCAAAAGCTCTATTATTTTCCACCCAAGCTTCTTATAGCTTGACCTCATCCTCAGGATCATACACTCTCAATATAAACTACTCTGATACCACTGATCTAAAACATAGAAGCTTTAGTTGAAAGATAATTTAAGAAACAAGAACGACACAATTTTAATAATGCTATCTCTGAGAAGAGATGTTTTATTAATCAAATTTGCATATCCAAATATATGCCTATCTCTGAGAAAATATGTTTAATTTCCCTTTTGGGTTACATCTTCATTTATACACATTTTAAAGGTAGTAGGAGGATTTGTAAGGTCACCAATCTCGAGGGAGATTATGTGTTTTGACTTTCACGATTCACAATAATACAAAATTTGAGGAATTATTATTTTAAAAAACTTACTATTTTTAGATTACACTACTAAAATTGAAATTTAGGGAACTTCCATTTGGTTTTTAAGGGTCAAAACCCAATTAGTGGATCTCTATTCAATCTCGCATCATTACCCTCATTATTAAATTTCCAATGGTTCAAATGGGGATTCAAATGGAGCTATGGTACAAAAGTTATGGCTCCCAGAAGTTCCGTCACCAATTGGGGTTGAACCGTCACCTAAATTGTCACTTGAAATGTTGCTCAGATCAATAGAGTTGGTTAAAATATGAATACCTATAACTAAGGATAATGGTATACAATGACCAAAATTAGAGTTACAACTATTTACATTTAAACAAAAAAGCAAAGAAAAAGATAAACATAAACATATATGAACCAAACTTAAAATCAGATATGAACAATCAGGATTCAAGTAGGAACAAAAAATCTTTAAAAATGAAAAATCAAGAAAACAAAGACGAAAGACCAAATAGGAAAACAAAATACCCAAAAACACCAACAACAATAAAAAAAACATAAAAGAGACAATCAAAAACATATAGGTAAACACGAACAAGGTGAGACAAGAACTAATAAAAAGATAAAAGGAGAAGAAACAAATGTAGAGGTGTGAAAGCACAAAAAATCACCAAGAAAACACAACCAAAATACTAATAAAAACTAATATAAACACACAAAAACAAAAACCAAGTTAGTTTGGTTTTAAAATAATTGTTCATGCATGTGTATTAGAGGCATTACTTTACACTACAATGTAACAAAGAACAAGGACACAAGAGTTGTTCCCTAATTAAAGAAGAACAATGGTAGAAGAAATAAGGGGAAAAAATAAAATGAAGGGGTTGGATGAGATAACTTTAGATGTATAAGACAAGTGGATGTTGCCTACATAGTTCCATGGATGCATGTTCCAAATTAAACTTTAGGCTAAATGTAGTTCTCCCAAAAAGTGGGATAAAAGACATGATGATGACCAAAAATATATAATTAATGTTGTAGAATAATAGGGAAGACTCGACAAATGTGGTTTCTCTTAAAAAATGGTAAGAGCCTGACATGGTGGGATAAGGAAGAATGATTTTGCAAAAAATCAAGTGCATGGGACAAGATGACTAACATAGAAAAAAGTTAATACGATAAAATGCTTGAAAAATGGCAAGATCATGAGGATCAGAATGCACAAAAAGTATAAGACAATGTTTTTGTTCTTTTCTGGATCATTTTATAATGTTTTTGGTATTTTTGGGATAAATTATGTATAAAGAGGAAAAAACTAATTCAAGAGATGACCGTCCAAGAGTAGAAGTTCTAATAAATAGATAATTCGGTTGCAATAATAATCATGGATATAAATAATGGACCAAGAAACTAACTGAGAGTTCTAATAATAATAAAAACTAGCTACAATGACACATACTTGAAAATCAGTGAGACTGAGGATCCTAAAAAGAAAACAATGTTCACCAAAGAGAATAAAATGTAATATAAAATAGTGTGTAGTGTAAAATCCATCTAAAAAACCATGTGACAGGCAAAGATCCTGAGCTGTAAAGGTGTTCTTGTTCACTTGTCTATAGAAGAAGCTACAAAATACTATCCTAGCTAAACTTCTTTATAGAACTAGCATTAAATCTGTTCATAATGTTGATGAGACATAATCAAGATCATAATTGATCAAAGGATAAAAGTGTTCAGGTTAAAACAAGCCCTAGATATAATAAATAATAGGGATCTTAAAGAGAATGACACAAGTTATGATAAAATGAATTTAGAGTACCAATGGTCCAAAAAAAATTCTCTATCTAGAGTCATAAAAGGAAGAGGGCTCGTGAGAGAGTAGGCCATGGTAGGATAAAATGGTAGGGTAAAATTACTTCATCACAATTTACTCCCAAGTAAGGGGTCTTGTAGATAATAGTTTGAAGTTGTTCGTGCATAAAACTTCTTAAGTGCATGATGTTCATAAGATCTAGAAGTTCTTCACCATTTGGTTTAGCTAGTCGATATGCCCCTAATCCATAGTTTACTATGATAATAAATGGTCCCAACTAATTAGGTTGAAACTTACCTTTTTTCTTACATTCAGCATTTGTGTTATTTTAGTTCTCTTTCAAAACTAGATCACCAATCTCAAACTCTTGAGGGAGAATGTGATTGTTATAGATAATTTGTAATCTATTATGATAGGCTTGTAAGTTTTCTAGGTCAGCTAAACACTTGCCATTAAGAATTTCTAGTTCTTACAGCCTTGAGACTCTATAGTCTTTATCATCTTTAATATGCTCCAGTGATACTCATAAGGATGCCATCTTGATATCTATCAGGATAATAGATTATATGTCATAAACAAGAGAGTATGGAGTGGCTCTATTTGGGGTTTGATGACTAGTTATATAGGCTCAGAGGGTAGGAAAGAGTTATAAGTTTTAATTATGACTAGCATCATTGACAATCTTCTTTAAATTGGCTATAATGGTTTTATTTGATGCCTCGGCTTGTTTGTTTTAGATTAAGGTTTAAATAGGTTTTGAAGGGACCCCAAAATCCTAAAACAAAGGAAGAAGGATATAACAATATCATCCCACAGTAAAAACAAACCTAAAGCCTACTGCAAAGCAGCATCAAAAATAGGTTTTACAGGGACCTAAAACCACAAATCAAGACCATAAAAAGAAAGACCCCAAGTTTTACAGAGACCTAGAAACTCAAATAAGTTTTGAAAACAAAGAACCAGATAATGGAACCAGTTATAACATCCAATAAAAAGGACCAGAACAATATGAACAAAAAGACCCTAGTCTTCTAATTCCAAGATCATCTTCACCACCTCCTTTCCAATCGCAGCAGTGTCCTTTATGGATATTGCAGCTGAAGTAGCAGCCTCTTGCATAGCTTTCTTCCTCAAGATCTATATGGTCCTCTTACTTGGCCCCTCCAAGGATTTTATTTCCTCATTAGCTCATTTTCCAAGGTTTGTTGTAATAGCACATATGTTAGAAGTAACCTCCTCCATCTTCATTCTACTTTCCTTAATGAGCCTTCTGATATTATTCTCATAATCTTTAAGTTTGATAGGAATATCTCTCATTTGCATTTCCAGATTATTGATTTTTTTCTGATCAGCTTCCTGATTATGTTCCATTATTTCCATTCTCTTCTTAAGGCCCATTATTTCCTTATACATTCATGAATCAACTTGAAGAATAACATTTGCTTTGCATTTGGCCAAATTCATGAAGGGAAACCTACTGTCACTCTGCCAAACGTCACTAATATCTTCTGTGTTCTCTTTTGGATTGACTTCATCCTTTTCAATTTGATCTTCCCTTTCCATTGTTTTCTGTTCTTTAGTATCAACAGGGTTTTCATTGTGGACAAGATCATCCTTTTCTTGTTCTCTAATCTCCACTGCATGATTGGCATCTTGAACCATATATTCCTTCTCTATTTTCGAAGTTGGATCCTCAAGTAAAATATTCATTTCTTTTTCACTTCCCCCCAACACTTGCTGATTATCCTCATGATCAAAGTTTTTCTATTCTATTTTTTCCTCTGTTATATCCCCTTCTTTTTCATTCTCACTTTTATCTTTACCTTCCAGATTAGAGCTAGAATCCCCACTATCCGTCCCTTCCTCTTCCTCCATACTCTCCTTCTTAGAACTTTCTGTACTTTCCCACTTAGCTTGTTTGTTACCTTATGGGTTATGTGGAGTTGATTTCTTGTGCTTGATCTTGAATTTTTCAAAAAGATCTTTTACATCTTGGTTTACAAAGGATCCACCATTATTGGATATAAGGCATGATGGGATGTCATATTGATAGAGATATGGTAATGGATGAATTTGGAAATCTACTTCTCAGTGATGTGAAAGGAATAGACTCAACCCACTTAGTAAAATACTTAATAGCAGTCAAGATATGTGTATAACCATCTAAATATGTTGGTTTTATTTTCCTAATGAGATCAAGGACCCATGTTAAGAACAACCACAGTGTTATGATCATCTGTAGTGGTAAATTATGTGCATGTATCAAATTTTCATGTTGTTGACAAGGAATGCACTTCCTTACATAATTACAAGCATTAGTCTCCATTTTTTCCAATAATATCTTATTCTGAGGAGTTTCTTTACTAAGACTACACTATTGGTGTGGGACCCACACATTCCTTCATGAACCTCCCTCAACACTTGCTTAGATTCTCCCAAAGATAAATAATGAAGAAGTGTTCCATCATAGCCTTTATGATAAGGCATATCTATTGGGAGGGTATAACATGATAAAGGGTGATGGAATAATTTATGTTGACTATTGGATAGGTCAATTAGGAAAATGTGATCATGAAAGTAGTTATAAAAGTCTTGAAACCAAGGTAATTTAGGTGGGGGATTGGGACTAGCAATGGTGTATACCCTTTCTAAATCTGGTATAACATGTGTAGGCTAAAGAATATTTTCAATCAGGAATTGATACTCTTTAGCTATGCCATCAATCTATATCATGAATCTAATCATTGCCACTGTATCGATAGATTTGTTGTTGGCCCTTGAAACTTTTTCAAACTATAAAGTTTTAAAATGAATTTTGAGATTATCAACAATTTTATTGTAAGGAATAAGCTTTTCATCTCTAGTTTGATACTAATCAGTGGTATGATTGATGATTAATTAGGAATCACCATAGACCTTTAAGATTTTAATATCTCACTGTATGTCAAGGTGAATCCCTATAATCAATGCCTCAAACTCAGCCATATTATTCATACAATGAAACTATATATGAAATTCTTTGGGAATAAGGACCCCCTAAGGTGTAATCAACAATATATTAGCTCCAGATCCACAAGATTTAAAGGAGCTATCAAAATATAGCTTCCATTATTTAGGTTCATGTGATCTTTGTTCTATTACCATAATATAATCATCTAGAAAGTCAAATTTTAGTGGTTGAGTATTCATGATATGGGATTCTACAAGTTGATCATAAATAACCTACCCTTTGATTATTTTTTGATTCAAATACTCAATGTCAAATTTACTTAGGAGCATAACCCATTTAGCCATGCATCCTTGAAGATTTTCTTTATAAAATAAGAGTTTGAGAGGGTCCACCTTGGTGATGATTATAGTTTTATTGTTTAGCATATAATGTCACAATTTCTGGGTAGAAAACACCATAGCTAAACATGCCTTCTCAATATGCATATAATTATGTTCATAAGCTACCAGAATGTGACTTAGTTAATATATTTCATGTTATTTACCTTGATCATCATGTTGGTCCAAAATTACCCCCAATACATGCTCTATTGTTGATATGTAAAGAAGTAGTGTTCATCCAGGTGTTGGTGGTATTAAGATTGGTGGATTGGCCAAATATGTCTTGAGTTTTTACAATTCTATTTGATAATATTCATCCCATTGAAAAGTTACCCCTTTATTCAAAAGGTGGGTAAATGGGTGGCACTTATTTGCCAATTCATAAATGAACCTACGTATAGATTAGATCCTTCCTTATAGGCTTTGAAACTATTTGAGATTGTTTGGTGGAGGCATCTCCATAATGGCCTTGACCTTGGTAGGGTCAACTTCAATCCCTCTTTGTGATACAATTAAACCTAAAAATTTCTCTGATGTGACTCTAAAGACACATTTCTTAGTATTTAGGTAGAGTTTATATTCATGAAGCCTCTCAAAGATTCTCCATAAAACATCAAGATGTCTAGATTTTTTTATTTATTTTAATAGTATATCATCAACATAATCCTCAATAATTTATTTGGGCAATAATTTAGGTGATAATTTGAGTGATGGTTCTACCCCAATTGATGATGGAACTTCTGGGAGCCATAGCTTTGTCACCATATCTCCAATTGGCTCACCATTTGAACCATTAGAAAGATAAGAATGAGGAAAAAATGGTGATATGGTATGGATATTTCTCAATTTATTTTGACACTATAAAACCCAATGGAAGTTCCCCAAATTTCAATTTTAGTAGTGCAGTCTAAAAATAGTAAGTTTCTAAAAATAGTAATTCCTTGAATTCTGTATTATTTTAAATCATGGAAGTCAACCCACTTAATCTCCCTCAAGATTCATGACCTTCCACATCCTCCCCCTACTTTTAAAATGTGTATAAATGAATATTTAACCTGAAATGTAAATCATACATCTCTTCTCAGAGATAAGCATTTAGTTGTATTGTGATCTTGAATAATAAAAAATCTCTTCTCAAAGAATTCATTATTACTGTGTTATTTTTGTGTTCTTGAAATATTTGTCAACCAAAACTTATAAGTTTTGGATCAATAATATTTTACATCATTTCATAGAAGATGATAGTCATAACACATTGATATGTGGTTCCAGCATTCTTTAAGCCAAATGGCTTGACTTGGTAAAAAAATGTTCCCCATATATTGGTAAATATAGTATTGTGTTGATACTTTTGGGTTATCTTGATTTGATTGTATCCAGAAAATCTATCCATTAACAATAGCATCTCATACCCAGTAGTTGAGTCAAAAAGCATGTCAATGTTGGGTAAAGGAAAATCATCTTTGGGGCATGCTTTGTTGATATCTCTAAAATTAGTACAAATACATATACCCAGGGTCTTTTTATTTAATAGGACTATACTTGAGATCCATTTAGATTAATCCAGTGGCCTAATAAACCCTTCTCTTAAAAAAAATTCTAGTTCTACTTTAACTAATAGGGTTATACGTGGATGCATCTTCCTCAACTTCTACTTGACTAGTTTAGCATCAAGATGGACAATAAGAAAATGCACAACCAAATCTAGGTCCAATCCTGGCATGTTATAATATGCCCATGTAAATATCTCAATATAATCCCTTAGGAGGGATATAATTTGTTCATGTTTTTCTTCAATAAGGGAAGATTCAAGATAAACAATTTTATCCTTATAGGTTCTTAGGTTCACTTTTGTCATGTTTTCCACAAGGAGTATGGATCCATCTTCTAAAATTATAGGAAAAGTATAATCATGATCCTTTTCTTTTGATACATCTTCTTGATGTTCCTTCCAAAGTTTTGGATAGTGTGACAAATCAAAATCTACCATCTCAAGTAAAGGCTATGTAGCAAAAACCTCTAGAAACTCAAAAGTAAGATGCTCAAACATTTGTTGTTGTTCTAAAGAGATGTTTGTACTATTTATAGTACTTGGGCTAGATGGACCTTCTGTGTCTAAGGGGATGATCAAACTTTCCCACCTAAGATTTCCTAAAATAAGTTTTCACTCAAAGTCTTGTCTATTTATTTACTTTTTCCCTGATCAACGAGCACCTCAAATAGGTTTTCAATTAAATATCTTTATGTTTCATCTTTATTATGATAAATAAATTTTAATTGATCTCCAAAGTAGGTAGAAGGATGAAATGAAAAATAAAATCCTTATTTGTGATCGCCAATGGGAAATCCATCTCTTAGGCCCATGTATTCTGAAGTAATTCTTCATTTTAAAACTCATTGAGGCATATGACTAAATTTTGATGGTCCCAATCAATGAGGTTAAAATGGAAAAGGCATAGGGAATAATGAGGTTCTACTTCAGGATGGGAAACTCCAAATGGTAAAATATGATCTACTTCAAGGTGGGAAGCACCAATAGAATGGGTTCTTGCTTCAAGATGGGAAGCTCCAATGGTTAAGGTTAAAACAACATCTAAATCAAATAGTTCCATGTCAAAAATCTCATCAAAAAGGATATAATGGGAAGATGTGTCACTATCAAATATCTCATCACTAGTCAATTTAGAAGAATCACTATTGAAAGTTATGAGGTCACCCTCAAGTGGTATAAATCTAATACCATAATTCAAATTAGGTACTCCAACTGATAAGGGCTCCAAGATTCCTTGCACTCATGGGCCAATGCCTTTTCCTATATAATCAAGATGATCCATGATCTGATTAGGGATAAGATACTTTGGATTCTAAAATAAATTAGCAAGGCTTTCAGAATATAACCAGTCTCCTTCAATAAAAACCTCTTGATCTTTCTTTAGTGCAATAGTAGGTACAAATACCATAGGTGTTTTTTGTTATTTCTTCTTTTGTTGCCAAATCGTTATGGGTTAATTAATATACTTTGAATGTTTAGGCTTATTGAATGTCCTTGGATTTTTTGGAAAATTTTCAACATGGAAAGCATCATTAAGATTGTATGTGGAAATGCCCATGTCTTGAATAACAACCTGCTTCACAAGAGTTATGGTAATGAATCAACTGAAGTGGAAGCAAGATCACTAGGATTGATATAATTGTATGGAGGTGGATGTGAAATTATATACTTATTCTTCTTTTTAATGAATTCAAAACTAGGACAATAGTTATGATTATGTAATTAGGCCTCAATATGTTTACAATACTCATAAGGCTATTGATAGGCAAGAATAATAACCTCAATCCCATCATGGGGAAACTTAAGGCACTGATGCAAGGTGGAGGGAATATCCTATACTTCATATATCTAAGGATGGATAAGAAGTATGTTATAAGTAAATTAAATGTCCAGAATATGAAGCAATGTATGATGTGAAATGGACGCAACAATGATTGGCAACCAAATAGTACTAGCAGACTCCCTTTTAGTGTTATCATAAGCCTTAATGGTGATCATCTCTGGCTAAATGTATTTCACAGTATATCCAAATCTTTGTACTAACTTAAGAGATATGATCTTTAACCTTGAAACAATGTCTATAATAACCCACTTGATCTTATGATTTTCAATTATTACTTCAATGTACAGTGGGTTATTATGGTTTGGTCCAAATGTAGACATGTATTTTTTATCAAACATTACTTGAAAAAATGAAGGAAAATGTCCCACAAGGTTCTAGAACTCTTTAGGATTTATATCATTGGGGATAGTGGATTTTTTTTAAAGATTATTCAGGATAGTTATATGGACCGTAGATGTTCGTAAGAGATCTAAAATGGAAATCTGTATAGGGGTTTCACTCAATTATTTCGATAGACTATAAGGATTTTCTTAATTAGGATGAGTCAACTTAGCTTTGGTTGAAATAGTAGTTATCTTTAAATTCATTGGTGAAATGTTCACATTGGGTTCTATGAAAGAAGTAGGCAAAGGGCCCTAGAGAGCAACTCATGAGCATCTAGTTGTAACTGCATAACCTAGAGGTGGTGAGGAGATAATATCATTAGAAGATGAAGGCAAAGGGTCTTGGAGGGTGACTTGAAAGAGTCTAGCTATATTACTAAAATTTTGAGTCGGTAAGGAGCCATTATAATTAGAATAAGGGTGTTGTCCAAAAATTAGAAACCTATGTAAATGGAGTCACAATAAAATTGTGAAAACTTAGTATGGTATTACTAGAGAGAGAGGGTGTTGACCCTATAATGATGGGTCCCATACTATGAGTATTACAAGATGATTCACATGGTTTTCTAGTAACAGTGGAAATATGGGTTACAAAAATGCATCCCATGGTATTGTTATAATTTTAAGGCATGTTATTATAACCCACATTATTAGTATGGGTATTATGATCATGATTATACTCATGATAATTATGATTTTAACCCTAATTCTAGTTATAATTCTACCTTTTTCCTTGGTTTTGTCTTTGGTTTTGATTGTTCCTTAGTGGCAGTTGATTATGTTGAATAAAAGGGTCCTTATAGATTCCCATATCCTAATTTATGTCCTAATTAGGGGCCAATTTAATCTCAACTTCACCACTCTCAATGAGATCGATAATATGTCATAATTAGATGCAATTTTAAGAACCATGACCAATAACATGATTAAATGTGTACCATTCATTCTCTTTGTACCAATCTAGTTTTGGTTGATCTTGAGGAAATGGCCTTGGTACTAGCCATACAATCAGGTTAGTTGATATGAGCTTTTGGAACACTATTTCAATTGGTTCTCCCAATTTACTAGAGACCCTAAAACCATCATGGTTTGTTCTTTGTGGATGTTTTCTCTACAAATTAGGTGGTGGATTAGGGGGAGATAATTGTACATTTGGGGCTGGTGGAACCTGTACCATTTATACATGCCTTGTTTCAATCACCCCATTTCCAACCATGTTCTTGTTCTTGTTAAAGCATTTAGTCTTATCTTATGAAACTATTTAACTAAAATATGGGGTTTTATTTGATGTTTGACCCTATGCATGAATCTTAACAATTCCCTTGGTAATAAGACCCTTCTCAATCTATACACCTTTATCTATGATCTCCTTAAATGAGTTAGCACAAGCTAGACAAAGATTGTGCATGACCTCTAGATGTAAGTTCTATACAAATATATCTGCCAACTATTTGTTTGGAAAATTATGTTGAAAGTGACGTACTAATGCTCTCCACCTATATAAATATGTGGTGAAGCTTTCTCCATCTCATTTTTTGGCTTTGCATAAGTCAACAACAACCAATTCATGCTCTATGTTTTATGAGAAATAGTTGATGAACTTTTTAGATAAGTTATTCCAATCTTTAATTAATCCCTTGGGTAACTTAAGTAGCCAATCTAAAGATTATCACACTAAACTTCATGAAAATAATCTAAGTAAGAACATGCTATCATAAGCAACCTCTTGGCATAATATGAAAAATGCCTAGATATGTTCACGTGGCTCACCCTTTCCTTTGTATTTATCAAATTTGATTATCTCAAAATAACGTAGAAAGGAGACTTAGAGAATGATTAAATCAAATGGATATGGACATATCTCATCAAATTTGTACTTTTTGATCATGTTTCTAGTCTCCAAACATGACATAATCTCCTTCATAGAGTTCCACTCTTACATGTTTGGTACATTCATAGGTGGAACATATTTCTATTGGGTAGAATGTGCCCCTATTATTGTTGTTGGGGTGGAATATGCCCCTATTATTGTGTGGATTTGTGAGGGATGTACTCCTTACATTCTACGATTTGGTTTTGATTTGCTCTTAGATTAGAGTAAATAATCCATTGATTCTTTGGAATATGTTGCCTTGAACTATATGTGCTTTGTTGATTTTGGGGAGTCCTTGGTCTATTCACCAATTTTTGTGTTGTTGAGATGAACTAGATAAATTGTCTTGAGGTATCTCCTCAATTTGAATTGAATGTTTAGGTCTCTATGTTTTTAAAGTAACAATAGGTCCTTGATGGTTAAATAATGTGTGTTCTGTGTCTAGTGGATCATTTTACACTACCTCTTATGTCTTGTTTTGTTCATTAGAGACACTTTGATCAATTATTATCATGTTATTAACCAATGTTTATTGTGTAGGTTCAATCACATTT
Source organism: Torreya grandis (assembly GCA_037957365.1). Lineage (NCBI taxonomy): Eukaryota > Viridiplantae > Streptophyta > Pinopsida > Cupressales > Taxaceae > Torreya > Torreya grandis. The sequence continues at coordinate 2,167,660 of JARHVA010002700.1, read as the reverse complement.
CCTTATTCCTTGGAAGCATTGTTGTAAATGGATGTAGTAATTAGAGAGTCAGTTAAGTCCATGATAAGTTTATTGGCATACTATTGACTTATTTTCTTGATGTTGATGACAAGATTTTGATCAATTGGTTTTGACTCTAGAATAATTCATTTACCTTTGTTAGAAGAAGAAGGTATGTTTGATTATACAAAATCTTTCTCTTGTTTTTGTTTTTCCCCTTCTCTAACCAAGGTGTGTAATAGCTCTATACAAAAATTTGAGGGTAGTCTAGCACCAGATTATATCAACCAAAGGAGTGATTCATCTGAATTTTCTTAATATTTAGTATAATCCCCTTTAGATACTATAGATGTAGGAATGTCTTGAAAGATAAAGGAATTGTCTTGTCCATCATAAAATTTCTCATCCTCATAGCTAGGGCCATAAGGGACCCCACTATGAGTGAACCTTTGAGTCATGTCTAGATAGGGTTACTCTATACATTTAAATAGATTTGGATCAATGTTTTGTAAATTTTTTAAATAAGGTATGGATTTTTATCTTTCTTCCAAATAAATGACTAAGGTACCAAAGAGACCATAAAAGGATGGTGGATTGGAACCACACATAATTAGAAGAATGTGTTCACAAAATTACTCAACCTCTGGGTAAAGCTGAAATATTATGAATTGGAAGAGGGTATGATAACTCAAAAATCCTAGAGTGTCACTAGTACACTAAAATGTATAATTTTGAGATACATCAATACCATAAAAACTAGTTCAACTTTGATGAGTTATTACTATAAAACTAGAAGAAAGCCCTTCAGATTAGGAAGGAGATAAAAACATGCAAGAGTTCCTAAGTATAAAACCAGAACCAAATGGGTGGCACAATGTCTCCACATGGTAATAGGAATGGTAGTATAAAATGTGTTCTAAGACTCAAATCATGAGTGATATGCAAGATGACTATAATCCACCAAAGATGATAATGAGATAATAAGTCTATAAATAGCCCTTAATTCAAATTTTAAATTGAACCCAAGTTAAAATAAGTCAAGTGCAAATGGTGAACCCAATTTAACACATCAACCTTTAAAACTTAGAAAATTCCAGTTTTGAATTTAAATTATCAATGAGGGACTTTAAGAAAATTTGGCAAATGATCGAGACTCAAATGGGTAGCATAACTGCACTAAAATGTATGATATGACACAATGTTTTAGATGATAATTTTGAACAAAGAAAATATGATTTTCACTTGGATAGTATAACACATCCTTGTTCAATATATTTGCGGAAAATATGTTTGGTTTTGACATTTTGTTAATAAGAAATTTTTGACTCAAACAAACACCAAGTAATCTAAGACCAATTTAGACAAATTCAACTAAGTAATCATCCTAAGCCCTAAACTGATAAGGTGTGAAAAAATGGGGTTGATTAAAACTAACAAGTTTTTGCACATTTGTAGATAGATCCCATGTCTACCGAATTTTATGTCAAAAAACAAGATAAGCACACATCATTTAGGTCTACATCATATGGTTTATTTTAAGAATTTCTTGCCCTTTTTACAACCACTACATCCAGCACTTATTTAGTGTAGTGTGATGTCCAACATGCTTAAACATCTTGGGCTTATCCTCTTCTAACATAGATAGTTTAATCACTCAAACCACCATCCCAATGAGGGGATCCTAATTTATATACCCTCCAATGGAGAGGGGTTGAAGAAATGCTGATAGATGAAACCCTGGGTTAAAGCTTCCTTATAAAACTTATGAGAGGTGATGAAATCCCCCTCAAGAGCCAAGATTCAATGAAATAAAAATTAATTAAAAGAGCTTTAAAGTTGTTTCTAGAGCACCCAAGCTATGTGGGTCTTGGGGATAGCCTTTACAACATCTTTTTTACACCTTTAGACTAAGGCAATTTACAATGAAGATGGCACTTTTGATCCCACAATTTCTTTATAGGGGACGGGGGCAGAGCATACATATACAACTTCATTTTTAAATTAAAAAATCTAACTAATAAATAATAAATGACTTTCTTAAAACAAAAACTTAAAAGTGAGTTTAATTTTAAAGAACTAAAATGAAATATTTGGTGTTATTCTTTATCCTATTGGTCTTAAGTTGCAAAGCTTTGAAAGAACAACTACAAAATGATTCAAGTAAACACCCTAAATTTGAATTTAAGAACCAAATAAAAATTCATAATTATTTTTAAGCATCCAAAATAGGTCTAAAAATACTTAATTATGCATGATTTGATCACTTTTTAGGTAGTTCATACAAGAAAATTGTCAGAATGTTGTTTAGCTTTGAAGCTCTTTTGTGTTTGAGACAAGTAACTTTAGAAAATAAGCTCTTGGGTTTGTGTTTCACCTATGAACCTGAAGGAAAAAATATTATTCTCACAAATAATTTTTAGGTCAATAAAACACAAAAAAATAATATTAAACTTATGAAAACATGCAAACAACAAGTTAAAAGGCTAAAAGCAATAAAATCAAACACACAAAACATAAAAACCTGCAGTGTTTATTTTGAACATAACTTTTACAATATATATTATTTTGTTGTTAAATATTTATAAGTTTTTTATAGGTCTAATTTGCACCTCTCTAAAAAAATTCAAGTCAAAAACTTGAATAACAAAAAAATTATTAGCTCTGTACTAGTTATTTTTACCTAAACAATAGAAAACAAAAAGTGACAATCACTAAAAGAGTCACAAATTCTAAACTACAAATCATATTTTAATAAAATATTTAAATAATTAATATAAACCTAGTAAGAACAACTTGTCAAAAATTTAGAAAAAAATAATTAACAGATTAAAAATCAGATCTATTTTAATAGCTATTTGTGTTCAAATATGTGGGTTGCATAATTGTGTCCCACTAGATGTGCCAAAATGTAGCATGAATTTCAAAGAGGATTAATTCAAAAATTAGTCATGAAAACTCATAAAATAATGCATAAGAATTGACAATATAATCCAAACTATTCATGTAGGGGTTGCTAATGATAACAAGATACAAATGAAAGAAATCAATCAACCATTACCTTCCCAAATGACTCCATTACTCAAAAGTGGCTCCAAGCATGTTATCCTCTTGATATAGAACTATAGTCTACGTCAAAAATGGATTAATTTCTCTTCCATTACCTCAATAACTCTATATATAACCTAGGATCATGATATAAACTATCCAATATGCCTATCAATTAAGCTAATCCAAATGCAAATAACATAATAATCAAAACATAAATCAATTGTGAACGGCTTTTAGCATTATAAGTTTCCACAATTTAAGATTAATAAATGGTGTGTGATCCATCCTATTTATATATTTTTATAATTAATCATAATGAACGATGACCATCCATCTTGATATCAAGATATGTGACCAAAAATCCATTTAATTTTGGAGGCTAAAATTAATAAATACCCTCATAATGATTTGGGGAGAAGGTTCCCATATTTTAGATATTTTATGTATTTATGGCTTGTGGATTCCACCCCATAGATTATGTCACTAGGAAATGCAAATATTGGGAATCAGTTTCCAATATTGAAATAATCAATAACTTCCATAGAAAATCCACTTAACCTCTTGATTTGAATTAATTAGCCTTAAATAAGATTAATCAATATTTGTGCAATTCTTTGGAAATTGGCCCTCAATTAATCAAAATGGTCAGAAAGTCATATTACTTGGTGGTAATTTGAGTCAAGAATATTTGGAAGGTATTGTTAGATGGATTGGAACTATATTTCCATTTAGGATGTTTCCAACACAAAATAACAAAGGTACATGATATGTACTAATGAATTAGAAGAAAAGAGTGATCTAGAGCACAAAAAGGCAAAATCATCATTTTGACTCAAAATGAATTGATCAAAATTAGGAATCTTATAAAATGCATTTCCCCATTTAGGTATACATTGGCCTAAATTAGCACTTGTATATGACAAATTTGAACCATTTAGCATGTTTTATGGATTTTGGCCTAAACTGGGTATTTGAGTGCAATTTGAGTAAAATTGATAATTTCAACATAAATGGTCTTAGGAATTGGATGTCTACAAATATTAAAACCATAAATTGAAATAGTAAAAAAAATTCAAGGAATAACTACACTTGTATGTGTTTTATAGATAAGTATAAATGACGAGGATCAAGGATTGACCCAATCATTATGAAAAAGAAGAGGTAACTTGTAGTATCTATTCATTTCCTAACTAGTAAAATTTTGTCACTTAATTTTGTACTCTTGGAGAGGTAGTTAAAACCTTATCCAAATTGAGTGTGTAGCATGGGATTACCTATAGACCTGTGGTTTATCTATAACAAGGGTAAACCTCTAGATTGAAGGGATAGCTCCCTTGATATATCTTATTGAAGTTCATCACCTATACTAATAGATTATTGAAATGAAAAGGGATAGAGAGGACATGTAATAAATATAATCTAATGAGGTGATGTACCAAGTTAATCTCCAAAAGATTACTATGAACATGCACTATGAAATATGATTCACAAAAATGACTTCAACACCCAAGGTTTTTATAACATAAGTATTTCAAACATGAAGGTGAGATTTAATGCACTTCCCAAGGTGAATGAACAAGAGACCTGATTGTAGACACTATTACTCTTCCTTAAATTTAGAGATATAAAATAACACTAAATACACTTCATGTGACATGTTAGAGAGTATAATACTTGCATAAAACATGAAAGAGTAAGATGAATGCAAGGATAGATGATTATCACTTGTCATTTTACTATGCACTACTTCACACACTTAGACAAGAAGTTTAAAACTCAAAAATAGATTGAAATATTTTATTCAAAGGAAAAAATAGTACTCAAACCAGTAGGGCTTCACCATACTAGATGTGGATCCCTCTACAAATCTAAAATTGGTTGCTTATATAGAGAAGTGTGAACAAAGAGAGAGGGGTGTATTAGAAGGTTGACAAGTGTCCATTTGAGTTAAAATAAGTGAGTCATGAGATAGTACAAATAGAATTTCAAGGCAATGCTTCTCACTCATAAAGATTATCTAACCTTCCAAATGGTATAGAGGCTACAAATTAGCTTGAAACCTTAATTATATTCTTGAAAAATTCATTTCTTTACATGAAAGGAGTGATAAATGGACTTTAAAATCATGAATTCACCATTAAATTATCTCATACAACTCATTTGACATCTTCCACTCCTTAAGAAATTCTTTTTATTTGGCATTCCATCATTCATGTGCATAGGTGTCTTGAAACTCTTCATTTCCCATGCCTAGATTGGTCCAAGTGGCCTAAAACTCAAGTTAATATTATTAAAGTCATATTATCTCCATGAATGGTCTTAAAATATGTTAACAGATCTGAAACAAACCATTTTGGTTTTGAGAACAACTCCCAAGAGTTTTTTTTCTCCTTAAACCCTCACTAGGCATATTTCAATTATAGCCCTAAAAACCTAAAAACCTCCTTTTGTAGGGATTTTTATGGATGATACTAAGAAAAAAATGGAATATACTAGGACCCATTATGTCCTTACATCTTTGTGTCAAATTTCATCCCCTGAATTTGAGTGTAAGTCCATCTTTTTTACCTTTATCTCTCTTGAATTAGGCCTCTTTGATTAAAACCTTATTTTTTCTCTATAATTATGACACATGTGGTGTATAACTCAAAATAATGTGACTCACTTTCTCTAGGATATCACCAACCTCCATGTCAATTTTTATGTTCTTAGACCTTGTGTAAGTATGCAAACCAAGAAATCACCTTGTTACCTAGTCTCATTTTGAGCATGTTTGAGACTGCCTCAAAGAATAAGCCTGATTTAATCACCTCTAGAATATCATATGAAATTTTTTGGAATTTTAGAGTTATGAAAAATCCCAAATGACCTTATCTAATGATTTAGAATCTCTCCCCTTCTCATACCTATGAAACACCAAAAATCATGCAAAACAAGTCATTTATGGTAGTCCATACAAGTTAAATACACATCAAAGTGCATGTTTATAAACTTCTTAGAGTCCTAAACAACATCCAAAATGTCTTAGGATAAAAATATGGAATTACATGTGATTTTGAGGTCTTTTTTCTTGACTAGTCATTATCAAGGTTTTAAGATGGTTTAAGACTTATTCGGGGTCTTAATGATTGTTCATAAAGAATAGATCACCAATTGACCTCCTTCCACATGTAAAAACTTCTTGAATGTCATCCTCAACTATCCTAAATGGATAATATTCTCATGAAAATTTTGAGAAATGTTATGAGTATGTGAAGTTACTCCTTAGGTGGCATGCTTTCTTAAACTTAAGAGAAGTCAAATTTGAGTTTTGGGTCTCAAAAATCATTATCACTATGGGGAGAGGTTGATACACCTATAAAAAAATACTCCCCATTATTATATATGATTAGGTAGTGATCATTACCTCACTATATGTATCTGGTGTACCAGTCAGGGTATTTTGGGTTATGGGTTTGTCACCTTTTTGCTAGCCCTCAAGGGCATTGGATGAAAAACTAAGGTGTGTTTCCACCTCAAAGTATGAGACCATTTTAATGTCTATGTAATACCTTAGGGTCCATTCATGTGGTTTTAAATTCTTACTTTTTGTTTAGACCTCAAGCAGACCCCTCAGTCTCATGATTACCTATTGCCAATATAGTAGTCAAGGTTTGAGACAAAATAGTGGGTATGTATATTGTTAGTATCACCCTGATGTGACCATGAATTTTTTTCCAATCAAGAATATCTTGTAATAATTTTCAATGTGTGATTATGCCTATAGAACACTCAAAACACCAAACTCTCTCATGACAGGACTGAAAGATCTGACTGTGTGTTGATGGACTATATATGGAGTTTAGAACTCAATCTTCAATTTATTTCATTGGGTCTCAACACACCTAATATCCTGTTGTCAATATTGGAATAGGCCTCAGATCCTTTTATATCATTTTTTAATCATTTCTTCAAGTTTAATATCAATCTACTTATTATAGCCTGTAGATGCATTCTTGACTATATATAGGGTATCTTGACTATAGACTTTGGTTTTTAAGAATTCACACTCACATCACTAATATTATTTAATGGAATTGAACTTAGTTGAAGTTCCAATTAGGTTAAAGCACTTATTAACACCTATACCCTTCCTTTAGGTCTAAAAATGAACTAACCTTCTAAGTAGGCCTATAGGTGCCTATTAAAGTCATGATTGTATTAGATGTTTAGACCTTACCCTCACATCAATAGCCCTATTTTAGCTATTTTTAAATTATTTGAAATTTCATTTTAGGCTTAGATCATCTCTTCATTATACTCTATCTCCTCTCTAATTATTTATTAATGCTGACACCTTACAAGGCATGGTTGTAGGTGCTCAATAGGGTTATATATAGGAATTTTAAGATCTTAAACTCAGTCCTTTCATATGTCAATATGCTTGAAGGATATATATTAAAGGAGTTGATTTCATTGTATATGCAGGGTCTATAAATTCCTTGATGACATTTTCAAATTGTTTTTCCTTTACTTATTCCATAAATACTTATTGGTGGATTTAGACTATCAACTCAGTTTCATTGACTCCATTGACTTTTCAAGTCTTTTGTCTTCCAGTCAAACCTTCACTATATTGTCTTTATTTTGTGTTGATTTGACATTGATTGGATCTAACAATGAGGAACTACAAGGCTAGGACTTGTAGGTCACCTTTTGGATATTTAGGCTACAAAGAGCCATTCTTAAGTTCTATGTTTTTCACACTTACCAGAGCACTTCACACCTCATTATCACTCCTTCACTATATCACAGAGCTTAAGAAAATCATTTTCATGTTCAACCTACCCTACTAGTCTATAGGGACTATAAGTGCGGTCAACCATTTCTATATATTCTATGGGTCTCTTTTAGATCATCTATTCAATTTGAGTGATTTGATGAGGTAAGTGAGGTAGTCAAGGCAAATTAATGAATAAATATATGTATCAAGTCTCTCCATGACTCTGAGTATCTCCCTTCTACTTCTATAATCCGTATAGACTTGTAGGTGGAAGAAAAACTTGGATCTCATTAGAATCTATATTTAGAATCCTATCTTAATATTCTCATGATTTCAATACTGAAATATAATCTCAAGAACTTACATCATGACATATCACTGGTACTTAAGCCAAAATTGATAGTAAAAAAAATAATTAACTGCTCAAACATAAACTATGTCTCCCAAGAGAAAGCACTTGAATATCATGGACAAAAAGACACGTATTAGATAAAATTACATGGAATCCATGAAACTAATTGATATTAAATGAGTAATGAATCATTATAAACCTCTGAGAGTGACCATTATGAAGACAAAAAGGAAAGTTATAATAAGATCCACTAGAATAGTTGTACACCAAGACATTCTTCCTCCAAGTGAAGGTACTTCATGGAGATGAGTTGTCTAATGAAAACACCATGAAAGGGATATATATAACCTCTAAAAACTACCCTTAAAACCATTCCTCTCCATCAATTTTTAAAGTGGAGAAATAGGTGCAAGAATAGACACCTCTTGGATGGATAGGCCATAGTGACATATTATCACTCTTAGTGATTGTTCATAAATAAGAGGTCACCAATAAACAATCCAATGCCACTAATTTCAATCTTACTAGTACCCTTAACAATTTACAAAGTTTCATATCCTAACTCTCTCTCTCTTGGCCATACCATTCAGTTCAAATTTGCCTTCTTTAGCTTTTAAAGGTAGTAATGGAGGAAAAAAGGTGCTTAGAGTGTTATTTCAACCTAAAACTTGCTCCAAAGCTATAAAATTATTTGAGGGAGCCTAAGGGAAACATAAAAACCATTTACAACTAAAAATAGATCTTTCAAGGTCATATAAGTTCTTATAAATTATCCTTTTACCAAGTTTAGTCATTAAACTATAGATGTTATCAACCTCTGACTATCCCTGAACATTCTTTGGCATCTTTCTAACACTAGGGACATTGGGAATATTCTTTAATAATTTGTTTCTTAGATTGGTATTTTCAACTCTTTCACATGGGCTAAAAGGTGTCCAAATTGGCATTTTTTCATATGAGAGTCAAATAAAAGGTTAGTACGTGATTTTATGACTCTAACGGCATCTAAATAACCTTTTTTAATGACATTAGACCATTATAAACATTTGAATATGTTTAACCATTCCAATACTTTGAGATTCACTCATAGGACTAGACAAATGAACATAAGATTAGAACTTGGACAATGCTAGAAAGGGACAAATATGACCATATGAAACTATTTAAGACCATGACACGACCACGAAAAATAATTTGAAAACCCAATGGAGTTTCAACCTAGAGGGAGTGACCAATTTTAACGTAAGGTCAAATTTTGGTCAACATTATTGGTGATTCATAAGGGTAGCATGCATGTAATGTTAATGGACCAGTGGCCTTCTCCTTCCATTGGGAAATAGAGTCACTCTTATGCTACAATATTAAATTCATATTCCTTCTAAGACTTCAAACTCACACTAAACACATAACAATAATGAAACATGTTATGTTCAGATCATTTACGTAAAACCATACATAAAAGACATAAAACAACACACCTAACCTACTATGTATAGACCTTAAAACATGTTTGAGGTGATGAAACACTTCATCTTGCTTCATCCAGGATCAAAAAAGATGTTTCTTAAGTCATAGTTGCTCCATGAGAGTAAGCCACCATATGATGGATGTTTATAAAAAAAAATAACTTGTGAAGATGATCAAAGGACTTACCACCCATAGGACGTATGCTAATTGTAAGTGAATAATTTGAAGCTCTAAACAGTTTTTATATCTCTCCTTTAGGTTTGCTTCATAGTGCATCTTGCTTAATATCCTTCATGATCATTTGGTTTTCATCAATATTCTTCTTGGGAGTCATAAAAACTTCCTAAACTTTACCTTCATCTAGACCATGATGTTTTTAATGTTGATATCTCTCAAACTTTCCTTCTCGATAGCCCATCATGTCTACAAGTGACTCAACATCAGATTAAGGCCTAGGATACTCTTCAATCATAAAAACTTTTACCTTGGTCTAATTTCACTCTTCCATGACTACATCCTACTCCACATTGACTTGATATTCTTTATCTCACTCAACAGGTCCACTAATGACCTTACTATCAAGTTCATGCTTCATTATAGGGAGAGTTATCATACTCACTTGTTCAAATTCTTGTGTTGTGGCATGAAACTATTGTCATATATCATCTTCTTCTTCATAACTATCACATTCAAGAACTCTTTCATCTTGGGTAGGTATAATTATACCCTCTTCTTCACCATGATCTATCACACTTGGAGGCTTATCATCATCATCCATGTGATGAAGATAGTTACCTTCTACATCTTGTAAAAGAGGACCATCAAGACTTACCTCAAAATGTTCATCACCCTTATCATGAATGATGTATGTGATAATGATTTTATCTTCAATTAAATCATAGGGATCATACTCATAAGTATCAACACCATATTCATCTAAGAAGAGATCAGAAATACCTTCAATTTTGGAAGATTCTCCATCATCTATGACATGTTTCTCTTACTCATAAATAGTACAATTCATATTAGAACTAGTTTCCACATATGGTTCAATGTGTAACTTTGCCAATGGTTATGTTCTTATTATCACCTTAGTTACATACCTTATTTTAAAATCCATAAAAACCATTCATTAGAAACATACCCTCTAATATTGGTAGTGAATTATCTTGATATAAAAATGGAAAAGTGTGTAGGTAGATCTACCACCACTATGTCTTTTAAAATTAGAAAACTTAGAAAATCATGCAAGAACACCTTCAAACCTGTGATGAGCCTATTGACTTGGATGTCATACCATCAAGATGTAACACTCCTTTTCTATAAATCCCATATTTCAAACCTAACTTGTCTACAACTAGTTTTGGCATAACTAAAGTGCTTGCCCCACTATCCATAATGCAATTATGAACTAGCTTATCACCCACAATGAGGGTAAGATAAAAAGGTGGAGGCTTTTCATATTTGGTGGAAGATTCAATAATATGAGTAGGTGACTCTATGAGGGAAACACCAATATGCTTTGATGGTTGAGTATCGATAAGGATTTTGGGTATTTACTCTTGGAGTAACTCTTTTTGACCAGGCATGTGGAGTAATTCCCAAAGGGATATGCTTGTTTTAGTGTTCTTCAAAGAGTTAATTATATTAAAAGGATCAACCTTATACTTTTATTATATCTTAAGAGTCAATGAAGTATCTTTCACTTTAGGAAATGAAGGCTTGCTTACCTTTCCCAAGTTCTACTTTTGAAGAGGTTCAAAACTTGTTGAGGCTTCTACATTTGCATTCATACCTTATTGCCTTGAAGGGGAATTGTTTAGAGTTGTATCTACATCTTTAAAATCTCTCAATGATCTCCTCTTTAACCTTGTTTTTTCCATAGTTGAGGTACTTTGCTTTAGGACATATCTATCTTTTATTTGGAAGTTTACAAAGCTCACTCCTTGACTACTACACTCTTCATTTGATTTTGCTTACATGAAGCTCTCATCTTCTGATGTCAAGTGAGGAGTAGGCCCTCTTTGAGAATCCAAATCTTGGACTTCCCCCTTATTATCATTCATGAAATATCCTTGAGGCTACCATTATTCTCCTTCAACTATGTTTTTATGGATCAAAACCATGGCTCTTGTGGTGGGAGCAAAATTTGGATTGTAAGTATTAGGTAACCCATGGAAATTAGGCTGACCTTATCCCCTCCCTTGACCATTATGTTGAGGTGGAAATATATTTTATTATGCAGGGTAGTAGTAAGGGTTTCGATGTGTTATAAATTTTTGATTTGGTTGCCTAATTTGATCTTATAAGGCCTTACACTTTGTTTTTCAATCAATGGCATCATCTATTTCTTTGGAGCAACTTTAGATTTATGGTTTGAATTTGGAATTGAAGGTTTGGAGGAATAGAAATAATGTTAGGAAAGAGAGGCATTAAGAATTTCAGAGGTAGCTTACTATCTTGAATCAAACTATTCTTACCTCTAACAGATAAATCATAGGCATTAGGCAAGGTGTACCCTCCCATAGACTACAACATGACAGTTATATCAATTCTAATAGCTCTAAGATAGGTTGGGAAAATAAAACTTATAGGGAGTATCATGAGAGGTGAAATCATATTTCATGTCCTTTAAAACCTTTTAATGAAATAATTCATGGATTTTTTATGTCCTCTTTGAATGGCATTCAACTAATAAATTAGTGATGTATGATCACTCTTGTCTTCAAACCTTTGAGTCAACAACTTGCCAAACTCATCCCAAGTAGTGATGCATCCTCCCAGTAAGGTTCTATACTAATAAATGGATTTTCCCCTAAGATACATGGAAAGAAATATGATTACTATATTAATATTATAAATATTATGAATATTTCAAAAGTTATATATGCCTCTAATATGTTCATTTGTGGTGATAGGGCCTTCCTCATTGAAAGAAAGAACACTCTTGGTGGCATTTGGAGGGATGTCATCATAGGCAATAAGGTTTATGGTATTTTTAGTATGTAAATATGGGAAATAATGATACCTATCCATGTTTCCTTTAAAATCTTCTTCAATTTCTTTTTCTTATTAACTTTCAAAGTCTTCTTGTTCTTCAGGCACTTCAAGTGTCAAAATAGGCTCAGGATACTAAACTTCAAGAGAAAATTTAGGATGAGGGAGTGGATCTGTAGGATGGTTACTTCTACTAGCAGCTAACTTAGTAAAGACCATGAAGCATGAGATAATGAGAAATAATAAATTGGTCTACAACTATATATTATATTCATTGGATTCACCAAATGCTGAGTGAGGAACACATGCAACTATTGTCTTGTCATATCCAGTACTCACCTTGATATGAAATGTTTAGGAAAATAGTCCTAATAATCATGCCAAAATTATTGTCACTCAATTTTTCACCCTTGGATATTTAGTTCAATCCTTCTCCAAATTAATTGTAACATGGGATTACACCTAGACCTATGGGTTTTCTATAACAAGGGTAAACCTCTAGATTGAAGGGCTATCTCCCTTGATATGTCTATTGAAGATCATCACCTATACTACTAGCTTGCTGGAATGAAAAAGGGTAAACATGACATGAAATAAATCTAATATAATGAGTTGAAGCACCAAGTTAACCTCAAAAATACTAATATGAACATGCACTATGAAATATGATTCATAAAACTGACTTCAACATCCAAGGTTTCTCTAACGTAAGTATTTCAAACATGAAGGTGAGATGAAATGCACTTCCCAAGGTGGATGAATAAGAGGCCTAATTTTAGACACTATTACTCTTTATTACACTTAGAGACATAAAATAACACTAAATACACTTCATGTGAACTATTAGAAAATAGATTACTTACACAAAACATGAAGGAGTAAGATGAACACAAGGATAGATTATTATCACTTATCTTCAACTATGCACTGCTTCACACACTTAAAAAATAAGTTTATAGCTCAAAAAAATCTTTAAATATTTTATTCAAAGGTAAAAATAGTACTCAAACCAGTAGGGCTTTGCCATACTAGTTGTGGATCCCTCTAAAAAGTCAAAAGCGGTCACTTATATAGAGAAGTTTGAAGAGAGAGAGGGGGTGTAGTAGAAGAAGGTTGAAAAGTGTCCATGTGAGTTACAATAAGAAATGAAGTTATTAAATAGTCCAAACAAACCTCCAAGGCCATGTGTCTCACTCTTAAAGATGCTTTGACCTTCCAAATGGCATAGAGGTTACAACTTGGCTTGACACCTTGACTAGCTTCTTGAAAATTGCCCTTCTTTGCATGAAAGGAGTGACAAATGGACTTTCTAATAATTAATTCACCATTAACTAATCTCATACAACTCATTTGACAGTTTTCATTCTTTAACCATCATTCATTTGCATAGATGTCATGGAACTCTTGATTTCCCATGCCTAGTTTGGTCCAAGTGGCATAAAACTCAAGTTCATCTTATTCAAGTCATCCTATCTGCATAAATGGTCTTAAAATGTTTAATCAGGTCTTAAAAAACCAATTTTAGTTCTTGTAAAAACTCCCAAGAATTTAGTTTTCTCCTTAAACCCTCACTTGGCCTATTTCCCTTATAGCCCTAAAAACTAAACCTCCTTTTTTAGTGATTTTTATTGATGATACTAATTAAAAAATGAAATATTATAGGACCCATTATGTCCTTACATATCCATGTCAAATTTCATCCCCTAAATCTGAGTGGAAGTCCATATTTTCTACCTTTCTCCCTCTTGAATTAGGCTTCCTTGCCTAGAACCCTATTTTCTTGCTCCATATTTTTTCCACACATGTGAAATAATGCAAAATAATGTGATTAAATTTACCTAGTATATCACAAACCTCCATGTCAATTTTTACATCCTTAGACCCTATGTAAGTATACAAACCAAGAAATCACCTTGTCACTTAGTCTCATTTTGAGTCTATTTGAGACTACCTTAGAAAATGGGCTTGGTTTGATCACCTAAATATTTTACTATGAAAATTTTTGGAATTTAATAGTTATTAAATATCCAAAATTACCTCATCCAATGATTGGGAAGCTCTCCCCTTCTCATAACACTCACAAAACACCAAAAAGCATGTAAAATAAGGCATTTATGGAAGTTTATATAAGTAACATTAGTATAAAATTACATGTGTATAACCTCATTATATTCCTAAAAAATATAAAATAGGTTTCAAGATCAAAATATGTCATTAGATGTGCTTTTGATTTTTTTCCTTGACTAGTCACTATCAGGGTTTTAGGAGGGTTTAAGACCTGTTTGGGGTCTTAACAATTGTTCATAAAGAATAGATCAATAATTTACCTCCTTCCACTTGTTAAAACTTATTTAATAACCTCCTAAAATATCCCAAATATATAATATTCCCATGAAAATTGTGAGATATTTTATGAGTATGTGAAGTTACTCCTCGAGTGGCATGTTTAGCTTTCTTGAACTTGAGAGAAGTCAAATTTGAGTTTTAGATCTCAAAACTCATTATCATTTCTGGGATAGGTTAAAAAACATATAAAAAAATCCTAAATATTATTATACATTCTCTATTATTTATCATTAACCAACTATATGCATCTAGTGTACTGGTCAAGGTACTTGGGGTTATGGGTTTGTCACCTTCTTGCTAACCCTCAAGGCATTGGATGGAAAATTAAGGTGTGTTTTAACATGAAAGTATATTGAGACAATTTTAATGTTTTTTTAATACATAAATGTCCATTCATTGGGTTTTAAATGTTTACTTAGTGTTTATACCTCAAACAGACCCCTCGATCTCATGGCTACCTCTTGCCAATGTAGTAAGCAAGGTTTGAGACAAAAATAGTGGCTATGTGTGCTATTATTATGACCTTGATGTGACCATGAATGTATTTTTATATTCATTAATATCCCCTAGACCAATTTTTAAAGTGTGATTATGTCTATAGAACCCTCAAAACACCAAAATCTCTCATGATTGGAATATAGGATCTGAATGTGTGTGTTGATGGACTGTATATGGAGTTTAAAACTCAGTTTGCTCAATATTAATTTTTTTTCCTTTGGTATCAACACACATTATGTCATATTTTCAATATTTTATTAGGCCTCATATCCTTTTATATCATGTTTTGTTCCTTTCTTCAATTTTAAGATCGGTTTGCTCATTGTAGCCTATAGGTACATTCTTGACTATGTATAGGGTATCTTGACTATAGACTTTATGATTTAAAACTTCACATTCACATCACTAATCTTATTTAATGGAATTAAACTTGTTTGAATTTATAATTAGGTTCAGTCACCTCTACCTTTCCTTTATGTCTAAAAATGAACTGACCCTCTAAGTAGGCCTATAGGTACCTATTAGAGTCATAATTGTATTAGGTGTTTAGACCTTACCCTCACATCAATAGCCATATTTTGGCTATTTGAAATTGTTTAAATTCCATTTTATGCTTAGATCATCTCTTCATTTTACTTTTCTCCCTCTCCAAGTATACATTGATGCTCACACCTTACAAGCCATGGTTGTAAGTGTTCATGATGGTTGTATATAGGAATTTCAAGATCTTTAACTTAGTTAATTTCATATGACATAATGCTTGAAGGATATAGACTAAAGTATTTTATTCCATTGTATATGTATGGTTTTCAAATTCCTTGATGACATTTTCAAATTATTTCTCCTCTATTTCTTCTGTATAGACCTATCGGTGGCTTTAGACTATCAACTCAGTTTCATTGACTCCCTTGACTTTTCAAGTAGCCTAGTTGTTCTTTGATGAGTTAGAGCATTGTATTCATTCTATCTTGTAGTCAAATCTTCACTATCTTGGATTTAATTTTTGTTTATTTTATATTTATTGGATCTAACAATGAGGACCTACAAGCCTAAGGCCTATAGTTCACATTTTGACTATTTTTGGATCCAAAGAGTCATTCCTAAGTTCTAAGTTTTTCACACTTACCAAACCACTTCACACCTCCTTATCACTCATTCATTATATCACAGAGCTTAAGATGATCATTTTCATCTTCAACCTACCCTACTAGTTTGTACATATTACAAGTATAGTCAACCATTTTTATAGAGTTTTTAGGTTTTTTTAGAGCATCTAGTAAGTTTGAGAAATTTGATGATGAAAGTGAGGCAGTCAAGGCAAATTAATTCATGAAGATATGTATCATGTTCATCCATGACTCTAAATATCTCCCTTTTACTTCTATAGTCTATACAGGCCTACGGGTGGAAGAGACACTTGGATCTCATTAGAAGGTGTATTTAGACTCTTATATTAATATTATCATGCTTAAAATAGTGAAATATTATCTCAATAACTTAAATCATGATATATCACTAGTACTTGAGCTAAAATTGATAGTAAAAAATGTAATGAACTACTCAAACACAAACTATGTCTCCCAAGAGCAAACACTTGAAGATCATGGATAAAGAGACACATATCATATAAAAGTACATGGAATCAATGAAATTTAGGGATCTTACATGATTAATGAATCATTATAAACCTATAATACTAACCATCATGAATATAAAAAATAAACTTGTAGCAAGATCCACTAGAACAGTTTATACACCAAGCCATTCTTCCTCCAAGTGAAGGCACTTCATGGAGATGAATTGTCTAATGAAAAAAACATTAAATGGATATTTATAACTTATAAAAACCACTCTCAAAACCATTCCTCTCTATCAATTTTTGAAGTGGAGAAATAGGTTCAGTAATAGACCCCTGTCAGATCGATAGGTGATAGTAACCTATTGTCACTCTTAGCAATTTATCATAAATAATATATCAAAAATATTTAAACCAATTCTACTAATTTCAATACTAATATTACCCCTAACAATTTCCAAATTTTCATCTCCTAACTCACTCTATCTAGGCCATACCATTTAGTTAAAATTTGCCTTCTTGAGCTTGTAAAGGTAACGATGGAGGAGAAAAGGTGTCTAGAGTGTTGGATTGACCTAAAACTTTCTCCAGATTTATAAAATTATCTAAGGGAGACAAAAGGACACTTACACCATTTAAAATAAAAAAAATTGATCTTGCAAGGCCATATAAATGCTTGTAAAGTATCTTTCTTCCAAGTTTAGGCATTAAACTATAGATGTTGTCAAACTATGACTATCCTTGAACATTATCTAACCTATTTTTAACACTAGGGACATGGGTAATCTTTTTGAAATTTTTTCTTCTTGGAGTGGTACATCTAACTCTTCCACATGGGCCAAAAGGTGGCTAAATTGACATTTTTGCATGTGAGAGTCAAATAAAAGGTTAGTAAATGATTTTATGACTCAAATGTCAACTAAATAAACTTTTATAATGAAATTATACCATTATAAACCTTTTATTATGTTTGACCATTACAAGACCTTGATATTGACTCATATGACTAGACAAGTGAACATAAGACTAGAACTTGGACAATGTTAAAAAGGGATAAATATGACTATATGGAACTATCTAAGACCATGAAAAGACCACAAAAAATAATTTTACAACCCTATGGATTTTCAAGCTAGAGGGGGTGACCAATTTTGACTTGGGGTCAACAAAATTTCAACAATAAATAGATAAGATTTCAAGTGGTTAATATAATGACTAGAAATATGAAGGGATATAGAAACCTCAATTTGATGACTCCAATAACCATGTTTTTGTAGATATTTTCTCTTCTATTGAAACACTAGATAATTTAAGGTAATAAAGGCCCAATTTGAATTAAATATGTATAAAAAAATAAAATCCATTGAGAGACAGAAAATAAAATTGTATGGTTAGTCTTTGTAAACCCAAGATGGAAATAGGTTGGAATTCATAATGGATTCACAGGTTATATAGATAGAAGGTGTTGGATTTTCAATTTATGCATTGTGCACTTAACTAAATCAACCACTACAAATGGATTTATAGATTCAATTGTTACTTTATTTCTTACTTATTATATATAATCAAAAGAAATTGGATAACATCCATGCCCCTATCATGACCACAAATAGTAAATAGTATTGAAAATATGGCATGAATCTATATTATGCCCATTAAATTTTAAAAATATTATAGTGTGAATGAATATATATTATCCCCATTATGATAAATGTAAAATCTATAACTATATGTAGATACATATTTTGTGTTTTTTGTTTGAATCTTGTGCATGAATTATTATCTATTAGGATGTGAAGTCACTATTCACGAATCGCTATTCATAAGCACTATTCATGGTGATATGGCCTAGTGGTGATGTGGATGGTTAGTGATGTGGCTAGGTGATAACTTGGCATGACCTATAGTGGGTGGTATGTCACATGAAGCATCTTTTAAGGTCAAAAGAGGGGGAGAGAGCAATGGAGTGCATTTCTACACTAAGTCACATGGGTTGGCTTGTCAAAAGCATGTGAGGACGTAATGATAGTAGATCACATGTTTCCACTTAGGCATATGCTTTTGGGGTATAGTTGTCATTGGGTTCTTAGTTTGTGAGGTCAAAATTGGGAATATTTTGACTCACACATGTGTGTACATAGGAACATAGAAAATGAGGATCATTATTCTAGATTGATGTCACATGTGAAGTGGGGCATAGCACATGGAAGAGAATATGGGTGTGCACATGGAGTGTTCAAGTGGGCATGATGAGATTTCATTCAAAAGCTTAACTTTTTACATGGGGTGACTTGATTCCCTATTCATAAATAGTGCACCCACTTAGAGCATGGTGTAATTTTCTCCTATCTCTCTCTATTTTCTCTCTATGCTTAAATTCTATTTATTAGCATGAGATATACTTTTCAATTCATCTAATTAGTGGATCCATGAAAGCCTAAGGCTTGTATGCTTGGAGGTTAGATTTTGTAGGCTAGTTTTTCTTTGGTTCACAATCTAAATTCTTTAGGTGGAAGCATTTAGTGATTTATTTGTAAGCATTGAAGGAGTTGTTATGGAAGAGCTATTGTAAAAGAGCATTTGATGCTAAGTTAATATGAAGTCTGGAGCTACCATTTTTCCCATGGTTTTTTCTTACACATTATAAGTCTGTGTAATGTGTCCTCTTTATTATCTATTATTTATGTACCTTATTTTATGCATTTATTTACTTTTACTATAGTATATAGTTCATTGATATAATATGTAGTATTAGGAATTTATTCCTAAAATCTAATATCAGAGCCATGGTGAAAAACTCTATGTGTGTGAGTGTTTTCTATTTTTGGTTGGTTGTGTGCAAGGTGAAGCTACTATGATAGGAGAACATACCAAGTGAAGATTAAAGAAGAAAAAAAAAATTATTGTTTTAGCAAGTATCTCTTTGTATATCAAAGTGGAGGATCTCTTAGTAAAGATCTTGATCTCTCCATGTTGCTAAGGGCCCATAGATGAGTTGAGTAGAAATCCTAAAAAGCTTTATCAGACAAGTCAGTAGCCTACATAATATTCTTGTTGAAGATGAAGTAACTCTACAGCTTGAGTAGCAAGTAGGACTCCTTTGGAGGAGCTGGAGACAAGGCATGATCTTATTGTGGTTCTTAGTAATAAATATAAGGGGTGTTGATGTGGTATCCTACTAACCACATGTTGTTAGTCAAGATGCAGAAGAAAAAAATCCATGCAAAGGAAGGAGGTGTAGACAATTTGAATTTGTACCTATTTTGAAGTAGTTGAGGATGAGGAAAATGAAGATGTAGATAAACTAGTGAGACCTAGTGTTCCAAAAAGGAGAAGGTCAGTGTTGACCATTTAACTCAGGATGAAGGAGTATTGTGTATATGATTGTGGAATTAGCCAAGTTAATCAATGCATGGAATAATACTAGAGGCACATGAGTTGGTTATTTGGTAACATTTGGTAGAGTAGGGTGCATTAAAAATGCTAGCTCAAAAACTTAGTAGGTCTAGTTATGCACTAAGTAGCACAATGACTTATCAAGATCTATGATTGGTCTAGTAATCTTGTTCCATGTTGATAGCTTTGAAATCTATGTGTGGAAGTCTAGTTTTGAGTTTTGTTGAGATCTTCTCTCCTCACTACTATTAAGAGTGCTATATGTACTAGTTTTTCAAGGTGTTGGAGTAGATTGATTCCTACATGGTGATATCTCTTAAGGAAAGATAGTTATAAAGATGATGCAAAGTTGTTACTAGTTTGCACATTAATGAAATCACTATATGGGTTGGTGTAGATATTACACATGTAGTACAAGATATTGAGTACCTTAGTGAAGAGCCAAGTGTTTAGCAGAGGTTTTTTCTATGAGTTATGACATGTTGGATGTAGGTCCTAACATGATCATTATTTTTTGATGGCTCAGTTGAGACTCATGAGATGAAGGTGGTATGGTGGAGCAAACCAAGGATGGAGATGTAAAAGGATGTGAGATTAAGTAATTACCCCACTTCTTGTATTTTTATTTTTCTTCATAAGAGAGTCTCAAAATATGAGAAGACATGTTGTGTCATGTGTATTAAATTCATCATGAGTAGGAATCTGCATAATGCCATGGTGAGTACTAGACTGGATATTCCCAAATAATGGGAGTTGTGATAGTTCATGGTAGAATCCCAATTAGAGGATTTGTCTATGGTGTGGAAAAGTGATTTGTCACTTTAATTCTACAATTTACTATGGAGGAGTAGATGTTGACAAATCCAATTAGGGCATAAAAGTTTTAGTAGTGTAAGAAAACTTCTATTGGGTTTGTGTTAAGGCAACAGAGGGTATAGATGAGTAGTTGGTTATAGAATACATAGGTGTGGTAAAAGCTTGTGTATATTGAATTCAAGTAGGATAATTTTTGGATACGAAGTCACTATTCATGGTGATGTGCCCTAGTGGTGATATGGATGGTCAATGATGTGGTTAGGTCATGACTTGGTATGACCCATGGTGTGTGGTATAGCCTACAAAGCATATTTAAAGGTAAAAAGAGGAGATAGAAATGGGGCAAATTTCTCCATTAAGTCAAATGGGTTGGATTGTGGAAATCATGTGAGGACATAATGATAATGGATCACATGTTTCTACTCAGATATGTGCTTGTGGAGTGTAGTTGTCTATCGGCTCTTTGTTGGTGAGGTCAAAAGTGGGAATCTTTTGACTCACACATGTGTGCACATGTGAAAGTGGGAGATAAGGATCACTATTATAGATTTAAGTCACATGTGGAGTGGGGTAAATCATATGGGAGAGTAAATGGGTGTGCACATAGAGTGGTCAAGTGGCCATGATGAGATGCCATTCAAAGTCTTGACTTCGTACATGGGGAAGCATGATTCCCTATTCATGAATAGTGCACCCACTTGGAGTATGGTGAAATTTTATACCCTCTATATATTTTCTCTCTATGTTGTAAATATTATTTATTATCATGAGCTATCCTTTATAATTCATCTAATTAGTGGATCCATGCAAGCCTTGGGCTTGCATGCTTGAAGGTTGGATCTTGTAGGCTAGTTTTGCTTTGGTTCACAACATGAATGATACAGGTGGAAACATTGACTACTTTGTTTTTAAGTACTAAAGGAGTTGTTATAGAGGAGTTGTAGAAGAGATTTTGATGTTGAGTTAATATGAAGTCTAGATCTGCCATTTTTCTCATGGTTTTTCCTTGTAGATTTCAAAGTTTCCATGTAATCTCTATGTAATGTGTCATCTTTCTTGTCTATTCTTTGTGTAGATTATTTTATGAATTTATTTACTTGCACAATAGTTTATAGTTCATTAATATAATATGTAGTCTCATGTTTTTATTCCTAATAGTATCATGTACTCAAAATTATATGAATCTATAATTTAATCTTGAAAATGTGAGTACCTATGCATGGGATATCCCTAATAATCTATATCAAATTTTGAATTTAGAACCACTATAAATTTTTGAAATTGTGATATGTATCATCTTAAATATGTAATCCATTCATGTAGGGTAAGATGCATATGCATGGCATATTCCCACAAAAATTGTATTGATATGTCAATCTATTAACCCCTAAGGTTGTATTGTATGATAATGAATAATCAAATATCTAAATTATATTTGTTTAGTCTAAGGAGTAATTTTATAATTTTCACTTACATATCCCACTTTTGAGGTGAGGGATGAAATTAATGAATCAATCAGATCAAATATATATAGTGAGTTAGATAAATTCAATTAGTTAGAATGGCTAGAATATTGTGCTTTGATTTGAATGCTATCATAATTTAAATCATATTAGTCGCAACATAGTATAAATGATAGAATGACAAATAGTCACATTTTGATTGATAATATGATTGCTAAAGGTATTAATGTTTGTGTAATCACCTAAAAGTGGTATTGGAGTACTAAGAGTGCTAATTCAGACGAATTATCCCAAACTTAGCCATAGGCCTATCCTAGATCCTATTGTCACACTTATCCAACCTTCATGTGGGCCACAGGCATCCCTAGTGAGTCCCAAAGTAGTACTAGACCCTCATTTCCCAATCTTGACCCTTCATACCTAATTTTCTACTAGTTGGACACTAGAGCCACATGGTGTTAGTGTCCCAAAAATGGTGTTAATGTCCTTTGCCCAATATTTTCCCAAACAGATATATTTTCAAAACTAAAACCTCCTAAAGTTGGCCTAGACATCTCTTATCACCTGCATAAGCAACAGAATAGTATATATACATGAATTTTATCCCTTTAACCACTAGATGGAAATCAGATGTAAAATACCCATGTAAACATAGAACAAGTTGAGCATAACTAAGGTTATCAATCTCTATTCTACCCTAATTTGCATAATACCATCTACATTAATCCTAATCTTAGATTTCCATCCTCAATCACATTGAAGGAACTCAAGGCCAATATCATTCTAGCATCACTTGCACTTGTACCATCACGTAAGTGGGGAGAACTACATTAGGCTTGATCCCTCCTTAAACTATTGGTATGTAGTCAACTCTCCTCAAAAAGGGGTGTTGAGGAGGTCTATCCTACCCTACTTATGAACACACTTTTCAGCTCATGCCCTAGTTGTATAGAAGATTAGGGTTTTCGCAATAAATCAGTCATCATAGGTGAAATACAGGGTTTTACAATTTATGTGCACAAGAACATACCCTCGATATCTAGACATAGGTGCACCCAAAAGCTCAGAATAATCCTACATAAAGGACACTATCACTAATATCAAGACACTAATGCCACTTTGCCAATAATTATACTACTATCCAATTGTTGTGCTATTGTCTAGGAGTATTTATAACACTAGGATATACTTTACAACACTCAAACTAGCTTTTTTCTTAGTTTTTAACACTCAGATCATTTGTATCAGGTGTTTTCTAGTTAAATCATTACTTGCACTATTTATTACTATTATTAGAAAAGTCAAAGCTAGTCAGTTCTATAATAAATCAATGATCATATTATTTCCCTGATTTAGTCTACTTAGCTTTTTAATAAACATAAGATTTACACTCACTAAGTCTTAAAAGGTTAAAACATTTGGTAAGCCTGACTTACTTCAAACATTGTTCAAACCCTAAACCTAGATGCTCCTAGGGTTTTTATCCTTCTTTTTTCTATGTTCATTAGTTGTTTTAAGTTTTTAAGATTTCATATATTTTATTTTAGTGTCTCGATTTCAATTTGTTTACTATATGCCATCTCAAAAAGCTATCTCTCTTCCATTAAGAAAAAGTGCTAGGCTAGGTGGTAATCCTATTGAGCATTTTCATATTCTTGTTATTCAAGATTATAACATGGATAAGGGACCTATTGTAAGTCCTATTATTGATCCTTCATACCTTAATTATGTGGATTTCAATGATAATGCATCCAAAGATGAAAAATATAATCAAAATCAATATGACACATAAATTATAAATTGGGACACTCTCCCTCCACGTAATAATGACAACCTAATTTTCAATAAGGATGAGATCCTATGGAGATTTATAGATAGACTTTGAGAATAATGCCTTGATCATGCACAAATTTTATAATCCATAATAGAAATTAAAAATAAATCAAATAATGTTCAATCTTCAACTCCCCCATCTAATAACATTATTACACCTACAATGGGGCCAACTTAGTTAGCACAACCAAAAATTGTAATTCAATAATCTTTAGTGAAAACTACACCTCTTGTGGCTATTTCTTCCACTCTAAATGTACAATCCCTTAGACATGAGGGTTCACTCTAAAAGTTAAGGTGTTACATCTTGAGAAGGGAACCACGAGGCCATCACATGCCTTGGATTCTAATGTTCTCTTACATACACCTTTATCACATCATATAGCAGTAAATCCCTTATCATCCATATTCATGGAGCCTAAAATTACATTGTATGATGGTAAGGATGACCTAGAGCATCATCTTTGAGCTTTTCACATAGCATGTTTGGACTGCGTGTCTAATGATTGGCTTCTCATAAAGTTGTTTCCATGTAGTTTAAAGGATTATGCTTTCCAGTGGTTTTATGACTTACCAGATCAATCTATCACAACATTCAATTCTTTATCAAACATGTTTTTATCACACTTACCCATATATATCGATGATGAGATCTCATATGCTCAAGTTACACAATTGAACAAAAGTCAAATGAACCAATTTCAGAATATGTCTTATGATACAAGTCTATATTAGCTAAATTGAATTGACCCATGATAAATAAATAACTTCAATAAATCTTCAAATAGAGTCTTCTACCAGCATTACATGAATCTATCTTATTTAATAATTTTCCAACATTCACATATTTGTACCACATAGTAAAAGAAAGAGAAGTCAAACTTATATCAATGGGCAAACTAAAATATACCAATGAATAAAAATCAATTGATAAGAGTTAAATTAAACCTCCATATAAGTTAATAGCCATTGAAAATAAGAATGATCAAAAGGCCATAGTTAATGCAGCTTCAAATCCATCTCCTTGTTTGGTTTTATCGACTACTCCATGTAGAGTCTTCACCAACCTTCTAGAATTGCTAGCATGAGTTTTATAGAATCTCTTGAAATGAAATTCCATATCTCTCCCTCCCATTAAAGAGGTTGATACAACACATCCTCTTTCAAATAAATATGATTCCAATGTATTCTACAAGTATCACAAGGCACTAGGCCCTACAACAAACATATGCATTAGCTTTAAACATAAGAGCAAAATTTGATTGAGGCTAACATTATTGATGTGGGAACACCTATAAAGGGACTAAAATTACAAAAAATATAAGCTAAGTCATTAAATATATTCTCATATCCATTTTCCAAGCACACAAAAAATGAGGTAGGGAGGACTTCAAGTGTTCACTACACATATTAGGCACATCCACCATTAGCTTAATATCACACTATTATAGAGGAGGTAGTCCCATTGCATAATATCATTAGTATGTACAACATTATAGTTATATTTAGACCACTCATCACCTTATTATAGTAGACGATTGATGATCATGATATAGATTTACATGCACTCTTTGTACGAGCCTACATATATCATCATCTTATCTAGAGTGTTATGATTAAAAATGAATCAAGCATTAACACATGTGCTATCTCATTTTTATAGCATTTAGGTTATTTATATAGAGATATATTCCCTAAAGATATAGTTATTATTGGTTTGAGTGGTCATGTTTAGAGCTCCATCAAGGAAATTATGTTTTCATTACAGGTTGGACTAGTACATGTGGCCACTTGATTCTTAGCAGTACCTAGTACAGGTGTGTTTCATATGTTATTGGGTAGGACATAGATATAGAAGCTATGATCCATCTCATTCATAGTACATAGATGCCTAAAATATATACATGCAAATAAGGTGGTCAAATTTGAGGGTATTCCATATGAGTATCCTTTGCCTATTCCATAGGCAGTTATAGCACAGTTACCAGTTATAACATAGTTACCAGATATAACACATTTATTAGTTACAAATCAAATCATATTCTTATTGATACACCATAAATTTTAATAGATCCACTAATGTAGGTGAGGTCTACTCCTACAACATTGACATGTATGCATACTCTCCCATAGAGACCATTATTAGAGAGACCCATACATTAGAGATATGTTACATATTCTAGACGACCTCCCTCTCCTCACTTTTTATTGAGATTAGTATTATTAGGTTTTTAAGGTTATTAAAATAGGGTACCTATTCCACCTATATATTTTTTTACCATATGGGTTCTTAAGACCCCTACAATTCATAGGACACCATAGCCAGTGCCATAGATTCTTAGCACTACTAAATAGGAAGATATAGATATATATCACTCAATACATCATATCATGGGACTAAAGTTCCCCTTTCATACAACATGCATGATTATTATTCTCTTAATTGACACAAGACAAAGTGATAGTGAGTCTCCCATGAGACTCATTAGTTAGTATTATCCTTCCCTTCTTATACATACTTTCCCTTTCTTTTATTCCTTGTACATAGTTCATTTTCATATTACTTATACATAGCTTATTTTTAGAAAATACAAAAATAATACAATGTTTAAAAAATACAAAAAAAATCAAATATTACTTAGAAAACACAAAATTATAAATTGTATGCATTGCTACATTTATATTTCTTATATTTTCTATACACTACATATGTTAGTTATCTTATTATAGTTAGTTTTATCATACATGTATTCTTCACTTATTCTTATCAAGTACTTGTAGATTGCTATCAGACTCAATTCCACTACATTGATCTAAAATTGATATTTTCTACCCATTGGGGTCATATAAACCAATATATGGGTCTTCACTTAACACATTCTCCCACTTGGGATCATCTTATACACAAATTTGATTACCAAGTTTTATCCTTTTATACTCTACATCCCAGATTTAGCATTGTTATATCTTGATATTGATCATTACTACTCTTACATAGATATTTTTCTGACTATTACTACTTTAGACTCAACATAAATACATCCTATCTCTTACATAGATTTATATTCCATATTCATGCATACTTTAATTTCTAGCTTACCTAGTTTAGACTTGATTGTATCTCTATGATTATTCAATTCAATGGCATTTAAATATGCCATTATTATTTAGTTTTACACCACTTTTATTCATAGTATGTATCCTTTGGACATGTGCTTGTGTCCTTGTGTGTGCCTTCCTGATTATGTATGCAGACATTTGAACATGTCTTTATATGTGCTCTAAGATAGCTTATTTATTTCTTGTGTATGTAGACATTTGCACATGTCCTTGTATGTCCTATTTTATCAAATTTAGTGACATGTTCCTATGTCCCTTGTATTGTGTCCCCTTGGCCTACTTTATGTGCCTCATGTGTTTTCTATGTATGATTTCTTATATGTGTCATGGACATGACCCTTATCTTTACTTGTTACACACACCAATTTTTGATGCCATGAGGGACTTCATGCATCTACCCTTCCTACTTGGGTGCCATGATGGACATCATATACCATCCCCCTAAGTAGCTACCCAATTTTATTTATATTTATTATTACATACATTGATTACATCTATCTTGACACCTTTTTGAAATGATAGACATGATATACATCTTATATTACATACTTATGCTCATATTATCTTACATTTTGATGTTATGTATGCACACTATATTGGATTATTATGCAGTTATCATAAATGCTCTGGCTAATGTACATTTTGCAAAAAAATATATTTTGAGGTTAGTTCTTACATTGGTTCAATAACTCCCCTTAAAAGATGGGGTATTCATATGGGTTTGTTACAGAGATCAGGCTCCTATATTACACTTAGTACATTTTTTAGCACTTAAGCTCAGTTACAAACAATTAGACATAGGTAAACACAATGGGAAAATAATGACCTAGAAATTAGTACGGTTGCATAGAATTTAGACCAGAAGGACACTATCACCTAATTTGGGAGACTAGTGCAGCGTGTTTTTATTATCTAAGATATGGTGCTACTATCTAGTAGCCTCAAGTTTAGAACAAACCAGATTGGCAAGAATAGTATAGTAGGTATAATACAAGTTTGTACAAATTCAATTATAGGTTTATTAGTTTTACTTAGATTCATATCAGTTTGATTATATTAGGAGCATCATATGTGGCATGTCCATTCCCATATTCATTTTAGATACCTAGATATAGTTTATTACAAATCACTCTAGAATCCATATATTAAGATATCAGATTTGTGGGCATGTGCATGGCATATTATTTTCATATGATCACTTACACACCTATTTATTAGATGGAATGAAAAATTCCATTTCATTATCTATGTTATATACACTTGACATCATATTATAGGTTGCACACTAGTTTTATGCCTTACTCCATCTGTAGTGGTTGGCATTCCTAAGTAGCCCAGAACTACCTAATGTACCTTAGTGGTATTAGATCTGACATACACAATTATATATACCTAGTTAGACATTTACACTACTTTTAATATTTTAGTTTCAAATGCATCTATTACACATGGGTTGTAAATGATGGATTCATGGCCTATTTCAGTTATTTAGCCACCTACATGAGAGGGTTAGACACACTATCAGTTCAATCCAATTTATTCATAATTCATGATCCACCAAGTAGGGGTGGGAAATGATGGAGTTAAAACTAGATTAAGTTCTTGAGCCACCAATACAAGAGGATTGAGCAATTTATTAGCTTAGTCCAATCCATTCACTGATTGATCACTACATACATGTACATAAAAAGGTTGTCACTAGGTTTATGCATTGGTTTGCATACCCAATGAAGTTTATTAATTCCTTTCCTCTTTCCCATCTCTTTACTCAATTTTACTTATTTACTTAGTTATTCAATTTATTATTTTGTTTTTGATATCTAGTAAAGACTAATTTATACACATTTCATTTGTAGGACACATATCGAAGCATGCTTCACACACTCAGACACAACTTCACACACTCATATCTAACTTCATAGGATTCACCTCCTAGGTAAGTCTAGGTACACTTATTTTTACTTTATCCTAGCCATTTCACTTTGTTGCATTTAAAGAATAAACGGGGGAAATGTAATCACCCAAACATGGTATTGGAGTGCTAAGAATACTACTTGAGACTGCATATCCATAGCTTAGCCTTAGACCTATCCTAGAGAATATTGTCACACTTATCCAACTTTTATGTAGACCAAAATCATCCCTAGTCAGTCCCAAAGTAGTACCAGACCCTCATTTCTGAATCTTAGCCCTTTGTGCCTAGTGTTATGCTAGTTGGACACTAGTACCATAATAAGGACACTAGTGCCACATGGCATTAGTGTCCCCAAAATGGCACTAATATCCTTTTCTATATATTTTCCAAAATAGATATATTTTAAAAACTAGAACCTCCTAAAGTTGGCCAAGAAATATTTTATCACATACATAAGTAAAAATAATAATATATATACATCAATATTATCCCTATGACCACTAGATGTAAATTAGATGCAAAATATAAAATTTAACAATACTTTAGATGTAGCTCTTATGATTTAATATAAGTAATATGTGACTTTTGTGTTAGGAATAAAGACATTATACTACATGTTAAATCAATGAACTATATCCTATAATGCAAGGAAATAAATGTAGAATATAAGATATAGAAAATAAAGACAAATAAGAGGACACATTACATAGAGATTACATGGAAACCTTACATTGTGCAAGGAAAAATCATGGGCAAAATGATATCTCCAAACTTCATTAATAACACAACATCAGACTCTATTATACAATAACTCTTTCATAGAAACTCCTTCTGTGCTTCCATATAAAACACTCAATGCTTATACCTAAAGTATTCAGATTGTGAACCAAGCTAATCTAGCCTACAAGATCCAACCTCCAAGCATGCAAGCCTAATGCTCGCATGGATCCTCTATCAAGATTACAATTATAAAGGATTATATAATGATTTATAGAATTTACAACATGAAAATAAGAGAGAGGGAATATGTGGTGCCACATTTGAATGGGTTCAATAGTAACCCCACTAGAGCTATTAAGCATGGAATATACTGAGAGGGGGGGTGAATCAGTATATTATATATCTTATAAAACTTTTCCTTTATCAAATTTCACTTAATCAAACATTCAAGATATGCAATAAAACTCAAATAATAAACATCACACAAGATAGAGAGAGACACCAGATATAACGTGGAAACCTAATGTGGGAAAAACCATGGAGAATCAATCTCAAATATATTCATGAGAACAAACCCACATGAGTACCATACCCCTTTGCCAAGTACAAACCTCAGCTATAATTCATGAGCACCAACCCACAAGAGCTTCAAACCCCTTTGCCGAGCACCAACCCATAGGAGCACCAACCCCTTTGCCAAGCACCAACCCAGCAACAATTCATGAGCACCAACCCACAAGATCACCAACTCCTTTGCCAAGCACCAACTCAGCAACAATTCATGAGCACCAACCCCTTTGTGTATACCACACACCTATCTCTCAATGTTGTTATCTCAATAAATGATAGATCAATACAACATCTCCTTCCTCTCTCTCACGTTCACTCTTCTAAGCTAGATATAAAAAATACAAATCATATTCATCTCTCACAATTGCTCTTCTAAGCTAGATATTACAATATCAAATCAACCTCTCACTTCCATATTACAAATAGCTACTCAAGCCTTTATTTATAGCTTTCCAAATGACCTTTGGCCTTCCCCCTTTGTGACCCTTCAATCCTCATGGAAAATGGCACCAATTTTGGATGACCCTTCATATCCAAGCATTTGAAAAGTCATGTGGTGACCCTTCATGACCAAAAATGTCTTTCCCACTTTTGTCCTTATCTTTGGTGACTTTTCGTATTCCTCAAAGTGTCCCTGCATGATAAATTTGCCCATACTCTTTTGTCTTCACTTTTTGACTCTTGGTATTCCCAAAGATGACTCTTCATGGGAAAATGCATCCCATCCTTCTTTTATCTTTATCCCATGACTCTTTGACTTCTCCATGGGCCCTTATTTTGTCTCATATGCAACCAAAAATATATTCATTAATATTAAATAAATATTAACTCATATTAGCCAATATAAATAACATTAAATGCAATGGGGCCTTTATCACCAATAATACTAAATAGTTGACATCAATGACAATATTTCCAACAATCTCCCCCTTTATCATGGAAACCTCAATTTTGAAACTGCCACATCCTATCACCTACACATACTATCATGTGAAAACATACAATAACTCCCCCTTACTGTAGCAACCTATACCTATTTTCTACATCTGTACCTATACCTGCTATTCTCCCCCTTTGACATCAATGGCAAAGGGCCTACCTAGAGCTAACACTTAGCTCCCCCTCACTTGATGTTGAACATCAATGGTAGGAAGTAATAGAAATTACTCCCAACTCCTCTCACTGATCTTTGAATGTGTCCTTTGATCATGCCTTTGAGAAGATATATGACTATACATATACATTGTTCCCTGTCCTTTGAGCATCTACAATCAACTCATTTGAATCTTTTCTTCTAATCTCACAAACTTCAGCATGAAATCTTAATATGTATCTTTGATCACAAATTTGACTAACACTCAATAGATTATGCTTAAGACCTTTTACATACAAAACATTCTTAGTCTTAGTTCTACCATAATCCAAACTCAAAGTACCTTTTCCAACTATCCTGGCAGTGGTTTTATCTCTGAATCTCATTGTACCACCATTTATCTTCTTTAGAGAAATTAAATTACTTTTGTCACCTGTCATATGCCTCAAACATATGCTATCAATTAACCATGGCTGATCTTTACCTCTCACATGCAGAGCTATCTGCACCATCATAGAATCTTCAAGTTATTTTTTCTACCACGAACATGTCTGAACCTTCTCCTTGATGAATGGAGTTTTGAAACTCTGATCCTTCTTCTTGATGAATGGAGCTTTGAACCTATGATCCTTCTTGACTAACTCAAACACGCTTCTGCAATACTGAGCAATGTGTCTGAAGTTGTTGCACTTGTAGCACACTATGGTCTCTTCATGAAAGCTTGATAGAGGAGCAAAAGAGTTGTGGCTTCTGCTTGACTCTACTCGACTTTCCTTCTCCTTATTTTTGAAATTGTTAGCTCTTTTTCTACATTCTAATTTCCTGTGACCATATCCATTATAATAAAAATAATAGCCATAGAAATAAAACCTATCTATATATCTCTGACATAATTGCCTTTTGTAGCTTTGTTCCTTATAGCCTTCTCTATTTGGAATGTTCTCTGTATTCTTCACTTCTCGCCTTTTTGTTTCATCTTGTGTAAGAGCTTCAACATAGCTCTTTTTCTTTTCAAAACTAATCCCTATCTTATCTGAATATGCTTTTTGACTTTCCAATATCTTATTCAGCATGTTAGTGCTATCCTTAAATTTTGAATCACTAACTACTTTTTCATTAACTACTTTCTGAATATCTTCTTTTAAAGAGGCAATTTCAATAACACACCTTTCACAATCTTTTCTTGATATTTCCAACTATGCTTTGAGATCTTCTTCATTCTTCTTAGCTTCTTCAAAGTGTGCTTGTAGATCTTCAATCATTTCCTTTGACTCTTGTTCATTTTTCTCAATCTGGTGCTTTAACCTTTGATTCTTCTTCTGAACAGCTTCTAACTCTTCTAGGGCACAATTGAGTTATCCTTCCATATCTACTTCAGCTTCCTCCTCTTCTTCTTCCTGATCATCATCATGTATGGCCATGAATAGAATCTCCTCTTCTTTTGAATTGCTGACTCCACTATCTTCAACAGAGCTAGGATCCTTAAAATATAGGCTCTTCTTCTCGAATCCCTTCTTGGATTTGCCTTTGAAATTCTTCTTGTATGTAGGCTTTTCTTCATCATCATATTTTACCTTATCTGGGCATCTAGCTAAAAAATGTCCAATATTTCCACAATTAAAACATTTAAAAGGTAATTTTCCTTGATATTTACCTGCTCCTCTTTTTGGCCTGCGAATGAAAAGTGCTTCGTTGTCATCTTCATCATCACTGAAACTATCACTTGATTCTTGAATCTTATCTTTCTCCTTCTTTGATGTCTTGAAAGTCACTTCTCTCTTTGAGGGTTTATCTTGTTCTGTCCACATCTCATATGCTGTGAGAATACCATGAAGCTCATCAATCTTTAGCTTGGTAAAATTCTTCATTTCCTCGATTGCCGAAACCTTTGCATCATATCTCATTGGTAGAGATCTCAAAACTTTTTTCACCACCGTTGACTCTTCCAATGTTTCTCCAAGACCTTGAATCTGATTTACTATTTGATTAACTCATAAGAGATAACTTACTATATCTTATTCTTCTTCCATCTTCAAACTTTCAAACTGCCTTCTGAAAGTCTGCAACTTAGCTTGCTAAACCTTTCCATCACCTTTTTAAACATTCTCAAGTTTTACCCAAGTTTCATGAGCATATTTACATTGCATAACTTTAACAAATTTAGATTCACATAACCCACATAAAATAGACTTTAAAGCTTTAGCATTACATTCACTTGCCTTCCTTTTTGCTGGAGTAATTGTAGATGTTTGTGGCTCTTCATATTCCTCCACCACTGATTTCCATATGTTGAATCTAAGGGCCATCAAATAAACCTTCATTCTCATGCTCCAAAAAGCATAATTCATCCCATCAAACAAAGGTGCCTTATTTGTATAAAATCTTTCATGTGACCCATCCATCATGCTTTTCCTGATTTACCTTCAAGCTGTAAAAATTTTCAAAAAGAAACCTGCTCTGATATCAATTGTTAAGCACAAAATATACTGAGAGGGGGAGGTGAATCAGTATATTATATATCTTATAAAAATTTTCCTTTATCAAATTCCACTCAATCAAACATTCAAAATATGTAATAAAACTCAAATAATAAACATCACACAAGATAGAGAGAGACACCAAATATAACATGGAAACCCAATGTGGGAAAAACCATGGAGAATCAATCTCAAATATATTCATGAGAACAAACCCATAGGAGCACCATACCCCTTTGCCAAGTACAAACCTCAACTACAATTCATGAGCACCAACCCACAGGAGCTTCAAACCCATTTGCCGAGCACCAACCCAGCACCTATTCATGAGCACCAACCCATAGGAGCACCAACCCCTTTGCCAAGCACCAACCCAGCAACAATTCATGAGCATCAATCCACAGGAGCACCAACCCCTTTGCCAAGCACCAACTTAGTAACAATTCATGAGCACCAATCCACAAGAGCACCAACCCCTTTGTGTATACCACACACCTATCTCTCATTGTTATTATCTCAACAAATGATAGATCAATACAACATCTCCTTCCTCTCTCTCAATTTCACTCTTCTAAGCTAGATATAACAAATACAAATCATATTCATCTCTCACAATTGCTCTTCTAAGCTAGATATTACAATATCAAATCAACCTCTCACTTCCATATTACAAATGGCTACTCAAGCCTTTATTTATAGCTTTCTAAATGACCTTTGGCCTTTCCCCTTTGTGACCCTTCAATCCTCATGGAAAATGGCACCAATCTTGGATGGCCCTTCATATCCAAGCATTTGAAAATTCATGTGGTGACCCTTCATGACCAAAAATGTCTCCCACTTTTGTCCTTATCTTTGGTGACTTTTTGTATTCCTCAAAGTGTCCCTTCATGAAAAATTCACCCATACTCTTTTATCTTTAGTTGGTGACTCTTGGTATTCCCTAAGATGACTCTTCATGGGAAATTGTGTCCCATCCTTCTTTTGTTTTTATCCCGTGACTCTTCGACTTCTCCATGGGCCCTTATTTTGTCTCATATGCAACCAAAAATATATTTGTTAATATTAAATAAATATTAACTCGTATTAGCCAAGATAAATAACATTAAATGCAATGGGGCCTTTATCACCAATAATACTAAACCTTTGACATCAATGACAATATTTCCAACAAGAGCCACTCACATGCACTCATGTGCATAATCTAAAATCCACCCAAAGTGCTTTGGAGTAAAAATGCACTACATTCCAAGTAGGGTGTCATGTGATATCCACTAGAATTTGTCATCATGTGCAAAAGTCTCCATAATTGATCCTCCTCTAGATAATAATAATTTTCACCTCCATGTGGCTCCAACCATTATCCCCCACTCCACAAGTGAGGACAACAAACGCCAATGATATTCTTGTCTTCATCTCCCAAGGGTCAACAAAGTGGATGCTCCACTAGACAAGATCATGGGCCACTTCCAAGTGACTCCAAAGTTGGCACTCCACTTCTACAAGTGATTCTAAACTACAATAGTGATTCCAAATTGCAATAATGATCTTCCTATCTTTTTCTTCCATGTGACCTCTTTTCTTTTGCACCATGTGTCAAACCCATGTGATAACAAAGGACAAAACATGTCCCTTAGTGGAGTGTTACACCCTACTCCCATCACACCACCTTGACCACACCTTAGGACCCTCCAAGGGCCCTCTTACCACATCACTATCCTACCTTTTCACCACCTACATCACCAATATACTAACTCATCATGCCACATCACCATAATGCCATGTCACCATGAATAGTGAAAGTGAATAATACTTATGAATACTACATGTGAATAGTGCTTAATGAATAGTGACTAGGAATAGTGACTTCACATCCTAACATACTCCCACTTGAATTCAATATACACAAGTTTTTCCACACCTACATATTCTACAACTAGCTACTCATATATTCCCTCTGTTAGCCTAACACAAACCCAGTAGAAGTTTTGTTGTACTACTAAAACTTCTTTGTCTTAATTTTATTTATCAATATCTACTCCTCTATAGTAGATTGTAGCACTAAAGTGACAAATCACTTCTCCACACCATAGACTAATCCTCCAATTATGATTCTACCATGAACCACTCATAACTCCAACTACTTGGGAATATCTAGTTTAGTGCTCATCATGGCATTATGATGATTCTTTCTCTTGATGAATCTAATAAACATGACAACATGTCTTCTCTTCTAGGACTCTCTTAGGAAGATAACTCAAAAAATGTAAAAAGTGGGGTACTTCCTCACTCTCATCTCCTTGTACATCTCCATCCTTAGTTTGCTCCACCATACCACCTTCATCTCATAAGTCCTAACTGATCCATCACACTAACGATCATGTTGGGGCCTACATCTAATATGTCAAAAACACATAGCATTAATATCTACTAATCACTTTGGCTCTCCATGAAGGTATTGAATATCTTTTACTACTGCACCTATACCAAACTGTATATTGATTTTAAACTGCAAACCAATAACACCTTTGCCTTTAATATTTTTTAGTTATCTCTCCTTAAGAGAGATCACCATGAAAGAATAATACTTCTCTAACTCCTTAAACAACAATAAGTGCACATAGAACTCTTGATAGTAGGGAAAAATAATATGACATAGATTTCAATACTAGACTTCTCCTCATAGCCTCAAGCTATTATCATGACTCAAGTGGACCAATCATAGCTTTAGGGAAGTCATTTTGTTAATCAGTGCATCGATGCACCTATCAAGTTTTTGAGCCTCAAGAATTCATCCAAAATGCATCATGCTCTATCACATTTTTAAACATATGGCCTTATTTTTAGAACACTAGGTCTCACTTGTTCATCTACATGATCATGTTCATCTTCATCTTCCTTGGCTACTTCAAAATAAGTACAACTTCAAGTTTATTTGTACCTCCTTCATTTGCATGCATTTGTCTTCAATGCAACATCTCTACTAACAACATGTGGTTAGTAGGATACCACATCAACACCCTTTTTATTTATTGCTAATAACCAAAATAAGGTCACCACCTTATCTTCACCTCCTCCAAAGTATTCCATCTTGTTCCTCAAGATATAGAGTTACTCCATCTTCAATAAAAATACTATGTAGGCTATTGACTTATCTGGCAAATCTTTTTCAGCTTTCTCCTTCAACTCTCTTGTGGGCTTCTCCTTAGCAACATGAAGATATCAAGATCTTCACCAAGAGATCCTCCATCTTGATCCATAGAAAGATACCTACCAAAATAAAACAAAACCTTTATTTTCATTAATCTCCAAGTCTCTCCTCATGTCACAGTAGCTTCACCTTACATGCAACTAGCCAATAATAGAAAACACACACAGATGGATTTTTTCACCATGGTTTTGATACCATAATGTTGAAAAATAAAGTCCTAATAATACATGTTAGATCAATGAAATATATCCTACAGTATAAGGAAATAAATGTGGAATACAAGTTACACAAAATAAAGACAAATAAGAGGACACATTACATAGAGATTACGTGGAAACCTTGTAAAGTCCAAGGAAAATTCATGGTAAAAATGGAAGCTCTAGACTTTATTAATAAATTAGCATCAAACTCTCTTCTACAATAGTTCCTCCATAGCAACTCTTTTTTTGATTCCTATTATCACATAGATTTTGCACCTGTTGTTGATGTCATAACTCACTGTAAAAAATTCTAATGATACAATGGGATCACCTCCAAACTATAGGAACTTTGTGAATTAAGGTGAACCTCTAAATAAGTTTGGATTATTTTCACTAAATTTGGTACACCTGATAAACTATTAATTTATATAAAAAAATTGCTTTATTGATCTTACTCCTAAACTAGGGTTTGACTGGGGAAAAGAGTTTTGAGAATGAAATTTGCAAACTAAAAATGGTGATTTCACCAAATATTTTTGTAGTGTATTTTAACACTTTCTTGAATGAACAAAATATAATAGAAAATAAATTTGAATTATTATGAGCACAAACTCAATCAAATGTGAAATCAACGGTAATAACTAGTATTTTTCATATAAGGGACAATATTATTTTATTTTTTAATCAAATAATCTTCCAAAAGAGTAAAAAATACACAAATCAAATTTCATGACTAAAATAAGAATTAAAACGTCCATAAATATTCAAATAGCCTTACATACATAGATATTTCTCAAACAAAGAAAGGTAAATTTTTTATTTATTCTCATTCTCCAAGTTACAGAATGTAGAAGAGTTATTCAAAATGTAGAATAATATTTCTAGCAGAAAAAATATAAGATGGTCTATGCCATATTTCCCATATTTATAAAAAATATATCATAAAAGAGATGTAGTTAATAATGACATCCAACACCTAGTAGAAGAACATGCAAATCTGGAAGCTCCATGAAAAGAGGTGTGATCTACAGTTATATTGGTGCCCATGGCATGGTGAACAAGTTGAAAAAAAACACATGAAAGAGTTGGGCATGATCTTTAGCTATTAGAGGCATGGAGGATACTTAGAAATCTTCATGCAATGCTTTCCTTATTCTCCAATTCAGCTACAAATTCATCTTCATGCAATGGGAGGCACCAAAGTGAAACTCAATTTTTGAACAAAAGATAACTAAAAATAACTTAAGTTAATTTTTTGCATAACCCTAATTTATAATTTTCAAGTGAGACTTTTACAACTTTCAAGTCACACAAATTTGTCAAAACTATAATTTCATTTTACAATATGTTCTTTTACAATTTAAGCAACTTAAAACTTGTCAAAATTAAAA
Source organism: Torreya grandis (assembly GCA_037957365.1). Lineage (NCBI taxonomy): Eukaryota > Viridiplantae > Streptophyta > Pinopsida > Cupressales > Taxaceae > Torreya > Torreya grandis. The sequence continues at coordinate 2,128,412 of JARHVA010002700.1, read as the reverse complement.
GTGTAATTTGCAAGTTTGCTTTTTACAACATGCAACCTATCAAAATGAAAAGTGAAAATTGCACATGGCTCTTTCTTAAAAAGGACCATCAAAATGATATTTTCAATTTTTAATTTGTATTTTTGTAAATTTACAATACTTTTACAATAATTAAAATACAATAAACAAGAATTCTTTTGATAGAAATAATTAATCTATATCCAACACTTCTATTGATTCTTTATCCTTGTTTGCCTGTGTTTTCTCAATGTATTCATCAAAACCCTTGAAGATCTCCAAGATTCTATCTTCATCAAGAACAAAAGAGTAGAGGTTGGTTATCTCATAATTTTTTATTATATCAAATAATTCCCTTCTTAAATCTCTATATGTTTTAATCTCTTTACCCATCTGATCTAATATGTTATGATACTTGATGAAATAATGGATGGAGCTCAAGGTAAAAATTATATCTATTGCAGATTCTTTTTTGATCACCTATTTGAATTTATTCTGAACTTCCTCTACTAAAAGTATCTACTCTTGATAATATGTTGGTCAACATGATAATTTATTAAAGTATTATTCAATGTCATATAACATGTCGATGGCCTTGTCATATGCAACTGTAGCCTTATGGGTAGCATTTGTAAGCATCTTTATTCTAAATTGATTTTCTCTATCTAACTCCTGTTGTTATTCATCATTTTTTAGTATCTTTTCCATATCAATTTAGTCCATAACTATTAATTTTGGATAGAAAATATTCAATCTTTTTATCTCTCCCTCATACTTGTTGACTTGTTCCCTCAGGGTGGCCCTTCTCTCTATCAGGGTTGTATACTGATCCATTACTATATTAATAACTTTGTTTCATTTAAAGATGATCTCTTCTACCTATTCTTTTCTGGCCCTTCCCATGCTACCAATTTTTTCACCACATTAAGTGTTGCCTGATCTATGATCCAAATGATAGTTTGTGTTTTTTAAACAGTGGGATAGATGAATTTATTCAATGCAATCATTAGTTATTCCACCTTATTCTTCAATTCATCCCTAGTGACCTTGTCACTATCCATTTTATCAAAGAGGGAGTTAATTTTTGTTTGAATGTCATGTTTCAACCCCTCCCTCAAAGGAAGTCCAAGGTGAAATTTTGACAACTGGTAATCCCCCACCACTAGATCTTCTTTTTATTTATCTGGTGAGGGGACTGCAATATCTACATACCTTTACCCTATAGAGTCATACAATATCCTTAAAATGGTTCAAGGAGTATTATTTGATTTTTTGTGCACATTTAAGAGACCAAAATCTAATATACTTAGGGACACCGTCTACTTACATTTCTTCCACACTGTCTATGCTAACCAACTAGGTGTAACATCTTGTTGTTATAACACTATCACTTGAGAATTTACAACTAAATATGTTGCACTGATTAGTATGATGACAAGTGTTTTATCCTAAATTTATATTTTCATTTATTGTTTGGTAGATGTCCTTACCACCTCTTTCCCACTTATGGGTTGAGGGTCCACATTTGTATCAGTATCTTACTCCTCTTTCTCTGATGTATGGGTTGGGTTACTATGAAAGTGGAAGAATTAAGGGTAATGGAAATAGATGTGTCTATTGGGGGTGTGGGAGATGGAAGTGATATCAATAGAGGAGTAGACACAAGGAGATGTAACTTAGGAACTAGTGGAAGTATGGATTCCAAAGCCTTAAATGAGTCAATTAAGTTGGTAGGGACACTCAGGGTTGGTAGAGTGGGAAAGATGAAGGGGGATGAAGATGAAACATTATTTATCCCAAGAATTAGGATGGTCATTGGAATTAAAGATAGAATGACTAAATCCATGGCTATATACTACTATGTAATGTTGGTAATTAATGAGGATGGGATGGAAGGGATTGTGAATGAGATGGAAAGAATTATAGTAAGGAGTGAAACTATGGGAGAGGGAAGTGGAATGAAAACCTAAGTATCCAATGAAGGGAAGACCTGAGTGTCCAATTAACTTGATTGCACTATTGATAATGAACTTGTTTTCATTGGTAAAATGATGGGAATGGAGGGTGGGGTTACTTGAGGTGAACTAGGAGTGGATATAGGAAGAGGAAGTGTTAGATCTCTAAGAATAATAAAGATAGGACTGGTAACTATTGACCAAATTTAGTCTACATACCAAAAATGTCCCTAGTCTAAGATTGTATTGGAAGGAATAAGATCATAAGGTTATAATGGTCTAATGATTCAATGTGATTATATTTTTGGATGGAATAAGTGGACCCAATGAGATCATGTAGAGTGTTAAACTTTTGAAACATTTTAAGTTCACTTAAAGTGTAAGTTATCAATTTCTAAGGGATAATTCTATAGGTTATAGAGACCCTATATAAGGTCAAGAGTACTTGGAATGAGTATGGTAATGCAAGGGATCCATCTGGTTCTTCATTGTGTTCATCTTGACATTTTGGGTCAAGTAGCAAAAATTTTGAATAGGCAATTTGTTGATGCCATAGCTCACACATATATAAATTGTAAAGGAAAGTGGTTATATGGGTTTGTTCACCTTTATTCTAAGTTTATACATGCCATGTTTTATCTCCTTCACTAAATCACATCAAAATTTATGAATATCCAAAGTTGGTCCCTTGACCAAATTCTGTTGTTTTTACATACTTAGCCATTTTCAAAGAAGTTCAAATAGAGCTAAGTGAGCATCTTGACAAGGCCATATCTCACATGTGTGGTGGTATAAGGGAAATTAGTCACATGGGTTTATTTATCTTGGTCCCTAGTTATGACATGCTAAATTTTAGATCATTTTATGAAACACAATAGAAGTTGTGCATGATCAAAGTTGGTTCCTTAATCATATTTTACTAAGTTTTCCATGCTTAGCCAAATGAGCTTGACCATCTCTAGGATTTCATGCAGGAGTAGATATGGACCATCTAATTTGATAATTTTATCTTCACTCAAAAATCTCCTAGGACTAGTGGATCAAATGGGTTCATCCTTTTCAATCTCAAAAACATTTCCAGCAAATTTGGTGCCTCCATAATTCCTACGCTTTAAGTTATAGGCCTTCGAAGTTGGACCTACAATATAAGACATTCATGCGAGAGTCAAATTAAAACCATTATATAAATCCATACAAGTTTAAAAATTATGGTCTATGGGATGTTAATTAAGTTCTATGGGATGCTAGGTGATGATATGCAAGACATCAAATTTAAGATAGAGCAAGCCAAATCCTATTGAGATTAAAACTGATAGTTTCATGACTGTTAATGACAATCATACAAACATCTTTGATGGGAGCAAGGATGTTAATTTTAAGATCAAGAACTAGCCATTATATTTCAAATAATGTCTCTTATTAGATCAACATTATTCATTTGATCAAGCATTCAGATCTAATGGTGAGTGGAGGTCAAAGAGGTCAGAGAATCTAGGATCAAATATGTACATGACAAGTGGCACAAATGTATTTAGTTGGTAGAAGATCAATGGATCATGGGAATCCATGCACAAATAGATAAATAGAATGAGGCAAAGCCAATAAGTCAAAGTACCTATAGAACTAATAAGAATAAATACATTTAGGCACAATGCAGATAGTTTGAGTTGGCAATCGATAGTAAATAGGCAAAAGTGAGCTTGAGACATTTCTGATGAAAGTTGAAGAGGTTATTTTAGACCCAGGTAAAGAAAATAACAAAGATCCTAGCTCGAAGGTGAACCAGGGACATATTTTAGATACCAAGCATCACCATTAAAATATCTATATAGATAAAATAGATCTTTTGGGTCTAATATAGAGGGCAAAGATAGACTAGTGATTATGAAGCAAAGTTGAGCAATTTACAGAATTTCATAGATATTGTGATTGTGTGAAAACTAATGGTCTAAGATTGGTTTTCACCTATAGTGGACCTATGTCTCATCTATCATTATGGTTACATTTTTGATAAGCAGGTTCAGATGGCCACCTAATGTAGATGTGGCATATTTCAGTCAGTTCAAAGACATGATCCTCATCAGTAAATCAAGTAGATAATGACATGGTTCCAAGAAGAAATATGGTAGTTGGATAAGGAAAATGGACATTTAATTTTTTATAGAATTTGTTCTTTGTTCATAATATCATGAGTTAGCATCCTTAAGAGTGCTAATCCATTGAAAGTAGTTGGGCCTTTTCCAATACATAACTCTTTTTCTCTCTTTTTCTTTTCTATAAGTAGAGTATTCTAAGTCTTAAAATTGATCCCTCTATCCCTCTTTTTTGGTATGACCAGACTCTATCAAAATTTGTACTATGACACCTCTTTGATGTAATAAAGACTAAATTCCATTCCTTTCTAAGCCAGATCAAAGTGTGTTCTATGAATTCATGCACTATTATTAAGTGAATGTTTGTTGCTTGCTTATGTCTAAGATTTTATCACCTTTAGGAAGTGCTTAATAGTTCTCATAATTCATTACAAGTGAAATCTACAATTTATTATCTAGTTTGAAAGTGGATATCTACCCTCTCTTATTAATTTGGTAACTAATTAATACCTTATTCTAAAAACTTATGTGAGATTGATGTTCTTTCATCTTAAAAAGTGTCTCATAGTGTGTTTTGTGTGAGTTGGAGTGATCAAATCATTAATGCATCACCACTTTTTACATGTTTTTAAAAAAATTATCAAATCTCTTTCCCTTTTCCAAGCAAGTGTTAGTTTAGGTTTAGTGTAGGTGATAGATCCATAAGTAATCTATCCTTCTCTAGAGGTCTAATCCATAATTAGGATACCCATAGATTAGGATCAGTCCTATGTTGGATTAGATTTAAGTAAGAAGATTTGAATAATCCCCTCTTTAGCTAGGGTACAAAAAAAGAACCCTAATAGTTTTGGCACACTTAGTGGGGCCAAGTTTATTTAGTATAATTGAAGTTTGAAGATTGAGAAGAAGGAATTGCAGTAGCAAGAGAGATCTACCATTATCAAAAGTTGAATATCCTTCAAGTTGTAGAGCTCATAACATCTTCTAGATAACATTTTTTAGACCAAAGGTTACAATAAGATCATCAAGTAAAGCTACTTCTTTTGAACATATTGAATTGCCTCGTACTTCTTATAAAAGATCAAGATTCAATAGTACAAGACATTATCCTCCAAAGCATTCATTCTTTAGTAATTTTATTATTTTAGTCCAATCTATTATCCCCATAAGCCAAATCCCTTTTGCCCAAATAGTTATCAAAAATCTAGTGTTTGTCCCATTTCATAGTAGTCTTGATAACTCCTTGAACCAAATAGGTTGAACCTTGTCCCCGCTTAATGCGAGTGCACAAGTATTTTATTAATATTCAAAAAAATCAAGTACATAAGGGTGCCTTTACTCCATTAACCCTTTTACAATGCAAACATGGATTTATATAGTTTTTACTTATAACAAGTAAAAACAACTAAACTATAACCAACTATTTATGGGAAAACAACCCGTAAGGTAGTTCTAATTAATAAATATAAAACATGAAAACTACCTAAAAATAAACTAAGTTTATTTTATGGGGGTGTCTTTACTAAAAGATGAATGTCCCATTTATAATAATATTAATTAACTTACCAAAAATATAACCTAATGTTAAAACTTTGGAACAAGTCCTAACAAACCCCCCTATGATCCAAAGTTAGGTCTTTGAACACATACCAAGCATTTTTCTAAATTTTTCAAATTTGAATCTGTCAAGGGGTTTTGTGAAGATATCAGCTATCTAATTGGCAGTTGGGAAATATATTGGATCAAGAGTTTTCTTTGCCACCAGCATTCATAGATAATGGTATTTGACATCCATATGTTTTGTTTTTGTATGAAACACTAGATTCTTGGACATCTTGATTGTACTTTGATTATCAATGTATAACTGTGTAGAAGTGAACTAAGAAACCTGAAGATCTTCAAGAATACGATGAAGGTAAACAATTTCTCTAGAATCATCCCATGTTGTAATATACTCTAATCTTGCTAATGAATTTTCCACTATATCCTGCTTCTTACAACACCAAGCAATGGCAGCTGAACCCATATGCATAGTGTATCCTATGGTTGACACTCTGTCATCCACACATCCACCAAAATTTGCATCACAATATCCAAGAATTTTGAAGTTCTTGTTGTAGTGGTATTTAAGGCCATATTTTTTCATTCCCTAAAGGTAACAAAGTACTCATTTTGCTGCATTCCAATGAATTTATCTAGGCTCATGCATAAACCTAGATAAAATTCCAATTAAAAATGAAATATCAGGCCTGGTAGTCATCAAGTATATCAAACCTCTCACCAATTGTCTATATGTGGTGCCATCAAAAAAGGCACTGCTATCATCCTTAGACAATTTCAAGTTACTTTCCATGGGAGTGAGGGCAAGTTTGCAATTGCTTATGCCAAACCTCTCTAATAACATAGAAATATATTTACTTTGTGAAATGAAAATACTATGCTCATTCTGAGTTACCTCTATGCCTAGATAGTAGTGAAGAAGTCCAAGATCTGTCATCTCAAATGCATCTTTTAATTCCTTCTTCACAAACTTGTTATGGTTTTCATCTTTTCCTATAATAAACAAGTCATCAACATAGAGAACAAGTATCACCATTTTCTTACCCTGCACTCGAAAATAGAGAGTATCATTAGATTCACTATGATGAAAACCAATGGATTTCAAGTATGAATCCATTTTCTCATACCAAGCCCTGGGTGCTTGTTTGAGCCCATACAAATCTTTTATCAATTTACATACTTTGTGTTCGGCACCCACCTGTTCAAAACCCTGAGGTTGTTTCATATATACTTCTTCCTGTAAATCACCATTTAAAAAATCACTTTTAACATCTAATTGATGTGCTTTCTAACTATTTTATGCTGCTAAGGCAAGTACCATACGAATAGTGTGCCATTTGGTAGTTGGTGAAAATGTTTCCTCATAGTCAATACCTTCTTGTTACGCATATCCTTTTGCAACAAGTCATGCCTTATGTTTATCAATGGAGCCATCTAATTTCTACTTAGTCCTATAAACCCATTTACATCTTATGGGTTTAACATGTGGAGGAGGATCAACTAAAACCCATGTATTATTGCTAAGTATGGAATCATACTCACATTTCATTGCCTGTTGCTAAACATGTTTAGTAGATGCCTCCTCAAAAGTGGATGGATCAATGGAAGTAGTAACAACCATAGCATAATTTACCTATTTTCAAGAATTCTTGAGCCTTGTTAAACCAACTTCATCTGTTGTCAAGTTAGAAAAAGTACTTTGAGCGCATTTTGGATACTTAGTCAAATTATTCAAATTAGGGACTCTAGAATTCTCATCATGTGCATCATTCGAAGGGGGACTTAGATAATTTTCAATAATTTCTAAGTCATCAACCTATGAACTTGTAGATGAAGGAGAGGAAAGTGAAGGAATTTGAGTCTCGTACCACAACTTCGAAGAGTTATCCCCATTATTCAAACCCTTATCTCTTTTTGTATTTTTCCTCTCTAATCTATCAAGATGAGAATCAATCTCTGTAGTGTTCATAGTCCCAAACTCATCAAATATTACATCTCGACTCACTATGAATTTTCTTGAATCTTGTGCAAGTAAATGAAACCCCTTTTTATTTTTAGAATAACCAAGAATGATGCATTTTTGAGTTTGTGGTTCCAACTTAGTTCTATGTTTAATAGGAACCAAAGAAAAATAAAGACATCCAAACACTTTCAAGTGTTTAACCTTTGGTTTAAATCCATACCATGCCTCATATGGAGTTTGTCCCAAAAGTACAACTGTGGGGGACTTGTTTTTCAAATACACTGCAGTATCAATAGCTTCTACCCAAAACTTATCATCAAGTTGTTTATAGTGCAACATGGCACATGTTGTGCCCTCTAAAGTTCTATTCATCTGTTCAGATACTCCATTTTGTTGTGGAGTATAAGCATTAATATATTGTTGATGAATACCATGTACGCGACAATAATCTAAAAATTTGTTAGAGGTATACTCACCTCCATTATTTTGAACGAAGAGTGGCCAAATGTGAACCTATTTCTTTTTCGACTAAGTGTAACCAATAAACAAACTTAGCGAAAACTTCAAATTTTTTTCATAAAGAATACCCAAGTCATCCTAGAAAAGTCATCAATAAACAAGACAAAGTATCTACACCCACCAATGGATGACTTTTTCATATCACATACATCACTATGAACTAACTGTAAACATTTGTTAGCTCTCCAAGACTTTAGGAAATTTTTCTCAATTTTGTTTGCCCAAAACACATGACTCATAAAGAATACTATCTTTGTGAAAAGTGGGAAACCCATTCACCATACCATATCTCTGTAAATCCACTAAAGAGTGGATATTCAAATGTCCATAGTGGAAATGCAATAACTGCTGTGTAGACATAGTACCTGTACCTATGTCAATAACTACTGCAAGTTTTATGTTGGGAGGAAGCACCTTACAATCCAATCTAACCAAGTTTCCATCTTCATATCTTGTATACATTGTTTTATAATCATCCTTCACTGAATTGATGTAAATGAGCCCATTTTCAGGCACAATTTGATAACCTTTCTTTCAAATAGTTACCAAATAAAGTAAGTGTTTCTTCAATGTGGGAACATACCAAACATCCTCCAAGTATTTTATATACCCATTAGGAAGAATAATCTGAATAGATCCAAGTCTTAGTGGTGTATGCATGGACTTATCTATTAAGACAAATAAAGAGAAAGAGAGAGAAGCTTCGTTATAAGACCAAAAGAAATCTCTCCTAAATGTCATGTGTTTGGTTGCTCCTGTGTCTAAAACCCATACATTTGTGAGCTCATCTCTAGCCTCATATTCAATATAATCAATGTGCCCCAAAGTAGTGAATGCAGATTCATGGGCAACAATACTAGATTCATCATAGTCATGATCAGCATATTGAGTAGAGTTAGACTTAGTCATTTTTTGTGGCCTCTAAATTTTATCAAAAGGAATCCTACATTGTGAGGCAATGTGACCAAATTTTCCACATCTATGACACTGAATGTCTAATCTACCTCGACCTCTGCCCCTATATGAGTTGTGACCATGTCCTCAATCACTTGTTTCATGTGAATGTGATTGATTAGATTGTTGATTATTTGAATGACCCCTACCTCTATTTTGATATCTGCCTCCTCTGTAACCTCGACCCCCTCTATAACTATTTCCTCTATTGTTTTGATGCCCAGATGAAGATGAACTAGGCTTTGACTCTAAAACATGGGCTTGTTCAATTTTCTTGGATTTCTTGGGTAAAAGAGGTCATGTTGGATGAGAAACTTAGCCAACTTATCAAAGGTGATGCCTGTGATCTTGTCAGAGACATGCAACATTTTAAAAAAAATCTTATAGGACCCTGATAGTCCTTTTAAAGCAACAGTGACTATGAGGTCATCATCTAGTTTTCCAAAACCAGCCTTAGTGTACTTAGTAGTGATATTTTTCAACTTAGACATATATTCTCCCATATCCCCATCTTCATCTAATGACAAAGTAAACAACTGCATATGAATATCTATCTTCTTATGCTTAGGTTTCTTATCATACAAATCTGATAATGTTTTCCATGCAGTGTAACTATGAGGAGAATTTTTAATATGAACATAAGTATCATGAGTACAATAGCATTTAATGAGAGCTAAGGCCTTAGAATCATGTAAATTGAATATATCTAATTTAGCCTGCTCTATTGGCAATGTGGGATTTTCATTCTTAACAATATCCCATAACTCATTAAAAACTAGTGAAGCCTCCATCAATCATTTCCAATCTGAATAATTGGAAATTGTTAATCTATCACCATCTGAAAGCAAATTTTGAATTTTTAGCATTTTGAAATGAAAGCAAGTGTAGTATAAAAAAGTGTGATAAAATTCAAAAGAGATGAAACAAATATCACACTCACTGCACAAGACACTGTTTCTACGGGGTTTTGCACTTAACCTCCGCGTAGAGTGCAAAAGAAAAACAAGTATTTTTGATGGGTTTTTGCACTTAACCTCACCAAAAATCAATGATTACACCCTTATTTCACCAAATTATAACCTTCTTCCACCAACTACACCCTTATATCACCATAAAAATGTAAAATAAATATGATTGAATTCCCCCTTTTTCAATTTTTAAAATAACACAATACAATAAGTATGTGTTTTACAATATTCAAATTTTAAAAGGAATATTCTTTTTACAAAAAAGCATATTCCAAAGCAAAAATAATTTTCTCCAAAAAGAAGGGATTTGAACCCTTGACCTCCTCCTTTGCAAACTTCTTACATAATAAGCTTAACCAATTGCTCTAAGAGCATTTTTAGAATATTACACTCAAAATTTTCTACTTATTCTAGATTTTGTGTATGAGAGAAAATTAAAAAAAATTACATGTGTGTAAATAAATTCAAATTTTTCCTTTTTTCAGCCTTCTCTTCCAAGCTATCTCCTGTGGGACCCAGTCACAGCAAATTTTTGAATGCAAACTTTAGAAACATGAAAAAATATTTATTCATGAGATTAAACCTACACCATGCTTGCCTAGGATGCCATGGCTACTGCTAGAAGTTTCTCTCCACCTTCTCTCTCTCCTACAAGCTGTACAAATCTGTACAAAGAGGATAAAAATGGTTTTGACTGAGTCTTGGTAGATTTTTAAGGTATTTTTTTGTAGAGAATGGATTCAAAATGAACTCAGAGCATTAGAAGGTTGTACAACTCATATTTTTCCATATTTTTCATTTAGAATGCAAAAATAGGGATTTTAATAATATTTAATCAAGATTGGTAGATGTTTTAGATTTAAAAAGAGCTGAAATGAATGCAAATAATAATGACAGCCATGAATGACAATTTTTAGATGTTTTCAACAAAAAACAGGCCGTACAAATCTTATTTCATGCCAAAATTATATCACATGAATTTGACTTTTCACCTTGCTCCTTCAAATTCACCAAGCCCCCAAAATTACCATGCTCTGATACCACTGATAACTCCTTGAACCAAATAGGTTGAACCTTGTCCCTGCTTAGTGCAAGTGCACAAGTATTTTATTAATATTCAAAAAAATCAAGTACATAAGGGTGTCTTTACTCCGTTAACCCTTTTACAATGCAAACATGGATTTATATAGTTTTTACCAATAATCAATAAAAACAACTAACCTATAACCAACTATTTATGGGAAAACAACCTGTAAGGTAGTTCTAATTAATAAATATAAAACATGAAAACTACCTAAAAATAAACTAAGTTTATTTTATGGGGGTGTCTTTACTAAAATATGCATGCCCCATTTATAATAATATCAATTAACCTACCAAAAATATAACCTAATGTTAAGACTTTGGAACAAGTCCTAACAAGTCCATTGAATTTGGCCTAATATGATGACATTCTTGTGTTGGCCTAAAAAGAATCCCTTTCTTCTCAAGATAATGGGACAAAACTACTAATATTAAGCATATCCAAGATGTTTCTAATCTACGTTCAGTTCATAATGTTACTCAAGATAATATAGCCATCAAATTGCTTGTTTCCTCCTTCAAGGGAAAAGCATTGAAATGGTATAGTAATTCATTTGACTTCCATTTATACTTCAGATGAGTTAGGTGCAACCTTAATTAAACAATTTGAATAAAATTTAGATCATCTATATTTGGTTAAACAACTGACCACCTTTAAAAGGTATCTCATGAATTCATGTTTGATTTTAACCTCAAATTTCAAAATACATGGACTAGGATCCTTGCATTGGTTAGACCATCCCTAGATTATGCATTTGTGTACTATCTTAAAGCCCTTTATTTTGATATAATTATCATGATATAGTCTTTGAGTGGTAATACCTTACCAAATGCCTATGAAATTGCAATCAAATTAGAAAACAACTTAATATAAGATGGTAAACTTGTTTTAAGGCCTTTAATTCCCATATTCCCAAAATTACAACCTATTCCTCCCCTTCAAGTTCCTTATATTCTATCTATATCCCCTATTCCATCTCTAAAATTCCAAGTTGTATCCTCTCCTAATCAATCTAGTGAGATTGGTGATCTGAAAAGCTTGTTACAAGCATTTGTAAATGAGATTATTTCACTCAAGAGATAGCAGTACCAAGGTAGAGCTTATCAGTAGAAAAATGAGGGTACTTATCAGTCTTTCAATAACCAAATACCTCATTATCAAGGTTTTAAGGATAATAGGCAACCTTATCAAAACCAAAAAAGACATAACCTAAACTAAGCCATATACATCCCTTGATCCCAATGTACCTTCTAGTTCAAAATCTATTATTCCCCAAAATAACTTGATGTAAGATCTAGATTGGCAGCCTTCCAATCTAAATGACATTTAGAATAAAGCCTTGGTATCATAAGAGATTACCATGCCAAAAATGACACAAGAAGAGTTCTCTCTTCAAGGTGGTCAGTATCAAGACATGAATATGGTATTCCAAGTAGAAGATCAACAAGTTTTAGGACAACATGAAGCTATCAATGTTAATTGGCATTTGGATGATCATATCACATTCAACTAAGTTGGTGAAACTAATAACACAAATGGTCAATTGGTAGCTCTAATTAGAGATAAAATAAGAGAAGTTGAATAATCTCAAGATGTGATAAATACTTCTAGTGTTCCTAATTTTGTGTCAAATAATGTCAAATATCAAGTTGTTCCTATAGCACAGAAGATTTAGAATACAAAGATAGTGAAAGTTTCCCAAATACCCATAACTAGAGAACAGTCAGTGGCTCAAAAATTATAGCCAAAGGTTAGTGGAACATCTTTTAACATTATTAATTAGATGAAGAAATCAAATGTTAGTATTAGCATGTGGTATTCCCTTTCCATTTTAGGGCAAAAGTACATGTTGATTCAAAAACTTTTAGATCTTAAAGTATCTAAGGAACTAGCTGAGAAATAAGGAGTTGTCTTGGCCAATTCAAACCAATAAATCAACCTATTCAGTAGATACATAACATGACAAAGGTGGATAAATCCAATGTTAATTCAAATAAAACCCCTCCCTTTTATCTCTCTTTGATAGTAGGTAATTGTTTAATCCATAATTTTATGGTAGATAGTGGAACCAGTAGCACTGTCATGCCCAAACAAATTACAGACAAGCTTGGTGTTGTATATGAGAAAAATAACAAAGGAGTATTGCAATTATATGGCTCACCAAAAAATACATTATGCATAATAAAAGGCCCAAAATTGGAATTACATGTTTGCCCCAATGTTTTTATTCATCAATATGTAGTTGTATTAGACTTGCCTCCCTATTTTGCCATGTGTCTATTAGGAGATTTTACTTCAAATATTGGAGGATATTTATCAACTGATTGGACATATTTAATGTTCATAACTAGGTAGGAACTAAGGTTACAATATTTTTTAAACCTATTTCAAGATTTCATTTGGAGCCATATATGCTAATCATGGTGAACACTAATTGTGTCATCTCAGACAAGGTGCTAGAAATTAGGAAGGTGGAAACTGAATCACCTCTAGATGGCATCCCAGATCTTTTCCTTGATGATTGGGTCTCTAATTTTCATGATCATGATCCCTAAAATTTAATTGAATAATAAAGACTTGGTGTCTATTGTATTCATGAAAATTATGGACTGATTCCAACATTGATGAAAGATGATCAGCCTAATAAAGGACTGTGGCATCTATATATTGATGGATCCAAAAACAAACATGGCACTAGAGCTAGAATGATGCTAATTTTTCTATCCAATCAAAGGTATTTATCTTTTCTTAAGTTTTAGTTTGGTTTTTTCAATAATGTTATTGAATATGAAGCATTAGTGCATGGTTTTGAATGGGCAAGAAAGATGAAGGTTAATTCCTTATAATTCTTTGTAAATAGTGAACTGGTAGTTCACTAAGTAAGAGGAATTAATATATGCAAGGAACCACTACTTAGGTCCTACAAGCATAGATTATGGGACCTACTTGAATACCTTCAATCATTTAATATTTAGGCCATATCAAGAAATTAGAACAAGCACACAAATATATTGGCTGCTATTGGGTCATAATTCAATATCCCAGATGACATAAAAATGGAAAATTTTCAATTACATATCAAGGTAGTTGTGACACCTTTTGTCCCATATAACCATGACAATTGGTAGGTTTTTGAATATGATAGATAGATTGTTATATTTTTTCAAGAGGAAGTTGAACTCTCCTTAAGGAACCAAGATAAGCATTTACAACTGTATGATGACTAGATTATGCATTTGAAGACAAACAAGTTGCCTAAAGGGCTAGTCACCTTGAAAACATATTCATTAGAGACAATGAATTAATAAAATAAAATTTTCCCTTATCAACCAAGAAATAAAACTATACAAATGTGGAGATTACCATTGGAAAGAGTTTAAAGCTAGGTAAAGTTTACACGTCTTCAGAGAAAGAAGATTTTATTAAGTTATGTTCAAGTTTTGTAGATGTCTTTGCATGGCAGTACAGTGACCTTAAAGGTTTTGATTCAAGTCTAGCTCAACATACCATTGAGTTAGAAGATAAGACTAGGCCAGTAAAATAAAGGCAAAGGCCAATTAACCCAAAGCTTGAACCTCTGATGAGAGATGAATTACACAAGCTCATTGAGTCAGATATAATATTTCCAATTAAGCACTCAACCTGGGTGGAAAACCTTGTCCCACTATGAAATAAGAATGGTGAGAAATACTATGTGTTGACTTCCATGACTTGAACAAGGCCTCTCTCAAGTACCACTATCCATTTCCATCAATGGAGAAAATTTTACAACTAGTTATAGGTTAAAAAAGGTTCTCTTTATTGGATTGTTACAGTGGATATAACCAGATTTTGGTCAAAGAAGAAGATCAGTTCAAAATATCCTTCACCATAAAGTGGGGGACATTTTCATATATAAATATTCCTTTTGGTTTATCTAATGATAGATACACTTTTCAAAAGGATATGGACATGGCATTTTAGGGTCTCCTTAACAAGTTTATTCTTGTTTATCTAGAGGATATAACAATATTATCTAATAGTATAGATGAACATATGATTCATATCAGATAAGTGTTTGAAAGGTGCAAGGAATTTAGAGTGTTTTTGAACCTTAAAATTTTTGTTTTCTTTGTTCATAAAGGTAGGATTCTTGGACATGTTATTTCAAAAAATGATATAAGCATACATCTAGATAGAATAGAATCAATTCTGGCACTATCATTGCCTAAGCATAAAAAATCCATGCAAAGCTTTCTAGGCAAGATCAACTTCATAAGGAGAAACATTTTAAATTTTGCTACTTTAGCTAGGCTACTCAAATCTATGTTAAAGAAGGGTTAGAGTTTCAGTTGGTCTAAAGAAGGAGTAAGAAGCTTTGAAGAGATCAAGAAAGTAATAGCTAGTGCTCCTATACTCCTGAACCCTAACTTTACAAAATATTTCATCTTATACAGCTATGCTAACATTGACACAATTTTAGGTATTCTAATGTAGTAAAATAAAGAGACTTTATAATAGCCAATAACCTTCTTCAGTCAAGGCTCATAGGAATATGAAATGAGGTATTCTTTTTTTTAGAAGCGCATTCTTTTAGTTATAAGGTCTCTTTAAAATTTTAGGTACGTGTTATCTAATAATAAGATACATTTGATGGTTGTACATCCAAGTGTCAAAGATTTTATTTTGAACAAAGATATAAATAACAAGAGATTTAGTTGGATAACCAAGGTCATGAAATATGACATTGAGATCAAGGTCACAAAGCTAGTTAGAGGCAAAGGACTATATGAACGTTTAGCACAAGACTTGTAAGAGACTAATGAACTAGTTATGGTGTCAAATGATGAAGAACTTGCAAGTGATTAGAACTCATCTTCTAGCTTATTCCAAGATATGGTAAGATATTTATAAGATGGTTTTTATCCTTCTCATCTCACTCCTTCAAAGATGAGATATTTTATATTGTATTCAATTCCTTATCTCCTTGTTGATAATGTATTGTTCAAAAAGGATCTCAATGGCATACTGCTAAGATGCATAGAACTAGGTCAAACATAGAGGTTACTTGAGCAGTTCCATGATGGATATGGTGGAGGACATTACTCAACAAGGATCATATCCCATAAGATCATGAGAGGTGGATATTATTGGCCAAATTTATTTGGTGATTTCCAAGCATGGATCAAGAAATGCAGTATGCCATGTTTGTTAGAAAGGTGATGCTTGTAGTCTTACCTCTCAAACTAATTTTAGTTAATCAACCCTTTGTAGAATGTGGATTAAAATATATTGGTGTTAATGACCCTCGTTAAAGCTTAGGCAAAAATTGGATCCTAACTACCATAAATTATTTTACTAGATGGATAGATGTAGTAGCATTAAAAAAAGCCAATTAAACTAGTGTTTTAGACTTCTATGAAGGTCTTCTTACTAGATTTGGGGTTCCTTCAACTATAATTTTTAATTTTGTAGGATCTAAGATTAGCCAGTGGGCAGTTCAACATACTTTTTTCCTCATTACCTCATCAAACTATTATCCACAAGGCAATGATCTTGTTGAGTCTACTAACAAGAATTTGTTAAAGATCATTAGGAATACTGTAGAAGACAATCAAAGATCATGGCATTTCAAATTGAAGTTAGCTCTATATGCTAATAGGATCACCTATAAGACATCAATTTCCATTTCTTCATATAAGTTAGTATATGATAAGGAGGCAAGAATGCCTATTTCTCTTAAATTCCCTACTTTGGAATTAATGCATTAGCTTAAACTTTTAGAGAATGAGCTAATGAAAATAAGATATGCTGAAATCATGGAGCTAGATGAAATAAGGCATTAGGCCATGTTAGCTATGGAGGCCCATCAAGTAATGACAAAGAGATATCTTGATAAAGGAACTTATTCAAGAGCTTTCTAAGAAGGAGATTTAGTCATTAAGTGGGATGAGAACAGAGCAAAACCAAGAAAGCACACAAAATTTTATTCTCTTTGGATTGGTTCATGTATAGTCTCTAGTTGTAAATCTCATAATGCTTTCCAGCTCACAAGGATGAATGGTGAAGAGCTTCATATCCTAGTCAATGGGATATATCTCAAGCACTACTAGTAAGGAAAGATAAGTCCCCTTGTATATAGTTAGTTGTTCCTATTTTTTTATAAGTGTTTTTCTAACACATTAATTAGTTTCCTTTCTATTTTGTCCCAAATAAGTGCTTCTATTGCATAGTTGTTTAGTAGTTTAGTCACCTTTAATTTTTATGTTAGTTTTCCTATTTTAGTTTTTATATTTCCCTATTTGTTGGAATTGTTCTATCTTTACAAGTCAAAATACTATATTTTAGTCATGTAAGTGGTCCATGTATTATCTATTATGAGTCAGAAGTCATGTATATGGTTTGAGTTCTCAAGCATAGAAGGCATGCTACCCAGCTAAGTTGCCAAAGATGTTGACCAAATTTGGTCTACATACTAAAAATGTGCCTAGTTAAAATGTTTAGTGCAAGGAGTAGGATACTGAGGTTATAATGGTCCAATGATTCAGTGTGATAATATTTCTAGATGGAATAAGTGGACCCAATGAGATCATGTAGAGTGCAAATCTTTGAAACACTTTAAGTTTACTTAAAGTGTAAGTTGTCAATTTCTAAGGGACAAGTATACAAGTTATAGAGACCCTAAAAAATGTCAAGAGTGTTTATAATGAGTATGAAAATGCAAAGGATCCATCTGGTTATTTATTATGTTCATTTTGACATTTTGGGTCAAGTAGCAAAAATTCTGAGTAGGCACTTTTTTTATGCCATATCTCACACATGTGGTAGTTGTAGGAGAAAGTGGTCATATGGGTTTGTTTAACTTTGTGCCAAGTTCATACATACCAATTTTTAGGTCCTCTTCCAAAGTGCATCAAACATTATGGAGATCCAAAGTTGACCTGTCAACTAAATTCTATTATTTTTCCATATTCATTTTTGAAGAAGTTTAAATAGAGCCAAATGGGCATCTTGACAAGGCCATATCTCATACATGTGGTAGTTTTAGGGGAAATTGATCTCATGGGTTAATTCATATTGGTCCCTAGTTGATATGCACTATGTTTTATATCATCCATCAAAGCATGGTAGAGTTTGTGCATGATTAAAGTTGGCTCCTCAATCAAATTTTGTTATGTTTTCCATACTTAGCCAAATGAGCTCGATTGTCACTAGGACATCATGTAGGAGTAGATATAGACCAACTAATTTGATAATTTTATATCTTCACTAAAAAATCTTTGAATATTAGCAAATCAAATGGGTTCATCCCTTTCAGTCTCAAGAACATCTCCTGGAAATTTGGTGCCTCCATGATTCATATGCTTCAAGTTATAGGCCTTTAAAATTAGACCTGCAACATAAGACATTCATATGAGAGTCAAATTAAAACCACTAAAAAAATCCATATGATTTTAAAAATTATGGTCTTTAGGATGTCAATTAAGTTCTATGGGATGCTAGATGATGATCTACATGATGTCAACTTTAAGAGAGAGCAAGACAAATCCTATTAGGCTTAAAATTGATGGTCACATGATCGTCAATGATGGTCACATGAATGTCATTTGATGGGAGTGAGGAAGTCAATTTTAAGATCATGAACTAACCATTATCTTTAAAATATTTGGTCCCAATAGATTAATGGTTGGAATTTGGTTGAGCATTTAGATCTAATAGTGAGTAGAGGTCAAAGAGGTCAGAGAATCTAGGAGCAAATACATGCATCACAAGTGACACAAGCACATTCAGTTGGAAGAAGATCGACGACTCATGGGCATCCATACATAGATAGATCAATAGACTAAGATAAATTCAATAAGTTAGTGTATTTAAGAAGCCAATAAGTATAAATATAGTTAGGCATGATGTAGATAGTTTGAGTT
This sequence comes from Torreya grandis, assembly GCA_037957365.1. NCBI lineage: Eukaryota > Viridiplantae > Streptophyta > Pinopsida > Cupressales > Taxaceae > Torreya > Torreya grandis. Next base: position 2,109,415 of record JARHVA010002700.1, on the reverse strand, counting down.
GGTAACCAATAGCAAATAGGCAAAAGTGAGCTTGAGACATTTTCAATTAAATTCAAAGAGGTTATTTTGGACCTAGGCAAAGCAAATAATAAAGATCCAAGTTTAGAGGAAAACTAGGGTTAAACTAGGGTCATATTTCAGAGATTAAGCATAGCCATTAAGAAATCCATATAGGTAAAATAGATATTTTGGGTCTAATATAGAGGGCAAAGATAGACTAGTGATTGTGAAGTAAAGTTGAGTAGTTTGTAGACTTTCATAGATATTGTGACTGTATGAAAACTAAGGGTCTAAGATTGGTTTTCACCTATAGTGGACCTGGTCTTACCTATCATCATGGTTACATTTTTGACAAGTAGGATCAGATGGCCACCTAATACAAATGTGGCACATTTCAGTTAGTTCCAAGGCATGATCCTCATTAGTAGACCAAGTAGATAATGACATGGTTCCAAGAATAAATATAGAGATTGGATAAGGGCAATGGATATTTAATTCTTTTACAAAATTTGTTCTTTGTTGATAAGATTGTGAGTTAGCATCCTCAAGAGTGCTAATCCATCAAAAGTGTTTGGGCCTTTTCCAATGCACAACTCTTTCTCTCTCTTTTTATTTTCTATAATTATAGGATTATAAGCCTTAAAATTTATCCCTCTATCCGTCTTTTCTGGTATGACCAGAATCTACCCAAATTTGTACTGTGACACCTCTTTAAGGTGATAAAGATTGAATTTCATTTTTTTCTAAGCCAGATTGAAGTGTGTTTTATGAATTTGTGAACTATTGTTAAGTGAATGTATCTTATTTACTTATGTTTGAGTTTTTATCACCTTTAGGAAGATCTTAATATTTCCCACAAGTCATTACAAGTGTAATATATAGTTTATTGTCTAGTTTTAAAGTGGATATCTACCCTCTCTTGCTAATTTGGTAATTGATTAATGCCTTGTTCTAAAATATTTATGTGAGATTGATGTTATTTGGTCTTAAAAGTGTCTCATAATGTGTTTTTTTTGAGTTGGAGTGATCAAATCATTGGTGCATCACCACTTTTTACACGCGTTTATATGTTTTGTCAATTTTATCTCCCTTTTCCAAGCAAGTGCTAGTTTAGGTTTAGTGTAGGAGATAGATACATAAGGAATCCAACCTTCTCTAGAGGTCTGATCCATCATTAGGATACCCACATCCTAAGATCAGTCCCATCTTGGAATAGATTTGAGTATGAAGATTTGAACAACCCCATCCTCAACTAGGGTGCAAATCTAGAACACCAACACTAACTATGACTGAGATTGGGGTTAAAGCTACGGATGATTCAACTAAAGTTGTATTCTCAAATGAAATGACTATGGTTTGATCTAATTTTGCTCCCTAACTACTTGATTATCCCTTTTTGGCCTTTGATTTCTTCTTTATTTTATGAGAGATCACTAGCCTATCTAGTTACTTTGTTGTTGCACCACTAGAACCCTCTGTTATTGTAAAAAATCCTTTTCCTTTGAGTTTTAGTATTTTTTCACTAGTACTTAGTATTTCTTTGGTCACTTGGATGCCTTTACTCCTAATCTAGTTGAGTGTTCTATTGATCACATGGGTAGTTCTATCTATTAGAGAGAAATATTCAAGAATAGACCACCTTACTACTAGAGGGGGTTGTAACTATATCTTACTATCATGGTAGACCTTGTTTATTGGGGATTCATCATCCACCAAGTCCTCAAGGAATAGTGCTAAGTCAAAAGATTTGACTTGATCCAAGGCCATTCTGGAGTAGTCCCTCAGTCTTACTTCCTCTTCAGCATCCAAATCTTCTCAGTAATATTCAAATTAGGGGACATGGGAATATGTGGAGATTCTTAGTGTAGTAGTGATGTTGCCATGAACATCATAGAATGGTCTTGACTCTAAAGTTCTTAGGGTTATCTATGTCATTTTTTCTTATGCACACTTGGTTTTGGCTAGGGATGGGCATGTGTATCTTCTTATACTAATGGGGAAATGAATTCTTGACTTATGTTTACTAGATAATAGCTTGTGAGTCTCAACTAGTTACCTCACTAGCTCCATTAACACCCATTTATCACTCACATATCTTATAAGGGTGAAATGGAAACCATTGAATCTACATACCCTAATGTAGGATTAGGTTGGGAACTTGATGGAATAAAAACCTCAATGGGTAATCTTTGTAATGGAAGCATTAGAGAATCTCTTTCTCTCTAGTTCCTTATCAAATATTATTATGATATAGTAGATGAATGCATTGTTCACTCTTTTAAAATGTTGTATGCTTGCCTCAAGAATGAGGCTAGGGTAACATTTTAACACTTTATCTACCTCAATAGCTATAGTTTTGAGCCCTATGAAAGCTCTACCTTTGGCCAATATATATACTAGGTAAGAGTTCATGTAGAATTTCCTAATGGTTTGTACCTCCATTAACTATTTGTTGAGGGATTCAATGATGAGTTGTGCCCAATGGATGTATTATTTATTCTCATAGATGGCCCATATACTGATACATCAAATCATGTAAGCTCTTTAGATTAGGGCTACCAGTGATCCTATGTAGTAATATAATTATATCTCATACCTCATCTTTGAAGTCAATCATTGCCAATGTCTTAAGAATTTTAATGGATGTAGTTTTAGGTATTCGTAGCCATTGATTTTTCATTACTCTTTGGCATCCTATGTTTCTATCTTGGTAGAAATTTTTGAATGACTCTAGAGTTATATCTAGATATCTCTCAAATTTGGGTATCACAAACATAAATTCAATGAACTCTAGGTCTAAATTTAGAATCATTTCCCCTTTATCATTATATACCTCTCTTTTATCAGCATCATAGTTTTGTTCTAGAGTGAGTACTAACTTAGGGATTTACATAATTAGGGGTAAAGCTACTACTTAGGTAAATCTAGTCATAGATGATATGGATCTAATTATTCTTGAATTCAATATTGATCCTGGTCCAGAAGTCACCTAGGTCAATGTGACCTAGGTTTGTGTTTGTAATCTCAGTTGTGTTAGATTCTAGACTGAGAGTCACACCAATTCCTTTAGACTTGAACTTCATCTCTTTCCTAGACATGGATTCTAGAGAGAATACTGAGGGAAAACTAACTACAAAGTTGGTAGGATTTGTAGGTGATAGATGCAGGTGGAAACTCTATCAAATCTTGAAGTTGTCTTATGTAGGTGAAAATTACATGGGAAAGTGGAGTTACAAATGTAGGTTGAAATCTCTATTAGAGATTAGAGGTGCAAATTATAGGTGAAAACTATGGTAGAACTTGGAGTTATTTAAAGCACTAGAAAACTTCATAGAACTATAGGATTGCAACTGTAGGTATAAATCCCCTATAGAGATGTGAGGTGAAATTTATAAGTCAAAAGTCTACAAGGACTATGGAAGAATATTTTAAGGAATATTTTCCTAGTTTATGAATATCATAGGAATATTCACTGGTTATGAGTTACAAACCCTAGTTTTTCAATATGATGAAAAAGCTTTAGGAAAAACTCTTCAAGGAAATGAAAATAATAAATAACCTCCTCATGATACCACTAGATGGTTCTAGAAACCCTAACAATGCTTAAAAATAAGGAAAATCACTAAATTTTTAGGAATATAGAATGTAGAGAAATAATAATGAAATAAAGACAAAATTAAAATTTAGAAAACATAATAGAATAGACATAGATTTAATGTGGTTCACCCAATATGGGTATGTCCACATAGAAACTATCAATCCTTCTTATTATTCAGTCTAACAAATGAAAGGAAAAACTTGCAATACATCCACTGTAATATCCCCTTCACTCTCACACCATTCTACCTGATAACAATTCCCTCATATCAAAGGAGCATTACAAATTAGGGTAAAAATACACTAACTTAATTTCTACTGTTAGATCTAAACCTAATAGGAAATAGTCTAGATTAACTATGAAATTAAAATATTTTATAATGCATTTTTCATAAAATTTTGCTTTTATGTCATTTCCCTCACCCCCTAGACCCCCATAGTGACCCTAGTGAGGGTTTTTGTCCCCCTAAAACCCCCTTGTCAAGAACTAGGCATTAAAATAAGATTAGGCTCCACCATCCAACATAAACAATGGCTATTTTCACAAATGATTGTAGGAAAATATATAAAATAAGAAAAATTATGAAAAAATCTTCAAAAAAACATAAGAGATTGAATAAGGTACTATACAAGGATCAATGGTGGTGTGGCATTGCTTATGGCATAGTACATGGTGAAGAGTGTGTGGTCTCATAGCGTGGCTTGTAAGTAGGTTCATAATTTAAGGTGGGAGATCCAAAATGCAATTAAAAACTTAGAAAATGACTTTAACAAAACCTAATTTCATTAAATAAACCCCATAAAATAAATGCTTTAATGGTAGTGGTTGGTAGAGATCTAGAGTCCACAAGTAACTTTGCAATTTTATAATTTTCTAATTACATGTTGACCTCTAGATTCCATGGGTAAGGCTAGGTTGACCCTTAAAAAATGGGAAGGTGGAACTTGGGAGATAATTTGCAATTTTTCAAATTACAAATTGCACTTGGAGTTCTGGATTCCATAGGAAAGGTGGTTGGTGACAAGCAGATCCTACATTGCTATTTAAAATTTTGCAAATTACAAATTGCTCTCTGAGTTTTAGATTTTGGCTAGAGTGTTGTACAAGAAGTGAAACTCCACCTATAATTAACAATTTTGAAAATTGTAAATTAAAGTCTTATTTCTATTTTTTATGAGGTACTTGGTTTATGGGAAGTGGAAATCTACTTATAATTTGCAATTTTGAAAATTGCAAATTACACTAATGGTTTTAATTTTCACCAGCTAGTGTTTTGTGGGAAGCAGAGGTTTGGCTATAATTTGTAATTTTACAAATTATAAATTAGCATTAGATCTCTAATTTTTTTTAGTTAATGTATTATAGGATCTAAAGTCTTGGAAGTAATTTGCAATTTTGTAAATTGAAAATCGTAGTCCAATCTCTAGATTTTGTAGACTTAGGAAAATGGGTGATTTGGGTCAATTTAAGGCATTTTTTCAAAAAATAAGGGGTCTCCATTAGGGTCCTTGATATTTTGATATTTTTTGGGATAAAAATATCAACATTTTTGGTAACCTCTATGGGATGATTGTCTGTTAATTAGTTTCTTTCTAGTAGCCTTCTAGTTCATTGGGTATGGATTCATTTTAAACTTAACACACTTTAACTGGTGAAGAACCAAACTAGAATTTACCTAAACAAGAACAAAATAGGGAAAAGCATTGCAAACTAAGGAAATAAAAACTCCTAATGAGTTGACCTGTGTGAAATCACTTATTTTGGAAAACACAACTAACCTTATTATATACAAAAAAATTTTTTTTTTTTGGAATGAATTCCAACCTCAAAATCAAGCTTTGAAGTATATCTCATTGACTAGGATAGGTAGTTTTGATCCATCAAGATTGGGTAGCTAGAATGCATTTTCTCTTTTGTACTAAGTTATAATGTATGGACCACTCCATATTACATCAAACTTGGTGTGCTTGTTTGGTTTAGCTTTATCAGCATCCCATTGGAGAACCATGTCTCCTTCATTGAAGCTCTTATTAGATGTTTTTTTATTGAAAGTTCTTTTTTTAAGCCTAATTTTCTTCCATTAATTTCATTGATTGGTTCCTTATTTCCTCTAGTTCCATGAGTTCTACTAATCTTACTTTCATTTTGTCATTGTCAATCAAATCTAATTAATGACTGAGTGTTAAGGATGATAACTCAATTGATAGCAGGATTCAGGCTTCCCTTACATATAACATCATGAATAGGGAGTTTCCAATGGCTCTCTTAGGGGTGATATTATTATCCTACATAGTTGATTTTAACTTTGTGTGCCATGTCCTTTGGTTATTATCCATTGTTCTTTTGATAATTCTTATGAGGTTCTTATTAGTAGACTCAGCCAAACCATTACCCTTTGTTGGGTGAATATTTTGTCATCAACTAACTGATGGAAAAATGGGTATATCAACCACAGCACAGTGAGATTTATATGACAAAATGGGTGTGGTTACCACAGTATAATGAGATAAATCTCTCCTCTTAGCAAGGGGAGGTTCCCTATAAACTATAATATACTAATATAAGCTGAAAATAGACTCAGAGGTGAAATCATACCATCCATCTCTCTTTTTTTAGAGATGATGTTCACAAATAAAGGAGAATTCTTATGTAATACTGAAGGCATTTCTCTTCATTCAAAAATAATGTTTAACAAATAGTAGGAATCCTTCCTGAGTAGTAACTAGATCCACAAGAAACCCATGAAAGCATAAAGTCTTTCATTATTTCTCCTACTAATTTAGGATAAAGTAATGCAGTATAATGAAGTGCAGCACAAATTCTCCATTGAAAACTACAACAAAGTAAAATATTATGAAGGATAATGGGATCTCAAAGTCTCTCCAATATCATGAAACATAAAACACACAGACTAAAGACAATTATGGTAGCACAAAGTCTCCCACAGTCGACTTCAAGACATCTTTCAAATTATTTCCACTTATTCTACTTATTTGATTAGATGGACAAGACTATATTTAGGAAAAAGACATAATAATGATTTCCTAGATAACACAAGCTATTTCAACACAAAGTCTGAAAGATCACTTGCTTTCTCATTCACATGATAAAATATGATTAACTGTCTGAGCTCAAAGTCTCAAGAATGCCTTTCAATTTGGGCAGAGTTCTGCTTCTAATAACAGAGAGATCTCCTTCATTCAAAATGAGATATTAAAATATATAGCATCCAAAGAAAGACTTTGGCACTTGTTTTCACAAAATGGCCCATGCTGCATTAAATGCTTTGGAAGGAGGAAGTTTTGTGTAGGGACCATGCTGGAGTCATTCAAATCATATCAAATGTCCTCTCCAAAGCATGGGTCATCTAATCTTCTAAAAGGTAAGGTCGTTCCTCTTTATGATACTTACATGACTATCCACTCTTTACTCAAACAAATAAAAATAGGTCGCACCATTGAATGCTTGTGCTCTCTAATATCCACCTAGTGGACCGTTCCACCTACTGGAATAACTCTCCTATAGATATTTTTGGATTTATCTATAACTTTTCCTCTTTCCTTGCTACCTTTTGTCTCTTCCTACTAATCCAAGCTCTCAAGGCTATCTCTCACCTTTTGTTGGCTTCTTCAACTCCTTTCTCAGTGGATCACTGACTTTATCCTTAGGTCTACATTATTTGAAAATCAATGGTTATTTCATCACTCTAAATTTGACATCCATGGGGATGTCATTGGTCACCTACACCATTTTAAATCTTGAACCTTTGAACCTTTTAGAGTTCACCAGTTCAATGGTTTAACAATTTGGCAGTTTGGTGGTTCAATATTTTGTAAAGAGTTGCATTCACTTAGTCTTCTTTTAGGAGTTCAATATATCATTAAACCAATTGCTTGAACCATGTGGTTGAACCTTTTTCTATAATCTTCCATGTGAACCATTTTATCAAACATTAAAATTTGAACTTTGAACCCTTTGAATGCATTAAAGCTTTGAACTCATTGAACCTTTGAACCAGTGAACTTTTTGGAGTTCAATGGTTCAATAGTTCAATGGTTCAAAGCTTCATTCCAACTCATTGACCCCACCCTTGAACCTTTTTTATTTGAACCTCGTAATTAAATCATCCTTACAATGTTTTAGGAAATGCCTTAAGTGTTGTAAGATTTTTTTTTACGAAAGCCCACCTTTTGAACCTATGATTTCCTTAGCTAAAAAGGCTTGTGCGATTGAATAACTTGACTACTCAAAACATTTTTTTGAGAAAGAAAGAGACCATTTTGGCCTATAGGACCAAAATGGTAGACATGTTTATCCACAAAAACAAGTGACAAATTTTGGGAACAACAGCTAGCTCCAGTTGTGGAGCTTCCATCGATTATATTTTGAAACAATCAAAGGGAGTAGAATCCAGACTCTAAGTGCCTTCATCTATGCCATTGGGATATGGAGTCATGCCATCCAAAAAGAGAAAGATGCCAAAAATTAAATGAATAACATGAAATAAATAAATAAAGACTATAAAAATGTATAACTAGACTTATATGATACTTCAAGGATTGAAGTGCTTCAAATGCTGCCCACTGTGAGGTAGTGAAAATGGTGTTCTATCTTGATATTTTAGCAAGAAACTATTTTCACCATTTAATAAATGAATGGAAAATGGATCTCTCCATAAGGAATCCAATTTTCCATGCATTCCTTTTGGTTCTCTCCTCTTGTCCCACAAGAAGACTTGATCTCTAATCTAAAAATCATGAATCTGTGCTTTCTAGTTAAAGAGTTTATTTACTAGACTTTGATGTGCAGAAATATGGTCCACCACCATAGTTCATTGCTCATTTATTTTAGTCAAGCACATGATCCTCTTGTTGATAGAATCTTCAAATATTTGATCTTTGACTGCCTTTGCCAACTTCAGTGCTGGTAGTTTTAGGGTGATTAGTATCTCTACATTCAAACCATACAGAAGTTGAAATGGTGACATACCTATCACCCTTTTGGGTGTAATCCTATCTACCTATAAAGTATCAAACAATGCTTTATGCCAAGTCCTCTGATTTTCATCAACCAATTTCTTAATGATAGTAACCAGATTTTTGTTACTCAATTTTGCCTGGCCATTTCCTTGAGGATAATAGTTTGAGTAGGAAAGAATAATTTCATGATTGTAGCAAAAGTTAGTAATCTCTTGATAAGAGAAACATGAGGCATTATCTTATATAATCTTGGTTAGGACTCCAAACTAGGAAATAATATTTTCCTTGAGGAAATTACATACCACTTCTGAAGTAGCATGTTTGACTAGAATGGCTTCCACCCACTTGGTAAAATAGTCTGTGGCTGTGAGAACATAGTCATGTCCAACACTTGAGAATAGGTTTATAGTGCCAATGAAATCAATACCCCATTATTGAAATGGCTCTTTGATCACCACTAGCTTGAGAGGTAATGTGGCTAACTTAGGTTTCCCAATGAACTATTGACATAGCTCACATCTACGCACCCAAGTGTATGAATCTCAAAATAGAGTAGGCCAATAGTACTTGGCTCGTAGAATCTTATGGGTAGTCATAGGTGCAAAAAAATGTCCTCCACAAGCCAAATTATAAAAAGACTCCAAAATTTTGCTATGTTGCACTTTATCCATGCAACAAAGAAATACCCCATCAAGGCTCCTCTTGTACAAACCATTGTCCCACAGGACAAAGTTAGTAGCTTTCAACTTAACAGTCCTCTTTTCTTTATGATATAGGTGGGTAGGACACTCACCATAGGTAAGGAAATGAGTGATATTAGAATACCACTCATTCATAGTGGTGACAATGAGAACTATAGGCATGTCTTCAATCTTTGTTTCTTCATGCCCAGCTTTCTAGTATGTTATCAGCAATTAATTGGTAGAGACCTCTTCCTCACACAAACTTTGTAGGTTTGACAACAAGATCAAACTCTTAGATATTAGTAATTGAATTTCCCCTTTTAGTTCCAAACTCTTGTTGAGTTAGCATGGACTTTATTTTTGTATCAATAATTAGAGCAATAGTGTGTGAATTCAGGATGTAAAAATAGAAGTGTTTTACCACCTTAACCATAGCATAAGCATGCTTCTCCATATTTGAATATTTTAGATCATGAGCTTTGAGAGGATAACTCATGAAAGATATGGGGGACTCCACACCTTATTTATTTTGTTGAACTAAAATGTTTGAAAGCATGTGTTCAAAAGCATAGCTATATATTACAAAGTTTTTGGTATAATCTAGACAAACTAAGATTGGGGCATGGGTGATAGCTTCTTTGATATCTTAAAATGTTGACTTGCCTTCTTCAGTCCAGAAAAAAGTAGCTTTACCTTTCATCATGTTGACAATGTGGTGAGTTTTTTCTACAAATTTAGGAATGAATCTTCATAAAAAATTCACCTTTCTAAAGAAAGAATGGACTGCAGTCTTACTAGCAGGAAGAGTAAGCTCTTGGATGGATTTGATTCTTTTTGAGTCGATCTTTATGCCTTATCAGGACACAGTGTGACTGAGAAGTTTCCCTTTTATAACCCAAATAATTGATTTCTTAGGATTAAGAGAAATGCCATTTTTTCCACATCATTCCAGCACTTGTTATAAATGATGCACATGATCTGGATAATGTTTAGAAAAGATGGTCAAGTCATCAAGATATACCACAATGAAGTTCTCTATTACTCTCTAAAAGGTGGCACCAGCATTGATCAAACCAAAAGGTATTTTATGATATGCAAAGGTGCCCCAAGGTGTAGTGAAAGTGGTTTTATGTTGGTCTACTTCACCAACTTTCACTTGATTATACCCTGAAAAATCATTTAACATTGATAACATCTCTGAGCTAGTCACTGTTTGCAGTAGCTGATCCATGATGGGCAGGTGGTAGTTATCTTTTAAAGAGGATTGATTTATATTTTTGAAATCAACATAGAGGTGAAATTTCCCATTCTTTTTTTTCAAAAGGACTATGTTCACAATCTAGGTGGAATGATGGATTGGAAAAATTATCCTTGCATTTAACATTTTTGGATCTCAAAAAGAATAGTACCTGATATCTTGGGGTTGTACTGCTTTTATTTTTACTTGTGAGGCTATGACCCAACCTTGAGAGTAATTTTGTGCCAAATTTCTTTAGGCTTGAGAGATTTCAAATTATGATAAGAGAATGCCAAAACATCAATATAATGGCAAAGCAGAGTAATGAATTTGAGTTTTTCATCAGGAATGCAACAATTCTTGATGTTGACCATTTTGGGATCATCTTCTATACTCAAATTTAAAATCCTTGGAAGAACTTGAATCCATTTATTAATTATTGATATACCTATCATGCTTATCAAATATTTTCTCAAGAGAAACTAACCCTTTGGGAATTTTATTCCCTTTGAGTTGAATAAACTCTTCGCTAGTTCATCAACTTATTTTAAGAACTGATTCCCATGCTTGAAAGGTACTACCTTCAAAATAGAGCTCCTTAAAACCATCCATCTTTTCTAAGAAAGTGAAAATTTGATTATCACCATTAAACACCTAACAATGGTCAACATTATCAGGTACACATGGTCGAAAGACCATCTCAATAGTGTAATTATTCCCTTTGAAATGTTTGTGAGGAATCATAAGGGTTGCAGAGACATCCAATGAATCTGCATGATCATTAAACTCTCTAGGCACCACAAAAATATTGAGAGCATCAAAACTTTTAATACAATCCCATATAAGATTGCGATAATGTCACAATCTTTCATTCTTGGTTTGATACAGGTTCCTCACCTAACAAACCACCAGTTCAGCATCTCCTCGAGCGTGAAGACGCTTAACATCTTTAGCTTGAGTAGCTTTCAATATGAGAAACAAAGATTCATACTTAGTGGTGTTGTTGGTATTACTAAACTAAAATTTATACAAATAGGGGAAAATATTTCCTTACAGAGATATCAAAACAATTCTAGCTCCAAAACTGGTAGAAGAATTATTGCCATCAAATTCTAGAATCTAAACATCATTAGAATCTGATCTCCTTTTAGACTTCTCTTCATTAGAGAGGGAAGATCTTTTTTTATCTAAACTATGCTCCACCAATTCTTCTGACATCTTATCCAAAATTTTTGGATTGTCACTTATAGAACTTTCATCTGATGAAATAGAAACATCTTCTTTGGATAGAAAATAATTACCCATTCCTAAAGATTCAAACAAAATTTGAGATTTAGGGGCTAATGTTTGGGTGACAATGTATTTTGAGTCCTCAAGAAGAAGCCTTTGCATGATGCCCTTGATAGGTATCCTCACCTCAGACAGGCCCATGTTCAATTCTCCACCAACATCCTTATAAAAATTACGTCAGAGCAGAATGCTATAGGAAGCTAGAACATCAACCACTAAGACTATCATCTTAATCCTCTTATCTGGAAAAGCTACAAATGTAAATTGGGCATATTAGATCTATCCCAAAAGTGGCACTTGATTATTTTCCATGGAGAAACACCTCCCAAAAAATTTAGTTAGAGTGAGATCAAAAGAGTCTGCCACCTTGGTGGGCACCACATTGTTAGAGGCACCAGAGTCTATTATGTAGTTGTTCAATTTATGACCATTTATCAATAGGGAAACACAGAAAGGTTATATCTTCCTAGGGGCAATAGGAAGAGTAATGACAAGATTGTTTTGGGTGGATGTGTTCTTTGGGGGATCATGAGTTACCTTTGAAACATCTTATCTTGTAAGGATGGTTTTACTGTTGATGCATTCAGTCAACCTATCCAACTATTCAAGGTTGGCTTGTAAGTATTTAAACTCAAACATTTGGATCTTGGTCTTCCTAGTATGATCAATTATGTCAAATAACTAAAATGAACTAGAAACAAAGGAAGGAAGTCCATCATTCTAGGTTATATTGGGTGTGGGACTGGTTTAATAAATGGAAGTAGAAGGTACAGGGTTATTTGAGGTACTTACTTTCTTATTGATCACCAGTTCCTTTCATTAGAAAGGTAGTGAAGTCCCCCATTTAGCAACTGAAACTACTTGTTGAGGTTCTTCTCCTATTTTTCTCTTATTAGCTTGTTTAGTTGACTAGTTCTGAGACCTAGTAAAAATAGCATATGATCCATCAAACACTTCTCTTTTTCTTCTAGCTTCATCTTAGTAATTCAAAAAACCAATGTTAGATTTACCATCTAATTCTTTTTCTCCTTCTACAAAGATATTAGCATCATCTTCTTGGTCCAACTCAAGTTAGAAAGAGAAATCATGTTCAACTTCATGATAACCAACTACTGAGTTAGCCGGTGTTGCTTCAATGACAAGCTTCCCCTATGGGGGAGGGAGATGATTTAGTTACCCTTGATTCTTGGTAGCATTGAATTGATATGACTGGTTGGGAAATGTCCTCCTTGGTATATCCTGATAAGGAGGGGCAAACATCCCTTGTGCCATTTGCTTTTTCAGAGCTAGCAATTCATCTGCTAGCTTTTGCACCATAGGATCAGTGGTGCTTGTAGAGAAATTTTTAGAAGATGAAGAAGATTTATTTCTATTAAGATCTCTTCTTATCTTTCCCACCAAGATAAGATCATCTTCAACCTTAGTGGCCAAAATATGAGTTGCAACAAGATCTATGTGGCCAGCCTGCCTCAATAGGAAACTCATTTCAGGAAGCTAAGAATTGATGAAGAAGCACTTAAGATTTTTTGGCGTCAGCTAAGCAATTGTAGGAATCTTGTTTCTCAACTTGTCAAATTTAGCAATGAAGTCTCGCATGGGTTCATGAGGCTCCTTCTTCATTTGTGTAAGCTGGGCTAACAGGGCATGTGCATCTTTTGTGGGTTTGAACCTAGCCTCAAACTTGGCCTTGAGAGTGTTCCAGTCAGTTACTGTTTATACTTATAGATGATAAAACCAGTCTATGGTAGCACCTTGCAATGTTTCCACAAATAGTCTAACAACTATATCTTCAAATTCAATGCCTATCACACCATAAGCTATGCATAAAGCTGCAATATGCTCATCAGGATAAACTCTCCCATCAACATAGAACTTGGTAATATTTTTTCTTGAACTATGAGGTAGTTCATGTAAAGGTGGGGTTAGATTCAGAGAGCCAAAAGTGTTACCTCAATGGCCTTGGTCTACCATGATATGATGATTGAAAGGAGGGATAACGAACCTATGTAGGGTACGTATAGATAAAGCTCTACTAGCAAAAGAAAGAGAAGCTTTGTCAGGGATTGGGGACCTGACATCTATAGGAGGAAAACTCTTGGTTTGTTGAAGGCAAGATTGTGGAGGAGAAGGGTCAATATTATTTTGCTGCACAAACTTGAACACATGATCAATAATACCTTGAGCTCTCTAGCTTTGTGTATACCATGGATCTGCCAGAGTGTAGAATGGAAAAAAATTGAAAATGCTTCAATTTGAAGCTTGAGGCTTCAAATTGCGCATTCTTCCCCAGTAGAGTCACTAAAAACTATTGGGTGAATATTTTGTCATCAACTAACTAATGACAAAATGGGTATATCAACCACAGTACAATGAGATTTATATGAAAAAATGGGTGTGGTTACCACAATATAATGAGATAAATCTCTCCTCTCAGCAAGGGGAGGTTCCCTATAAACTATAATATACTAATATAAGCTAAAAATAGACTCATGGGTGAAATCATACCATCCATCTCTCTTTTTTTAGAGATTATGTTCACAAAATAAAGGATAATTCTTATGTAATTACTGAAGGCATTTCTCTTCTTTCAGAAATGATGTTTAGCAAACAGCCTAAATCCTTCTTGGGTAGTAACTGGATCCACAAGAAACCCAAAAAAACATAAAGTCTTTCATTATTTCTCCTACTAATTTAGGACAAAGTAATGTAGTATAATGAAGTGCAGCACAAAGTATCCACTGAAAACTACAACAGAGTAAAATATTACGAAGGATAATGAGAGTTCAAAGTCTCTCCAATATCTTGAAACATAAAATACACAGACTAAAGACAATTATGACAGCACAAAGTCTCCAAAAGTTGACTTTAGGACATCTTTCAAATTATTTCCACTTGTTCTACTTATTTGATTAAATGGACAAGACTGTATTTAGGAAAAATACATAAGAATGATTTCCTAGATAATACAAGTTATTTCAACATAAAGTCTGAAAGATCACTTGCTTTCTCATTCACTTGATAAAATATGATTGACAATCTGAGCTCAAATTCTCAGGAATGCCTTTCAATTTAGGTAGAGTTTTGCTTCTAATAACAGAGAGATATCCTTCATTCAAAATGAGATATTACCATATATAGCATCTAAAGAAAGACTTTGGTGCTTGTTTTCACAAAATGGCCCATGTTCCATTGAATGCTTTGGATGGAGGAAGTTTTGTGCAGGGGCCATGCTGGAGTCATTCAAATCATATGAAATGTCCTCTCCAAAGCATGGGTCATCTGATCTTCTAAAAGGTAAGGCCACTCCTCTTTATGATACTTACATGACTGTCCACTCATCTTTACTTAAACGAAGAAAAATAAGCCACGTTGTTGAATGCTTACACTCTCTGATATCCACCTAGTGGATTACTCCACCTACTAGAATAACTCTCCTACATATATTTTTGGATTTCTCTATAACTTTCCCTCTTTCCTTGCTACTTTTTATCTCTTCTTGTTGATCTGAGCTCGCAGGGCTATCTTCTCACCTTTTGTTGGCTTCTTTGACTCCTTTCTCAGTGGATCACTGAGTTTGTTCTTGGGTCTGTGTTATTTGAAAATCAATAATTATTTCATCACCCTAAATTTTACATCCATGGGGATGTCATTGGTTGCCTAAACCATCTTTAACCTTTAACCTTTGAACCTTTTAGATTTCACCAGTTTAATGGTTCAACGGTTTGGCAATTCAGCGGTTCAATGTTTTGTAAAGAGCCATGTTCACTTGGTCTTCTTTTAGGAGTTCAATATATCATTGAACCAATTTTTTGAACCATTTGGTTGAACCTTTTTTTAGAATCTTCCATTTGAACCATTTTCTCAAAATTTGAACTTTGAATTTTGAACACGTTGAAGCTTTGAACTCATTGAACCTTTAAACTGGTGAACTTTTTGGAGTTCAATGGTTCAACAATTTAACAGTTCAAAGCTTCATTCCACCTCATTGATGTCATCATTGAAACTTTTTGATTTGAACCTCAGTGTTGAACCATCCTTACAATTTTTTAGGAAATGCCTTAAGTGTTTTGAGATTTTTCTTTGTGAAAGCCCACCTTTTAGACCTGCAATTTCCTTAGCTGAAAAGGCTTGTGCGATTGAATAACTTGACTGCTCAGAACATTTTTTTGAGAAAGAAAGAGACCATTTTGGCTTATAGGACTAAAATGGTCAACATGTTTGTCCACAAAAACAAGGGACATATTTTTGGAACAATGCCCTGTAAGTAATAATTTTAAGTACTCAAGTATACATTGTTATTTACATCCCATTTATTCACTTGAGTGCCCATAAAATTTTTGGCATTGTCTGAGATGGTGTCAGGAACACTAAACCTTGATACTATGCCATCCATGAATTCTAGAATAGATGACTCTATGGCATCTTTTAGTGCAACTGCTTCAGTCCATCTTATGAAATAGTCCATTTCTATGAGGACCCATTTGTGGACCAATGAAATCCAATCCCCATTGAGAAAATGGTTGGTCAACTTGAATTGATCTGAGATGAAAAGTTACTTATCTTTATTTTCCAATGAAGTAAGCACACTTCTCTTAGTTCCTTACCCATTGGTGGGCATCTTTGAATAATTCAAGCCAATAATATCCCCCTCTAATTATTTTTATGGCCATGGTTATTTTAGAGAAATATCCCCCTGAAGGGCCATCATGAAATTCTTCGAGCACCTTAGGGACTTGATTGTGATCAATACATCTTAGCATGACTCCATTCATATCTTTTCTAAAAAATATTCCATCAATAAGAACATAAGGATTGGATTAGATTCTAAAATACCATTTTTTAGAGTATTGAAAGTCATACAGGTACTCACCAATCTATAGGAAAATGGTCATGTCACGAATCTAATTTTTGAAAAGAGTTGGATTAGTTAGTTGAGATGAACTTTAAGCATACACTATTTTTGATATTATTTTAGAATTTTTGATATCAGAATCCAATTGTTCACACAACCCTTCCCTCTTATAAGCTTTGTGATTTTGATGTCCATGTCATATTTCATGACCTTTGTGATCCATCCTGATATTTTTTTATTTATCTCCCAGCTCAACAGGAACTCTTTGTCACTTTGGTGACTAACCATCAGAGGAATTTTATTGTTGGAGATCATATGCCTCAAATTTTTGAGATATTTAATCACAGTATATATTTGCTTCTCCACAAAACTATAATTTTCTTCATAATTTTCAAGGATTGACTAAAGAAATATATTAGTTGTTCTAATTGTTCTTTATTTATTTTTTTAAGAATATCTAAGATGCCACCTTCCCCTCCAAAATCATAGAGAATAAAATCTTTCTCATAGTTGGGGTTGACTAGGGTAGGAACCTAAGAAATAGCTAGTTTGATGGCTTCAAAGCTATCTTTTCCCTCCTATATCTAGCTAAAAATGATACCCTTCTTGAGAATTATAGTAATGGGTTTATCCATAAAGTCAAAACATGGAAAAAATATTATTATGAAGCTGATTTTTGTAAGAAAACTTTCTAATCCTTTCTTATGTCTTGGTAGTGTTAATGTAGATATAACACTAATTATCTTTGGGTTTATTGCAAGACCCTCTTTTGAAACAATGTCTCCTAGTAGTTTCCTTTCATGAACTATGAAAATAAACTTCTTTGGATTTAAGCAAACCTTTAATTATCTACACCTTTCAAAAAAAATCCTAAGGTGATCTAGGTGTGCATTATCATGCTTTGAGTAAATAGTGATATCATCTAGGTATAACAGGATCATCTCATTTATCAAACCTCTAAAATCCATATCCATGGCTCTCTTGAATGTTTCACTAGAATTAGTCATATTTAATGGCATATTTTTATGTGTGCATGCCCCATTTTATAGTGAAGGTAGTCTTGAACTAGTTTGATTCTTGCACTAGGATTTGGTTATATCCAGAATAACCATCTAGAAGGAAAAACCTTTCATATCTTGATACAATTTTAAAAATTCACTCCATAGGTGGAAGGGGGTAATGATCCTTTAGATATGCTTTGTTTAGATCCCTAAAATCTACACAAATCTTGATTTCACCATTCTTCTTTCTTACAGGGACCAGATTAGCAACCTAAGATGAGTATTTGATAGGGAAGATGATGTTAGCCTCTATCGGTTTGATTAGCTCATTCTTTAATAGGGGTTCTATTTTTAGATTAATCAATCTCTACTTCTATATTATAGGATTCATATTTGGATCAATATCTATTGCATATTGGGCTAAGCTAGGGTTAAACCCCCTTAGATCATGATAACTCTAAGTGAAGTTATCATCAAACTCTTGACATAACTCAATAAAATATTATTTTTCAAAATCATTGAATACCTTTCCTATCTTTAGTGATTTCCCTTTGTAGTTTTCTTCATTTACCATAATGTTCTTATTTTTGCCTTTCAGTTGATCATCTGAATTGAAGATGATTTATAGAGTAACAAGACCCATGGGTAGTTTTTTTATCTTCAAATAGATGATTTGACCTCCATATTTATCCTAGAGTCTTGACTGGTTCCTATTAGAGAATTCATCTTTTTCTCTAAAAAAGTTGACAATTCTTTAAAGACTTATCAATTGGTTGCATTATCAAGAATAGATGGCCTTATTATTAACCTTACATGTTGGCCATTTTTCTTCTTTATTTGTTTAGGTAGGTTATATTGGTAGCCTACTGAGGCCATATAATCAGTGTCTTTGATATGTGCTCTTGGTACTGCTTGAATGTTTAAAATGGTAAATTCTCCTAATAGGTCCCAAACCCTATGTTTTTAATATCTTAGAAAATTATTCTTAGTTATTCTTATGGATCTCACTTGGTGAATAATCAACTCACTATCATGAATATTTTTAGGGATTTTATCCCTCTTTCTTTGGTTAATTATAGACCTCAAATCAACACTTCATATTTAGCTACGATGTTTGTGTAGTTGAATTTAAGTATAAAAGAATAGAAATATCTCTCCTTTTGGGGGGAGATCAAGACAATACCTACACCTTCACCATTCCTTCTTTTTAAACCATAGAAGAACAATTGCCACATTCTTTGAAGATTTTCATCTAGTTTTACTAGGTTCAAGATAATTACATCATTTTCATGAATGAAATATGTACCCAACACCCAACCCTTTTTATTGTACATGGTCATAAGAATTAAATTAAATATTTGATACCCATTCATCTAGATGAGTGTCTGGTATCTCTCTTATAGGTGTTACAACTTCATGATCATCTTCCTCTTCCTGATCTTGTAATGTGCAGTTTATGTCTATAGGGATAGGATTATTGGCTCAATATGGTCTTTAGTGATTGGCTCAGCTCTTATTGTCACTCTTATTCCATACCTCAACCTAAGCAACATGTGAAACCAATCCACAAATACATATCCTCCTATTTTTGTATAAAAATCTCATGAAAGACAAATGCAAAAATAAGGGGGAAGATTTATAACTGAGATATATTGAGAAACTGACAAGCTAGAATAAGAATGAATAGTGAGGTTTAAACCTTTTATTGTTCCTATTGTTTGAATAATAATCCATCTAATTGAACCACACATTTATTAATAGGTGTATACTTTATCTCAATGGCATCAATTATTTTCTTGGGCATAACAAAACTATTAGCCTCTGAATCTACAATATAATTATAAATGAGATGCTTCCCTACTATAAGTGAAAGATAGAAGGGGGGAGGCTTATCATTTTTTATTTTTTTAGTGTTAGTTTTTGGTTGACACAAATTAATTGTAGCATTATGTCCCTTGGCTAGAACCTTGTTCGATATCTAAAATTTTTTTAAAGATTATTGTAGCAAATCTCTTTGTGTTAGAATGGATAATGCTTCCCACATAGTGACATTCAAATTATTTTTTTTTATATACTAAAAAATTTTAAAAGGAATGTTACCAACCTTTTTTGGTACTTTTTTAGGATCTATGTCCTCTTTTATAAGATTCAAAGTTGGAACTTTTGCTTTGGACTGGCTTGTAGGTACAAAAGGTGGCCTTTTTACTATGTTGCTCTTTGTAGGTTCTTGTACAAATTTGGAAGTTATAGCTTGTTCCACCCTGGGGGAATAATCAATTTATTTTGATATTTCATTTCAATGTCTATTGGCTACCACTATACCTCCACCATTGAATAATGCCTCCTCATGATTTACACCTCAAAAGTCTTCCTCTTACTAGTTTACAAGAGTATCATTGCCGTGAACAAGTTCTTGTGTATATACTTATTGGGAAGTGGATTCTTCTTTTTGTCCTAGTGTGTTTGATATGCCTAGTACCATCAAGGCTTGACTAATAACACCATTAGGAAAAGTATTATGATTATGTGGCTGAGCACAAGGATAACACCATTCATATTCCTAATCCAAGTTGTTTTAAATAGGTACAATAACCTTGGAAGCACTTGGTACAGGTAGAACATGGATATTTGGAGGTTTTACTTGCATATTTTGACCTTGTGGATATGAATTTCCTTGGTATGGCTACCTATTAGTTTAGTAAGTTGGGTTATCTTATTGATAAGGCTTGTAGTTCTAGGATTACTACCTCTTCATTGCTCTAAACCATTGCCAAAACTCTTAATTAGTGCCAACCTCATATAAATCATTCATCAGAGCTAGAGTTAAAGATGGTTCTTTGCCCATGGTGGGAATTAGAGAAATTATAGGTGGTGTAGGAGGTATTTCTAGAAATAGAGGCATTGGTAGCCTTGGGGAAATTTTCCTTACTTGAATTAAATAATTTTCTACCCTTATTACCATTTTTTAGGCATTGGGAAGTGTGTCACCACCCATTGGCTGAATCCTAATAACTATATCACTATTCAAAGAGATTAAGTAATATAAGAAATCATTATTTAGAGTTGGCTTGACCAATACTAGAATTTTATTCTATGTCTTTTGAAAATAGAAATTGAAGTTAGTCATGTGCTCATGAAGAGCCCTTTGAATAGCAGTTAATTATTTAACCAAGGAAAGGTGGTCACTCTTATATTCAAATTGAGTGCATAGTGTAGTGCCTAAGTCATCCTAAACATAGATGGAACTGGGAGGAAGGCATTTGTACCACTGCTAGGATTTACCCTTGAAAGAGGAAACTAGAAGTCTAACTACAACATTATCTTGTACCACATAATGGATTGAAAAAATATTAGCAATGTCTTTTATATGTTTCATAGGAGTGGTGTAAGTTTCACTAGTAATATATGGAAGTATTTTTAAATCTAAGGTAGGTATATCATCATATTGGGTCAACTAGAATGGGTTAACTCCATTGAAAGCTATGAAATTTAAATTTATAGCCATTATGGGAGGTATGAAACTAATGGGAGTACTTGAAGGATATGTAAATAAATTTTAATAATATAATATAGGGTGAGATATAATTGATTTTGATCTCTTTTTAGATGAAAATGATAATTCTAAAAAATCATCTCTCTTACCTTTAGTAGATGATCTTGTTTATTTTCTTGGCATACATAAATCTTAAAATCCTAAATCCGTAAGCTAGTGGAATTGTCAAGTAATTTTGGAAAGTGTAAGGGTTCATAAAATACTTATATAGAATAAAACCAATCTCTTTATAATTTTTTGGTCTCATCAGGCATGCCAAAAAACTATTATCACATAGATTTTTCACCCATTATTGATGTCGTAGCTTACTACACAAAAATATAATGATACAATGGGATCACCTCCAAGTTTTGGGACCTTAGAAAATTGAGGTAAACCTCTAGATAAGGTTGACTTATTTTCACTAAATTTTATGCAACTGATAAATTATCAATTTATAGAAATTCTTTTTTTTAGTGATCTTGCTCCTAAACTAGGGTTTGACTAGGGGAAAGAGTTTTGAGAATGAAATTTGTAAAACTGAAAATGGTGATTGCACCAAATATTTATTTAGTGTATTTTAATGCTTTCTTGAATGAACACAACATAATATAAAATAGATTGAAATTTTTACAAGCATAAAGTCATGCAAATGTGAAATCAAAGGCAATAACTAGTATTTTTCATACAAGGGACAATTTTCTTTTATTTTTTAATCTAAAAATCTTTAAAAAGGGTATAAAATACCATAAATGAAATTTCATGACTGAAATAAGATTTAAAACATCCAAAAATATTCAAATAACCTTGCATACATAGATATTTTTCAGACAAGAAAGGCAGATCTTTAATTTATTCTCATCCTCTAGGTTACATAATGTAGAAGAGTTATTCAAAATGCAAAATAATATTTCTAGAAGATAAAAGATAGGATGGGCTATGCCATATTTCCTATATTTATACAAAATATCTCATAAAAGATATGTAGTTAAAAATTAAATCCAATACCTAGTAGAAGAACATGCAAATCTGGAATCTCCATGAAAAGAGGCTTGATCTACAGTTGTAATGTCATCTATGGCATGGTGAATAAGTTGAAAAAAAACACATGCAAGATATAGGCATGATCTTTAGCTATTATAGGCATGGAATAAACTTAAAAATCTTCATGCAACACTTTCCTTCTTCTCCAATTTAAATGGAACTTCATCTTCATGTGATTGGGGGAGCCAAAGTAAAACTCAATCTTTTGAACAAAAGATAACTAAAAATAACTTAAGTTACTTTTTTGCAAAACCCTAATTTGTGATTTTCAAGTGAGACTTTTACAACTTTCAAGTCACACAAGTTTGTCAAAACTAGATTACATTTTATAATATGTGTTTTTACAACTTAAACAACTTAAAACTTGTCAAAATGAAAAGTGTAATTTGCAAGTCTAAGTTTTACAACTTCCAAACTGTCAAAATGGAAAGTGAAAATTACAAATGGCTTTTTCTCAAAAAGAGTTGTCAAAATGATATTTATAATTTACAATTTATGTTTTTTACAACTTTATAATACTTTTACAACAATGAAAATACAATATATAAGAATGTTTTTGATAGAAATAATTAATCTATATCCAGCACTCTTGTTGATTATTTATCCTTGTTGGCTTGTGTTTTCTCAATGTATGCATCAAAACCCTTGAAGATCTCCAAGATTATATCTTCATCAGGACCAAAATAATAGAGGTTGGTTATCTCTCAATATTCTACTGTATCAAAGAGTTCCCTTCTTAAAGCTTTGTATGTTTGAATCTCTTTACCCATCTGATCTAATGTGTTATGATACTTAATGAAATGATGGATAGAGCTCAAGGTGAAAATAGTATCTCATGTAGATTATTTTTTGATCACTTCTTTTAATTTATTCTAAACTTTTGTTACTAAAAGGATCTTCTCCTGATAATCTATTGGTTGATATGACAATTTATTTAATAATTATTCAATGTCATATAGTATGTCGATGGCCTTGTCATGTGCAACTTTAGCCTTATAGGTAGCATTCTTAAACATCTTTATTCTGAATTGATCTACTATGTATAACTCTTCTTGTTATCCATACTTTTTTAGTATCTTTTCCATGAGGAGGATGTCCATATCAATCACATCCATGACTATCAATTTTAGATAGAAAATATTCAATCTTTTTATCTCTCCCTAATACTTGCTAACTTGTCCTCTCAAGGTGGCCCTTCTCTCTGTCAAGGTTGTATAGTGATCCATTACTATATCAATAACTTTGTTGCATTTGAATATGAGTTCTTATGCCCATTCCTTGATGGCCCTTCCCATGCTACCAATTGTTGTCATCGCATCAAGTGTTACCTGATCTGTGATTTGGCTGATAAGTTATGTTGTTTAAATAGTGGGCTTGATGAATTTATTAAATGTAGTTATTATTTATTCCACCTTGTTCTTCAGTTCATCCTTAGTGACCTTGTCTTTATATATTTTCTTAAAGAGGGAGTTAATTTTGGTTTGAATGTCATGTTTCAACCCCTCATTTGTGGGATGTCCAAGGTGAACTTTTAAAACCTGGTAATCCCCCACCACTACATCTTCTCTTTATTTATCTAGTGGGGGGACTACAATCTCTACATACCTTTCCCCTACGAAGTCATACAATATCCTTGAAATGGTTCAGGGAGTAGTCTTGGATTTCTTTTGCACATTTGAGAGGCTAAAATCCAATGTATTTGGGGACATTATTTTTTTACATTTATTCCCCACTATCTGTGCTAACCAACTACGTGTAACATCTTATTGTGATAACATTTCCACTTAAGAATCTATAGCTAAAGATGATACACTGGTGGGCATAGTGACAAGTATTATATCTTGAACTGATATTACCATTGATTGTTTAGTAGATGTCTTTGCCACCTCCTTCCCACTTGTGGGTTAAGGTTTCACATTTATATCAGTATCTTACTCCTTCTCTTTCTCCTCTGTAAGGTTTAGGGTTACTATGGAAGTTGAAGAGGTGGGGGCAATGGAAATGTATGTGTCTACTAGGGGTGTGGGAGATGGAAGTGAGATCAATGGAGGAGTATACATAGGGATTTAGAATTTAGAACTGATGGAAGTGTGGAATCCAAAGCTTTAAATGAGTCAATTAAATTGGTAGGGACACTCAGGGTTGGTAAAATGGGAAAGATAAAGGGGGATAAAGATGAAGTATTTATCCCAGGAGTTGGAATGGCCAACAAAATTGAAGTTAAAATGATTGAATTTGTGGCTAGATATTATTGTGTATTATTGGTGATTAATGAAGATGAGATGGAAAGGAATATAAATGATATGGAAGGAATAATGGGAAGAAGTTAATTCTTGGGAGAGGGAAGTGGAATGAAAACTTGAGTATCCAATAAATGGGAGACCTAAGTGTCCAATTCACCTAATTTCATTGTTGGTAATAGACTTATTATCATAGGTAAACTAGTGGTAATGGAAGGTGGAGTTACTTGAGGTGAAGGAGGAGTGGAGATAGGAGGAGGAGGTATTGGATCTACAAGAACAACAAAGATAGTTGGGGTATGTA
This sequence comes from Torreya grandis, assembly GCA_037957365.1. NCBI lineage: Eukaryota > Viridiplantae > Streptophyta > Pinopsida > Cupressales > Taxaceae > Torreya > Torreya grandis. Next base: position 2,084,655 of record JARHVA010002700.1, on the reverse strand, counting down.
TTATAGGGATGGGAGTGGTAACTATGATTGATATGGGGGTTGAAGTTGTGGATGCTTAAACTACAACTATATCCTTAGATGAAATGACTATAGGTTGATATGTTACTTCTCCCTGACTACTTGACTATAAATTTTTAGCCTTTGATTTCTTATTTATTTTATGGGATATCATGGGCCTATCTAGTTACTTTATTATTGTACCATTGGAACCCTTCACTATTGGTGGAACTCCTTTTTCTTTGAGTTTCAATGGTTGTTCACTGATACTTATTATCTCTTTAGTGACTTAGACCCCTTTACTCTTGATCTAGTTGAGTATTCTATTGATCACATGGGTATTTATATATATTAGAGAGAAAGATTAAAGAATAGACCACCTTACTATTGAAAGGTGTTAAAAGTATATCTTACTATCATGGTAGACCCTATCTACCAGGGACTAATCATCCACCAAGTCCTCAAGGACTAGTACTAAGTCAAAATCTTTGACCTAATCCAAGGTCATTTTGGAATAGTCCCTTAGTCTAACTTCCTCTTCATCATCTAAATATTCCCATTAATCTTCAAATTAGGGGACATTGGAATAGGTGGAGATTCCCAATGTGCTAGTGATGTTACCATGAACATCATAGAACGGTTTTGCCTTCAAATCTCTCAAGGTCATCTATGTTATTTTTGATTTTGTGTACTTGCCTTTGGCTAGGGAGGGACATGTGTATCCAACTATACTAATGTGGAAATGAATTCTTGACTTGTGTTTTGTAGATAATAGCTTGTGAGTCTTAACTAGTTACCTTACTAGATCCATTAATGCCCATTTATCACTCACATATCTTGAAAGGGTGTAAGAGAAACCATTGAATCTACATACCCTGATGTAGGAGTAGGTGGGGAACTAGATGAAATAATAACCTCAATAGGAAATATTTGTAGTTGAATCATCAAATAATATCTTTATCTCTAGTTCTTTGTTAAACATTATTATGATGTAGTATATGAATGCATTATTCACTCTTCTAAAGTGTTTTCTACTTGCCTTAAGAATGAGTTCAGGGTAATTGTTGAACACTTTATTTGCCTCACTAGTTATAATGTTGAGCCCTGGGAAAGCTTTCCCTTTGGCTAATATATATACTAGGTAGGAGGTTATGTAGATTTTCCCTATGGTTTATACCTCCATCAACTACTTGTGGAGGGAGTCACTGATGAGTTATGCCCAATGGATATATTATTTATTCTCATGGATGACCCATAAATATTCATACATCCAATCTTGTAATCTCTTTGCATCAGGGCTACCAGTGATCTTATGCAGTAATATAATTATATCTCTTACCTTATCCTTGAAGTCAATCCTTACCAATGTCTTAGGCAATCTGGTGGATGTAGCCTTAGGTATTCTTAACCATTTCTTGTTCATTACTCTTTGGCATCTTATATTGCTATCTTGGTAGAAATTTTTGGATGATTCTAGATTTATATTTAGATAACTCTCAAATTTGGGTATCACAAACACCAATTCAATAGTCTAGGTCTTGATTTAGAATCCTTTCCCCTTTATCATTCTACACCTCTCTCTTATCTTCATCATAATGTTTTGCTAGCATGAGTACCAACTTAGGGCTTTGCACAATCAGGGGGAAAGCTACTATTTGGGATAGTCTAGAGTCATAAATGCTCTATATCTAGTCATTCTTGAATTCAACATTGATCCTAGTCCAATATTTACCTAAGTCAATGTGACCTAGGTTTATGTCTATAATCTTAGTTATGTTGGATTCCAAATTGAGAGTGATACTAGGTCCTTTAGGCTTAAACTTCATCTCTTTACCAAACATGGATTCTTGAGAGAATGTTGAGGGAAAAATAACTACAAATTTGGCAGGATTTATAAGTGCTAGATGCAAGTGGAAATTCCATTAGAGATATGAGTTTTAATGTGCAAGTGAAAATTCCATGGGAAAGTGGAGTTACAAAAGCATGTTTAAATATTTTGTGGAGATTGGAGGTGAAAATTGTAGGTGGAAACTCCATTAGACCTTGGAGCTATTTAAAGCACTAGAAAAATCCATGGAACTATGGCATTGCAATTATAGGTATAAATCCTCAATGGAGATGGGAGATGCAATTTACAGGTTGAAAGTCTATAGGGACTATGGAGGAATCTTTCAAGGATATTCACCTATTTTATGAGTATTATAAGAATATTCATTGGTTATGAATTAAAAACCCTAGGTTTTTAATGTGACAAAAAAGCTTTAGGAAAAACTCTTTGAGGAAATGAAAAAAAAAAAAAAAAAACCTCCTCACGACAACTTTAGACGGTTCTAGAAACCCTAACAACAATTAAAAATAAGGAAAATCCCTAAATAGCATCTAGTTTCATAAATTATTGTATGAAAATATGGAAAACAAGATCAATTACAAAAAAATCTTCAAAAAAACATAAGAGGTTAAACAAAGTATTCTGCAGGAATCAATAGTGGTGTGGTGTTGCTTTTAGGCATATCACGTGGTGAAGAGTGTGTGGTATCATAGCGTGGCTTATAGGTGGGTTGATAATTTGAGGTCAGAGCTCCAAAATGAAAATATAAACTTAAATAATGAATTTAAAAAATCCTAATTTTATTATATATACCCCCTATAATAAATGATTTAATGGAATTAGTTGGCAGAGATCCAAAGTCCACAAGTAACTTCACAATTTTGCAATTTGCTAATTGCGCGTTGACCTCTAGATTCTATAGGCATGTATAGGTTGACCATTCAAAAATGGGAAGGTAGAACTCAAGAGACAATTTAAATTTTTAAAATTTCAAATTTCACTTGGAGTTCCATCTTTTTTAGGAAAGGTGGTTACCAGGAAGCATAACCTAGATTACAATTATAAATTTTCAAATTTTAAATTACTCTCCAAGTTCTAGATTTCAATTAGAGTGTTGCATGGGAAGCATAACACTGCCTTTAATTTTTAATTTTTCAAATTACAAATTTTAATTCATGTAATTTTTTATTAGGTACTTAGTTTGTGAGAAGCAGAACTCTGCTTGCAATTTGAACTTTTGCAAATTTCAAATTGCTAGTGAGGTTCTAGTTTTTGTCAACTAGTTTTTCGATAAGAAGCGAAGTTTTGGTTTTAATTTGTAATTTTTAAAATTTAAAATTACAATCAGATCTTCAATTTCCATTGGTTAATGTATTATGAGATCTAGAGTCTAGGAAGTAATTTGTAATTTTACAGACTACAAATTACAATCCAATCTTCAAATTCCACAAGCTTAGGAAAATGGGTGCTTTGGATCAATTTAAGGCATTTTGCAAAAAACATTAATGGGTCTTCCTTAGGGTACTTGACATTGTGATATTTTTTGGGAGAAAAATATTAACAATTCCATACAAAGCACTTAATGGTTACATTTGAAGCATTTAGGTTGTGAACCAAGCTAATCTAGCTTACATGATCCAACCTCCAAGCATGCAAGCCCAAGGCTTGCATGGATCCTCTAATAGAATTACAAATACAAATTATTACATAATTATTTATAGAATTTACACCATGATAAATAAGAAAGAGGGAATATGTGGTGTCATATTTGAGTGGGTTCAATAGTAACCCCACTAGATCCACTCACATGTACTCATGTGCATAACCCAAAAGCCACCCAAAGTGATTTGGAGAAAAAATGCACCATATTCCAAGAGGGGTGTCATGTGTTATCCACTAGGGTTTTTCATCATGTGAAAAATTCTCCATAATGGATCCTCTACTAGATAAAAATAGGTACCACCTCTTTATGGCTCCAACCATTGTCCCCCACTCCACAAGTGAGGATAACAAGCATTAATGATATTCTTGTCTTTAGGTCCCAAGGGTCAAAAAAGTGGATGCTCCACTAGATAGGATCATGGGCCACTTTTATGTGACTCAAAATTTGGTTCCCCACTTTCATAAGTGAGTCCGAACTCCAACATTGATCTTCATGTCTTCTTCCTCTTCCATGTGACCTCTTGTATTTTTCACCATGTGTCAAACCTATGTGACAATAAAGGAAAAAAATGTCCCTTAGTGGAGTGTTACACCCCACTTTTATCACACCACCTTGACCACACCTTAAGACACTCCAAAGGCCCTCTTCCCAGATCAATATCATGCCACTTCACCACCTGTATCACCTACCACATCATTTACATGCCACATCACCATGATACCATGTCACCATGAATATTTATATTAAATAGTACACATGAATAGTAATCTTGAATAGTGCATGTGAATAGTGACTTACATCTAACATTTTGAATAGTTATCATTATCACATACATTTTTCACTCTTGTTGATGTTGTAGCTTGTTATGCAAAAATCTAATGATACAATGGGATCACCTCCAAGATGTAGGACCTTAGTTAATTGAACCTTTGGAGAAGGTCATCTTCCTTTCAAAAAAATTTGGACAACTAATAAACTACCAGTCTATATATAAATTCTACTTCTTAGTGATCTTGTTCCTAAATTAGGGTTTGACTATGAGAAAAGATTTTTGGGAATGAAATTTCAAAATTAGAAATGGCGATTACACCAAATATTTTGTAGTGGATTTTAATGCTTGCTTGAATGAATACAACAAAAATATAAATATATTGAAATTTTTAAGAGCACAAACTCATGCAAATGTGAAACCAAAGTTAATATTGGGTATTTTTCATACAATGGACAAGATTCTCTTTAATCAAACAATCTTTCAAAAGGGTAAAAGAATACCATAGGTCAAATTTTGTTACAGAAATAAGAATTAAAACATCCATAAATTTTAAATAACATTTTATACACAAATATTACATAGACAAGAAAGGTAAATCTTCAATTTATTATCATTCTCTAGGTTATAGCATGTAGACAAGTTATTCAAAATTCATAATAATATCTCTAGTATAAAAAATATAAATGGGTTGCACAATTTTACCCTTATTTATATTAAAAATATCATAAAAAAGATGTAGTTAACAAGTAAATTCATGCCTAGTTGAAGAACATGGAAAATCTATAAACTCCATGTAAAGAGGCATCATCTACTATTTCAATGGCATCCTTGGCTTGATAAAATGGTTGGATAAGATCATGTAACTATTGGGCATGATCATGAAACTAATGGAGGCATGGAGAGAACTTGTAAATCTTAATTCAACATCTTTCTCTTTTCCAGTCGAGCTACTACTTCCTCTTCATGTAATGAGGCACCAAAGTGAAACTCTAACTTAGAGTTAAAAGATAGATTTAGATAATTTAAGTCTATTTTTGTAAAACACTGACTCGTAATTTTTCAATTGGGACTTTTACAAATTTCAAGTCACATAATTTTGTCAAAACTAGAAATGCATTTTACAATCTGTGCTTTTGTAACTTAAACAACTCAAACTTGTTAAAATGGAAAGTGTAATTTTAAAGTTTTTTTTTTTTACAATTTTCAACCTGTCAAAAAAGAACATGGAAATTACACATGGCTCTTTCTAAAAAAAGGTTATCAAAATGATAGTTACAATTTAAAAGTTAAAAATTTATAATATTTTTAAAATAATGAAAATACAATATACAAGAATGTTTTTATATAAATAATTAATCTATATCCAACACTTATGAAAACTCTTTATCCTTTTTCACCTATGTCTTTTCAATATATATATCAAAACCCTTGAAGATCTCTAGGATTATATCTTAATCAAGACTAAAATATTAGAGATAGTTTATCTCACATCTACTATTGTATCAAAGAGTTACCTTCTGAAGGCTCTATATTTTTGAGTCTCTTCCCCATTTGATCTAATGTGTTATGGTACTTGATGAAATAGTGGATATATCTCAAACTAAAGGTGGTGTCTCAAGCTAACTCTTTTTCAATTACTCCTTTAAATTTATCGTATACTTCTTACATTGAAAGGACCTAGTTCTGATGATCTGTTGCTTGACATGACAATTTATTCAACAAATATTCATGATCATATATCATATCAGTGGCTTTATCATGTGAAACTTTAGCCTTATTGGTACTCTCCATGAGTATCATTATTCTAAAATGAGTTGCTCTATCCATTTCTTCATGCTCTATATCATTTCTCAGTATCTTTTCTGTAAGGAGGATTTAGTATCACTTGTATCTGCAACTATAAAATTTGGGTAAAAATGTTTAACCTTTTTGTCTCTTCCTAATACTTGTTGATATTCTCTCTCAAAGTTACCCTTCTCTCTCTTAGAGTTGGATAATCATCCAATACTAATTCAATAACTCTATCTCGCTTTGAGATGAGCTCTTTACCCATTCCTTTGTGGTCCTCCTATGCTACTAATTTCTATCACTACATCAAGTGTTTCTTGATCTGTGATTTGAGTAACAAGTTGTTCTAGTTGAACAATGGGATCAATGAACTTCTTTAATGTAGTCATTATTTTCTCAACCTTGTTTCTTCAACTTGTCCTTAGTGACTTTATCACTATCCATTTTATCAAAAAGAGAGTTAATGTTAGATCAAACATCATATTTTAATCCCTCTCTTATGGGACATCCAAGGTGAAATTTTGATACCTGGTAATCCCCCACCACTAGATCTTCTTTTTGTTTGTTCAGTGGGGGACTATAATCTCTACAAACTTTTCCCCTACTAAATCATACAATATCTTTGAAATGGTCTAAAGAGTTGTCTTAGATTTCTTGTGTGCATCTGTGAGGCCAAAATCCAATGGATTTGAGGACATAATCTACTTGCATTTCTTCCCCACTATCTATGCTAACCGACTAGGAGTAGCATATTATTGAGCTAACACTATCACTTGAGAATTTACAATTGTTAATGTTGCACTGGTGGGCATGGTTATAAGTGTGGTATCCTTCACTAATATTACCACTGATTTTTTGGAAGATGTCTTTGTAACCTCTTACTTATGAGTGGGTTTAAGGTCCACATTTCTATCAGTGACTTATTCCATATCTATCTCCTATGTAAAGGTTGGGGTTACTATGGAAGTAGAAGAGGTGTGGGCAATGGAAATAAATGTGTCTACTAGAGTTGTAGGGGATGGAAGTGATACCAATGAAGGAGTAGACACAGGGAGTTAGAATTGAGCAACTTGTGGAAGTGTGGAGTCCAAAGCCTTGAATGAATCAATCATATTTGTAGGGACACTTAGGGTTGATGAAGTGGGAAAGGTGAATAGAGATTAAGATGAATCAATAGTTACCATAGGGGTTGGGATGGCTAGTGGGATTATAATAAAAATGACTAAATCTATGACTATATACTACTATGCAGAGTTGGTGATTAATGGAATGGAAGGAATTATAGATGAGATGAAATGAATTATGGAAGGGGGAAGTAAGATTATGAAAGAGGGAAGTGGAATGGAAACCTAAGTGTCCAATTAAGGGGAGACCTGAGTGTCCAATTGAATTGATTGAACTATTAGCAATGGACTTATAGAAACAGGTAAACTAGTGGGAATGGATGGTGGAATTAATTGAGGTAAAGGAGGAGTGGAAATAGGAGGAGGAGGTGTTGAAACTATAATTGAGATGGGAGTTAAAATTTTTGTTGCTTTAACTACAGTTGTATGCTTAGATGAGATCACTATTAGTTGATCTATCTTTTCTCCTTGGTTGCTTGATTTTCCCCTCTTATCCTTTGATTTCTTCTTTATCTTGTGGGAAATTATTACCCTATCTACCTATTCTAGGAGTGTTCCATCGTTAAAACCTTTTTCTGATGGTGGTACTCCCTTCTCTTTGAGTTCTAATAGTTTTTCACTAATACTTATTATTTATTTGGTCACTTGGACCCATTTACTTCTTAACCAATTGAGCTTTCCATTGATTATGTTAGTTCTATCCATTAAATAAAAAGACTTAGGAATGGAATACCTTACTATTGGAAGGGGTAGAGTATATATTTTGTTATCAGGGTAGACCTTATCCACTGGGGACTCATCATCAACCAAGTCCTTGGTGACTAGTGCCATGTTGAAGTCCTTGATCAGATTAAGGGTCATTCTAGAGTAGTCTTTTAGTCTTACTTCCTCTTCATATTTTAAGCCCTCCTAGTAGTCTTCATAGTAGGGGACATGGGAATATATTGAGATTCTCAATGTACTAGTAATGTTTCCATGAACATCATTTAATGGCCTTATCTCCAAGGCTCTCAAGGTCATTTATGTCATTTCAACCTCTACACACTTGGCTTTGGCTAAAGAAGGGCATGTGTATCTCCCTATGTTGATGGGGAAATGAATTATTTCCTTGTGTTTATTAGATAAAAATTTGTGAGTTTCAACTAGTTGCCTTACTAGCTTAGCTCCATCAAAGCCCATTTATCACTCACATACCTTGGGAGGCTATAAGGATCATTATTGAATCTACATATTTTGATGTATGATTATGTGGGAAATTAAATGAAATAAGAACCCTAATTGGTAATCTTTGAAGTGGCAACATCAAATAATCTCTTCTTCTCTAGTTCCTTATCAAACATAACTATGATATAGTAGATGAATGCATCATTGACTCTCCTATAGTTTTACCTACTAGCCTCAAGAGTGAGGTCAGGGTAATATTTGAACACTTTATTTACCTGGTTATCCATTATGTTGAGTCTTAGAAAAGATCTACTTTTGTCCAATATATAAACTAGATAATAAATCATATAAAATTTCCTTGACCTCCATTAACTGCTTGTGGATGGATTCACTGATGAGATATGCCCAGTTGGATGTATTACTTATTCTAATGGATCACCCAAATATATTGGTACATATAATCTTAAAAGTTCCTCACATCAAGGCTACTAGTGATCCTATGCAGTAGTATGATTTGATCAGCCACCTCATCCTTAAAATCAATCTTTATCAATGTTTTAGGCAATTTGGTGGATGTAGCCCTAGGGTTCCTTAGCCATTGTTTGTTAATTACTCTCTAAAATCTTATGTTATTGTCTTGATAGAATTTCCTTGATGACTCAGGAGTTATATCTAGGTAACTCTAAAATTTGAGTATTAAGAGCATATAGTCTATGAAATATGGGTCTAGATTTAGAATCCTTACCCTTTTGTCATTCAGCACCTCTCTCTCTCATTAGCATGGTAATTTTTGCTAGTGTGAGTACCAACTTAAGGCTTTAAAAAGCTAGGGGTAAATATACTACATGGGGTAGTCCTTAGTCATAAATGCTTTGGATCTAGTCATTCTTGAATTTAGCATTAACTCTAGTCCAAAAATCACTTAGGTTAATGTGACCTAGGTTTGTGTTTGTGATCATAATTGTATTAGATTCTAAACTGAGTGTAAAATCAGGTCTTTTAGATTTTAAATTCATCTCTTTCTAAAACATGGATTATAGAGAGATTATTGGGGGAAAAAAACTACAAAGATGGCAAAAATTTTAGGTGCAAAATGCAGATGGAAACTCTGGTAGAAATTGGAGTTGATTTGTGTACTAGAAAATTCCATAGGAATGTGGAATTGTAAATGCAAGTATAAATCTTCTATGGAGATTAGAGATGCAAATTACACCTATTTTTCCAAATGAAAACTCCAGTAGAGATTATAATTGTTCAAATCACTTTAAAATCTCATTTTTTATGGAGTTGCAAGTGTAGGCTAAAATATCATGGGTTTTGGAGGTGTAAAATGTAGGTGGAAAGTCTACAGGGACTATGAGGGAATATTACAAAGGAATATTTGATACTTTGGGAATATATCTAGAAATATTTATAGACTATATTATTTTTGGTGAAACCCTAAGTTTTCAATGTGTAAGGAAAATAAACTCATAAGAAGATAATAGCTAAATAACCCCTTTGCAACACTACTAGCTAAACTAAGAAACCCTAATGACATTAAAACAAGGAAAACCCCCTAAATGGAAACTAGATTCAAAATTGGGCACAAGAAAAATGAAAATAACTAAAATGAACTTGACTGCAAGAAAATTTGGCTTAAAAATGCAGAAGGTCCAAAAGAATATCATGCAAGGGTCATTGGCATCATGGTGTGGTGGCATTTCTCAATTACATGGCTCACAAGGTTTATGTATGGTGGCATCACTTAGAAGGTTCATATTTCAAGGTGATAACTCTAAATTGAATTTGGAAAATGTAAATAATGGCTTAGAAAATCCTTAATTATATTTATATAAGACCACTATAATAAATGCCCTAAGGGTGGTAGTTGGTGAAGATTTAGAGTCTACAAACAAATTTACAAGTTTGTAATTTCTCTAATCACACTTTGACCTTCAAATTCTATGGTATTGGTTTGTCTGACTCTTTGAAAATGGGAAGCTGGAACTCAAGGAGAAATTTGTATCTTTTCAAGTTATAATTTGCACTTGGATTTCTAGATGCCATAAGAAAGGTGGTCAATGAGAAGTGAAACTCATATTATAATTTACAACTTTGTAAGTTGTGAATTGCAACTAGAGTTCTAGTTTTTGGTTGGAGTGTATTTTAGGAAGTGGAGGTTCGGAATCAATTTTCAATTTTGCAATTTGTAAATTGTAGTCTAATTTTTGGTTTTCATGGGGTATTTGGTTTGTAAAAAATAGAGCTCTGATTGTAATTTATAACTTTTCAAGTTTTAAATTACAAGTGGGGTTACAATTTTTATCAGGTTAACTGTTTAATGGGAAGTAGATATCTAAATACAATTTGAAAGTTACAAATTTCACCCAAATATCTAGTTTTTATCAACTAATGTATTGCAAAAAGTGAAGGTTGGGAAGCAACTTACAATTTTACAAGTTATAAATTACAATCCAATCTTTGGTTTTTGCATACTTAGGGAAATGAGTGTTTTGGGTCAATTTAAGGATTTTTCCAAAAAATAATGGATCGCCCTTATGGTACTTAACATTTTGACATTTTTGGGACAAAAATATCAACATTTTTGGTGACCTCTATGGGGTGATTGCCTACAAATTAGTTTCTTTCTAGTAGCCTTCTAGTTCATTAGGCATGGAGTCATTTTAAACTTAACACACTTTAACTGGTGAAGAATAAAACTAGGATTTACCTAACAAGAACAAAATAGGGAAAAATAGAATAAACTAAGGAAATAAAAACTCCTAATGAGTTGACTTGTGTGAAAGCACTTATTTGGAAAACACAACTAACCCTATTTTATATATATATATATATATATATATATATAATTTTATTTTTGGAACAAATTCTAACCTCAAAATCAAGCTTTGAGGTATATCCCATTCACTAGGATAGGTAATTATGATCAATTAATCTTGGATAGATGGAATGCATTAGATCCTTTTCACTGAGTTGTAATATATGGACTGCTTAATATTATATCAAACTTGTTGTGCTTGTCTAATTTAGCCTTGTCTACATCCCATTTGAGAACCATGTTTCGTTTATTGAAGCTCTTATCAGATTTTTTTTGTCAAATTTCCTCTTTTTTTGAGCATGATTTGCTCCCAGAACTTTCATTGACTGGTTTTTGACTTCTTTTAGTTTTATGAGTTTTATCAATCTTACTGTCATTTCACCGTTATCAATCAAATCCAATTAATGATTAAGTTCTAGAGATGGTAATTCAATTGAAAATGAAACTTAGGCTTCCCTTCCATATACCTACATGAATGGAGAGTTTATAATGGCTCTCATATAAGTGATCCTATCAACCCACAATGTTGATTTCAACTTTATGTGCCATGTCTTTTGGTTGTCCTCCATTGTCCTCTTAATAAATCTTATGAGGTTATTTTTGGTAGACTCAGATAATCCATTACCCAATAGATAATAATTAGAATAATTACTCAAGTATACATTTTTATTTATAATCCATTCACTTATTTAAGTGCCCACAAAATCTTTGGCATTATCTAAGATAATAGTGTGACACACCAAACCTTGAGAATATGTCATCAGTGAATTCCAAGATAGATGCCTCCATGACATCATTGAATGCAACTAATTTAGTCCATCTTATGAAATAGTATATTTTTGTAAGGACCCACATATGGCCAACACTCGATGGTGGATTGATCATACTAATGAAATCCAATCCCCATTGAGCAAATGGTTGGTTTGCTTGAATTGGTCTGAGAGGGAAAGTTGGTAATATTTGATTGCCTATGAAGTAAGCACACTTCTCATAATTCATTAACCATCGGTGGGCATCTTTGAATATTTTAGGCCAATAATATCCCCCTCTCATTATTTTTATGGTTGTGGTTCTTGTAGAGAAGTGCCCACCTGATGGACCATCATGAAACTCTTCAAGCACCTTGGGGACTTGATTATGCTCGATACATCTTAGCATGACTCCAATCAAATATTTATAAACAATATTCCATCAATAATAACATAAGGAATGGATTAGAGTTTAAAATATATTTTCTTGGATTGCTAAAAATCATATGGGTACTTGCCAGTCTACAGGAAGATGGCCATGTCATGGATCTAGTTGTTGAAAAGAGGTGGATTGGATAGCTGAGATGCACTTTGAGCATATATTACTTGAGATACTATTTTATTAGTCTTAATATAAAAATTTATCTATACAAATAAACCCTTTCCTCTTATAATCTTTGTAATTTTGATATCTACATCATATTCCATGACTCTTATGATCCATCCTACTCTTTTTTCATTTATTTCCCAACTCAGTAGTAACTCTTTGACACTTTGATGACTAACCATCAGATGAATTTTTTTGTTTTAGATCATATGCCTAAACTTTTTAAGAGCTTTAATTATAACATATACTTACTTTTCGATGAAATTATAATTTTCTTCATAATCCTTCAAGGATTGACTAAAAAAAGACATTGGATGTTCTAATTATTCTTTATTCTACTGAGTTAGAATAGCTAAGATGATTCCTTCCCCTCTAAAAGCATAGAGAATTAAATATTTCTCATAGTTGGGTTTGACTAGGGTAGGAGCCTGAGAAATAGCCTACTTGATGGCTTCAAAATTGTCTTTTCCTTCATGTGTCTAGTTGAAAATGATACCCTTCTTTAGAATTATAGTAAGGGGCTTGGATATAGAGGCAAAGTTTGGAAAAACTATTCTTAAGAAGTTGATTTTTCCAAGAAAACTCTATAATTTATTTTTATGGCTTAGTAGTGCTAATGTAGATATAACACTTATTCTCTCTGGATCTATTACAAGACCCTTTTTTGAAACAATGTGTCCTAGTAGTTTTCCTTCATGAACTAAAAAAATGTAATTTTTTTAGATTGATGGAAACTTCAAATTCTCTGCACCTTTTGAATATTTTCCTAAGGTGATCCACGTGGGCATTATCATGCTTTGATTAAATAGTGATATCATCTATGTATACCATGATCATCTCATTTATCAAACCTTTGAAATCCATATACATTACTCTTTGTAATGTTGAACTAGTATTATTCAGACCAAATGGCATGTTTTTATATGCATACGTACCCCATTTTGTGGTGAAGGTAGTCTTGAACTAGTTTGATTCTTGCACTAAGATTTGGTTATATCTAGAATAACTGTCTAGAAGGGAAAAAAATTTAGATCTTGATACAATTTGTAGAATTTGCTCCATGGGTGGAAGGGGATAAGGATCCTTCAAAGATTCTTTATTCAAATCCCTAAAATCTACACAAATCCTTATTCCACTATTATTTCTCATTACAGGGACCAAATTAGTAATTCAGGATGAGTGTTTGATAGGGAAAATGATGTTATCCTCTATTAGTTTGGATAGATTACTCTTCATCAGGGGTTCTATTTTTGGATTGATTGGTCTTTGATTTTGTCTAATAGGCTTGGTATTTGGGTCAAGATCCATTGTATTTTGGGCTAAGAAAGGGTCAAACCCCATTAAATCATGATAACTCTAACTGAATTTATCATCAAACTCTTGACACAACTCAATAAAATCATGTTTTTCATAATCATTACATACCTTTCTTATCTTCAGTGATTTACCTACTAAGATGACTATTGGCTTGTAGTCCTCTTCATTTATCATGATATTCTTCTTTTCACCCTTCAATTGATCATCTAAGTTGAAGATGTTTTCTAGAGTAATAAGACCCATAGGTAGTTTGTTTGTCTTAAACTAAATGATTTGATCTCCATAATGATCCTGGAGTCTTGACTAGTTTCTATCAGAGAATTCAGCATCTTCTCTCAAAAAGTTGATAATTTTTTTATCACTGTTGAATAATTACCAATTGGCCATGTTATTAGAAACATATGGCTTTACTATAAACTTTACATATTGGCTATTTTTCTTCTTTATTTCTTTAGGTAGGTTATTTTAGGAGCCTATCAAGGCCATATAATCAACATCTTTGTTATGTGTTCATGGTACCATTTGAATGTTTAAAGTGGTAAAGTATTCTAATAGGTCCTAAACCCTATATTTGAAATATTTGAGCAAATTAATCCTTGTTATGATTTTGGATCTCACTTGTTGAAAAATCAACTCACTATCACCAAATATTTATAGGGATTCTATCCCTCTCTCCTTGGCCAATTATAGATCTTGAATCAAAGCTTCATATTTAGCCACATTGTTTATGCAACTAAACTAAATTATGAAATAATAGAAATAGATCTCCTTTTGTGGAGAGATCAAGACAATACCTATACTTGCACCATTATTACTTCTCAAACCATCAAATAATAGGTATCATACTCCTTGAAGATCTTTAGTTAGTTTTACAATATTTGGGATGATTGCATCATTTTCATGGATGTAATATTTACACAACCTAATTTTCTATACATAATCATAAAGATCAAATTACAAATTTTAACCCCATTAATCTAGATGTGTGTCAAGAATCTCCTCTACAAGTGTTGTAACTTCATGATCAGTCTCTTCTTCCTAATCCTTTAATATGCAGTTCATGTCTATAGGCATAGGAGTGTATGGCTCAATATTGCCTTTAGTGATTGACTGATCTCTTATATTTACTCTTGTTCCATATTTCATCCTAAGTAACATGTGAGACCAATATATAGATATATATTCTCCCATTTTTGTAGTAAAGTCTCATGAAAGACAAATGGAAAAATAAGGGGAAGATCAAAAACTTAGATGTCTTGGGAAATTGACAAGCTTGGGCATGCATGGATAGTGAAGTTTATACCTTTTATTGTCCCTACCATTTGAATAATAGTCCCATCTAATTGTATTACACCTTTTGATATAGGTGTATACTTAATACCAAGAGCATCAACTAATTTCATAGGCATGAGAGAATTGCTAGCACCTAAATCTACCATGCAGTTATGAATGAGATGCTTCCCTACTATGAATAAAAGATATAAGGGGGAGGCTTAC
Source organism: Torreya grandis (assembly GCA_037957365.1). Taxonomy (NCBI): domain Eukaryota; kingdom Viridiplantae; phylum Streptophyta; class Pinopsida; order Cupressales; family Taxaceae; genus Torreya; species Torreya grandis. Next base: position 2,069,328 of record JARHVA010002700.1, on the reverse strand, counting down.
CATTTTCACTCACTTTAGTTTCAATTTATGGCTGATATAAATTAATTATAGCATTAGGTCCTTTGGATAGAATCTTGTCTATTGGAAAATTTTCAAATATTCTTATAGCAAATCTCTTTGTGCTAGAATGGATAGTGATTCCCACATAGTGACTTTCAAATTGGTCATATTCATCTATTTAACAATACTAAAGGATATGTTACCAACCTTTGTTGGTGCTTTTATAGGAGATATGTCTTCTTTTATGAGATTCAGAGTCAACACTTTTGATTTAAACTATCTTATGGGCACAAAGGGTGGCCTTTATACTGTGTTTCTCTTTGTCAATTCTTGTACAACTATGGAAGTTGCACCTTGTAACACCCTAGGGGATAATCACTTTTTATTGCTCTTTTTTTTTAACATGTATTGGGTGCCACTAGACCTCTACCATTGAATAATGCCTCTTCTTAATTTACACCACAAAAATCCTCTTATTAAAGGGGCTCTGATACCAATCTTTTCTCGTCAGTAGATGCCTCCTTCTTTCATGACTATTGATTACAGAAAACCCACGATAGTAGGTAGGGGCTGAATGGCTACGGCTTCACTATATTAATAAAAAAAAAATTACAACACTTGTTTGAATTTTTGATTCTCAGGATCCTTCAAGAAGGGCAAGAGAAGAGCATACTCTTGAAACAAGGCTACTAGATTTCTAAGGCTTGGAAATTTTTTGATGAAAACTCTATGGAGAAGAGCCTTATTTATACTATTTTGGGAGGTCCTACCTAGAATCTTTGCCAAGGTGGTGTCATGTCCCATCATAATTTACAATGTAAAAGTTAGGCTACAGTGATATGTTGTTGGAGTCGCTAGATGAAGATGTCTGGCTTTGTGGGTCCAACATTGCTTCTGCTTCTGTTAACAAGTCACCTTCACTGATTAGTTGGAAAAGACACCTTATCTAAAATGTGCTGGAAAGATGCCAATGGTGAGGTCTAGCTTTGCATGCGTGATGGTGAGGATTGATGTAGAATTAATATTCCCACTCCAGCTGTATTTGGATGATCATATGGACAATTGTATCTTGTTCATGATCTTCTTCTTCATGTATACGATGAGGACCGTATCTTGCCACCCATCGATAAAGGTGTTCATTATATGGAACCTAATTTTTATCATACATGTCTAGAGGGATGTTTTAATAATTCAATAAATTGGTGGAAAAGAAATTCACTATTTAATCTTTTGATTATTATTACACTAGTGTTCTGATGATGGTTTGCTTGGATGGTTTCCATGAAAAACATTAGTAAATCTTGTCCTGCTACATAAGATATCCTGGTATACCTTGGATGCAACCCTTCTTGAAGGATTTGTTCCTGCACAAGAATGTTTAAGGATGCAAATCCTTGGTTGTAGATCCTGGTCAGATTAAAGCCAAGAATGGGTTGATGCATTAAAGTGACAGGTGGATTCTTATTGAGCCAATCTACTATTGTATTATCAGTACCTTTAATGTGTTCTACTGAGAAGTTAAACTAATTAAAAAAGGCTTGCCATCTACAATATTTATTGTGACCATCTTTCCAACCATGATCCTTTTTTTTAAAGGTCAAAAATCTAGTACAGTCAATTTTTACAATGAAATGAGGCAAGTGCAGCAGTTTTAAGATAAACTTTTCTAAACACTTTTTTATAGCATAGATTTCTTTGTCAGAAGAAATCCATTTAAGCACATCAGTACTAAATACTCTACTGGAGAATTCACAGACAAATTCTTTATTATTATGTACACAAACAAGTACTCTTCCCTATGTAGTATCGGAGGCATCAGTATAAACTATCATTTGATCAAATTTTGGGATGTGTAAATCAAGAAGTGAGACAACTTTAAACTCGATGTTTCAGATAGTTGTATGTTCTTCCTTCTAATTGTAAGCTTTATTTTTTTGGACAAGTTCTTGTAGCAAAAACCTATCTTCACCAAAGTTAGGATAAAAGCTATTTAGGTAGTTTAATAATCCCAAAAAGGCTTGGAGTTTAGTTTTATCCAGTATATCTAGAAAATTGATGACCTTTTCTTTGATATGTGGCTGAATTTGCAGTTTTGAATCTTGGATCACCATTCCAAGAAAGTTACATTCAGTTTTGCATAACTAAATTTTTGTTTCTGCTAGGACAATTCCTACACTTTGTGCCAATTCAAAAAATCTAGAGAGATGAGTAAAATGGTCAATAAGAGAATTACTGAAGATTAGTATGTCATCAATGTATACACACATGAAGTTAGAAGTGCCTTGAAATATTTTAGCATATGGGCTTGGTAAAATGTAGGGGCATTCATTAAGCTAAAAGGCATTACTGTCCACTGGAAATGGCTAAAGGGGCAGCTAAATGTTATTTTTTACCCATCAACTTCTTTGACTCTGATTTGATAAAAGCCAAACTTGCAGTCAAACTGGGAGAAGTACTTACATGTTTCTACCTTCTCCAATAGATAGCTTTTATCTAGAATAGGATATGGAAATGGCTAAGTAATGGCCTATAATTAATGACCATTATTTTCTTTCCTCTCTTCTCAAAATTTTTGTTGACCATAAATGCATAACAGTAGTAAGGAGAAGTAGATCTTTCAATAAAACCATTATTCTCCAGTTCTTTGATCTAGAGTTCCATATCAGTCTAATCCTATGCTGGTATTGGGATTCTTTTCCCAATATTCATGTGTTTACCTTTAATGATTATAATATCCATCTCAGGCATAGACTTTAATAGAAACTATTGAGGGTTATCAAAATAGATAGTGGTTTTAATCTTTTCACCTATGTCTTGGATTTCAGTAGGGATTACTATCTCAGGTATTTGAGTCATTGAACTAGGAAATTGTTAAGTGGCATAAATGAGGCAAATAATTCAGAGACTTTCATTTTCTATAGTAAACATGATACTCTTTGTGGTTGATCCATAAGGTGAGTATCTATCTATAAAGGCACCACCTAATAGGATATCAACAGGCATCCTATCTAGGGCAAAGAAATTAGCATGGAAGATTTTATCTTGTATCCTAAGGGTTTGCTGATGTTTGTATTTATTATAAATAAAACTCTTCCCTTGGACATCTAGGCTCTTATAATCCATGGTATCATCCAATGTCTTCCAGTCATGGATGAGTTGAGACTTTGCAAAAGAGAGAGAAGCTCCTATGTTAATTTGGGCATCTACAAGTCTGCCATTAATTTCTAAAGTAATGAACTGGGCAAACTTTCCATTAATCAGCTGAGTTAGATAGGCTAGTTGTGGAATCTCTAAGGGAGGAATACTTGTACATACCAATTTTTGTCTCTCTAGGTCTTAAACAAGGGTTTGTTCAAGGTAGATGTCTTCTACTTCTTGCTATGCTTCTTCTTCTTGGAGATTGTTGCATTCACCTAGACAGTAATCTTGATCTGAGTAGAAAGAACTTTCTACTTCATCCCTTTCCTTTTCTTCTATGTTCAACAATATATCCCACTGTGGCTCTATCTTTGGTGCTTGAATTTCTCATGGAGAATCTGTACTAGTGAGCTTGTTCTTGATCCAAGAGGAACTTGGCTTGAAAGAGCTCTAAAATTACAAAGGAGGATGTTGAGGCCTTTGCAATGTTGGAGGTATTCTTGGCATTGAGGGTTGCCTCCCTTTAGTTGATCCTTCACCTCTGGAGTATCCTCATATCCTTGGTCTTGTGTCTCTCTCTAGTAATTCATTATGATGGTGAGACCAAGTACCATGTGCTTCATATGACAACTATGAGTTGTCATGGTGCCTAGTTCAATACCATGGGTGTTGCATGTTGGTGAGCAGTTGTTCTAAGTCATCAGCTAATGACTCGAGAGCATCTGTATCTTCATTGTCTTTTGAATCTTCTTCAAGGAGATCATCTAGAATAGATTCATATATGTCATCTTGTAGGTATAGATCTTCATTAGAATTAATGATATCCCACCATGCTGCTGCATTGGAAGTGAAGACAGCTTTAACCACCTAGTTTTTGTAATGACATTGTGGAGCAATATGGCCAAGTTTGTGATAGATGTATCAAATGGGTTGTTTGGATGGAGGATGAGCAGTGTGATGTTTCTTGAGAAAATGGTGAGGAGGAGCATAGGAATGCTTGCAGGGGAAAGAGCGATGCCTGAAAGAAAGGTGCTTGCGATGTTGCTTTTGTTGTTTGCGAGGTTATAGAAAGGCCAATAGCCAAAAGGGGCTATTTCAAAAAATGCTGGAGCAATATGGGATGCTTGATGCTTGGTGAGCTTTTGGATGGTTTTAGCTTCAGAGATTAAACACATAGCTTATTGCTTATCAAAATCAATGACATCTGAGAGAGAAAGATCTTCAATTTTAATACTTTTAAGATCAATATAAGCAATTACCTTATCAATAAGATTATAAGCCAAAGCATGCAAAAATTTGATCTTAATCATAGTGGAGGAAAAGATCTTACTTTCATATGATAATTCTTTGAATTGCTTGGCAAAAGCATCAAATTGTTCTAAATCACACAGCGCCATTTTGAGAAGCCATTTTTTGGATTCCAGTTCACGATTTGTGACTAGAGGTGCAAACTCATTAATAAGAAGATGAAATAATGTAGCTAGAGGATCAGGTTGGTTATGGACTCTATCAAATTGTTTAGCTTCAGTCATGGAACCCCACCATTGGTTTATAATACCCCAAAAGAATTTAGAAGCAAAATTAGTAGTACCTACTAGATCTAAATGAGAATTAATGGTGATAACTCACATATAATTACACCATGCTAAAATCTCATTTAAGGGATTTAAAAAATAATCAATATTGAGGTACCAAGGTTGTAATTGGACATGTGTCTATTGCATGACAGTAGTGCTGGGGTGCTTTTTGTTGGGCTTAAAATTGGGACAAAGATTTACTCTATAGGTTAACTGGTTAACAGAGGATTCTGCTTGTTGATCCTGCTTAGAAAGCCATTCAAGACTTTCATCTAAAGCTACCAACTTAGAATCAATGGAAGACAATTGAATTTTCATATTTGTACAAAGGGCATTAGTATTTTCTTCAAGAATAGTTAATTTGTCTATGATATTCCTAATATACAAAACATCTATATAGAGATCATCAAAATTCTCTGTCAGATAAGAGTTGAACCTTGATGTAGAATTCCTATGTTTAAACTCATTGGAAGGTTTAGTGTCTCCTTGATAAGCAATAGATAAATATTGTACAGTACATGTGCTCTGCTTATGAATTCCTTTATGTGGTGGCCACCTTCCACCTTTATATAGAGTCAATTTATTTTATGTATAAAATTCTAAACTAACTTCTCTAGGAAGATTCATCATTGTGCAAGGTAATTGTTCTTTTGGATCAATTCCTTGGTTGACTTCTTCATCTTCAATCAAAATATGACTTGTTTTTACAGCTCTACGAGAAGAAGAGATTGATGGTCTAGAGGGAGAAAAATTAGAAGAATTTACAGACAAAGATCTAGGAAGAATATTCACAGTCCTGCCATTACTTTTATGTACTGAAGCTTGACCTTTCATTTTGGGGGAAATATTTTGTAACCAGTCAAGTTTCCAATTAGAAGTTATTTTAACTAACTCTATATGGCCTTTCTAGAGCTGGACAGTACCACAAAGGTTTCTAGCATCTTTAGGTGGTTAGTATTTGTCATGTTGTATACCACAAAAATGTTAATAGAGGCATACTTAAATTCTTCAAACATATCTAAACCAAAAAGAGAGGTCAATAAACCCCAACAATCCAAAGAACCAAACTTGACTTCTTTACACCCTTTATCACAGACTACGACAGAGAGGTTGGGACAAAATTCAAAATAAATAACTTCATCATTTAAACGGCCAAGACTTGACAATTGACAGGCATGTCTAAAACTTACTTAGCATCTATCACACAGTGCAACATATATTACAGTTTTAATATTGCCAGGAATCAAAGGAGTTATATGGATTCTTATAAGACCCAAATGTACAAATTTTACATATTCATGTGATTTGATGTAATTGATGAGAAAAGATTGGTATTAGAGCCAAGAATCATCTACTGGAATTATCTATAAGAAATTTCTTGTTACGACTTTTGAGTTTCTCTGCTTTGAAAAATTCTTTGGGTAATCATTGCATCAATTTTCTAGCAATTTTACATTATCATAGGCCCTTTTATCTCTGTATTACTATTCCCTTGCTAAAATTTTCTCACTCTCCAGAAACTCAATCTCCTATCATGGAATTTGGCAAATCTCAGACCACATCCACAGTAGAAATTATGAATGAATCTAAATTAGTAAGAAGTCATGAACTCCCTCCTTTCATTCCATAATAGTTATCTGACTGTCTAAATATTGAGATCACTGAAGAAAACCTAGAAAAAGAAAATAGCCTATACAAGCCTCTGGCTATCAAAGCTTCACAAGTATATAACAAATCTGAACTTCTAAAATCCAAATTTGTGTATAAGTCTACATATTTGTCTTTTGTCAATCCTAGAATCAAGTATGTCGAGTTAACTCTTAGTTATAAGCCTAAGCACAATTTCCAAACAAATTTACTCTCTTTATTGCCAGAACCTAAAATCAATTACATCAAGTCACATGAAGATGTAAAATTTGTACATTTTGGTCTTATAAGAATCCATATAACTCCTCTGATTCCTAGAAATATTAAACCTGTAATATATCTTGCAATGTGTGATCGATGCCAAGTATGTTTTAGACATGCCTGTCGATTGTCAAGTCTTAGCCATTTAAATGATGAAGTTATTTGTTTTGAATTTTGTCCCAACCTCTCTGTCACAGTCCGTGATAAAGGGTGTAAAGAAGTCAAGTTTGGTTCTTTGGATTGTTGGGGTTTATTCACCTCTCTTTTTGGTCTAGATATGTTCAAAGAATTTAAGTATGCCTCTATTAACATTTTTGTGGTATACACCATGACAAATACTAACCACCCAAAGATCTTAGAAAATATGCCATATGCTAAAAGACTTAGTGGTACTGTCCAGCTCCAGAAAGGCCATATAGAGTCAGTTAAAATACCTTCTGATTGGAAACTTGACTAGTTAAAAAATATTTCCCCTAAAATGAAAGGTCAAGCTTTAGTACATAAAAGTGATGGCAGGACTATGAATATTCTTCCTAGATCTTTGTCTGTAAATTCTTCTAATTTTTCTCCCTCCAAATCATCAACCTCTTCTTCTCACAGAGCTATAAAAATAGGTCATATTTTGATTGAAGATGAAGAAGTGAACTAAGGAATTGATCCAAAAGAACAATTACCTTACACAATGATGAATCTTCCTAGAGAAGATAGTTTAGAATTTTATACTAAAAATAAATTAACTCTGTATAAATGTGGAAGGTGGCCACCACATAAAAGAATTCATAAGCAGCTCGTGTTATGGTGTGGAGCTAAAAGCTTCAACTATTTACAGACACAAGAGAAAGGATGCTGAAGAACCAGAGCCACCGGCATCGGCAGTATGACCGACGTCGGTTAGATGCAGTGGAGAAGGAGACCGGTGACGGCAGGGAGTCAGCTGACATTGGCAGCACCAGACTAGCAGGGACCGGCGTTGGTCACCTGTGTATTTTCAGAATTGCTGTTGACGAACAGTCAGTTAAGTGAAGCGAGTGTTTGCATGTCAAGCGACTAATTATAGTCACAAGCTGCGTGTCTAATTATTGTAACTAGAGTTCTATTTTTGTAAGCATGGGATCTTATTTATAGACCCATAAGGCATGTATTGTAATTAAGCAAGAAGGCAAGTAAAAGCATTGAAGCTAGCAAGGTCAAGGAGATCAGCTGAAGCATTCAAGGAGGGATAACAACTCAGGCTTTAGAGTTGTTGTGTTGAGCAAGAGAGAGAGGGAAGAAGGTCTTGAGGTGTGGCAAGCCTTTGAGGTGGAGGAAGAAGTGGCATCTTCCTTATTTTATTTTCTTCTAGTAGTATTTAATACAAGAGTGTGTATTGTCTCTCAAATTCTTTGTTGTCTCAAGTTTCTAGCTACTTTATCATTCTAGTATAATTTCATGTTTAATTGCATATAAGAAAGTAATCAATTGTGCTCTAATTGGTAGAGCTATAGATCCCCTGACAAGTGGTATCAGAGCTACAGTTTGCAGGAAGCAGGGTGTTATTTTTGATTACAGGTCATTCACAGGGTTTTTTGATTGAGTGGGAGTTCAGCAATGGTAGAAGAAAGCAGGCTACGAATGGAGAAGTTTAATGGCAAGAATTATCAACATTGGAGGATGCAGATTGAGGACTATCTGTATCAGAAGGATTTGTACTTATCGTTGGGTGGGGTTGCATGCAAGCCCATAGATATGAAGGATGAAGAATGGAACATTCTTGATCGGAAGGCTCTCAGTTCCATAAGGTTGAGCCTTGCATCATCTGTGATTTCCAGCTTATCACAGTGCAAGACAACGGAAGAGTTGATAAAGTCCTTGGCAAATTTATACGAAAAACCCTCAGCTTCTAATAAGGTATATCTTATGAAGCAGCTATTTACTTTGCAAATGCAGGAAGGTGGATTGGTACATACTCATCTCAGTGATTTCCATGGTTTGGTAAACCAACTAGCTTCAGTCAATATTGTTTTTGATGATGAGGTAAAGGCTCTCTTGATTTTATGTTCTTTGCCTGAAAGTTGGGACGGTTTGGTTATGGCAGTAAGTAATTCTGCATCTGCTTCTAAAATCTTAAAAGTTGATGATGTTGTGAGTGTGATCTTGAATGAATAAATACATAGGAGAAGCACAGGTGAATCATCAGGGAATGCTCTAAGTGTAGAAAGCAGGGGAAGGCAAAGGGAGAAGGTTGAGCAAGGGAAATCAAGGTTGGGAAGGAGATCTGAGTCCAAAGGTATTACCTGCTGGTTTTGTGGAAAGAAAGGACATACGAAGAAGGAGTGTTGGTTGAGAGATAAAGAGAATCAACATGCATGTATGGAAGAAGCAAAGGATGCAAATATTGTGATGCAGGATGCTCTCATACTTTCTTCAGATAGTTAGGTAGGATCATAGATTTTAGATTCTGGTTCATCTTTTCATGCATCCCCAAATAGAGATTTGTTCTATGAGTATGAACAGGGAGACTTTGGAGTGCTCTATTTGGGGGATGGTATGCCTTGTCAGATAGTTGGCAAAGGGAAAGTGCAGCTGAGATTACAGATTGACAACACATGGGTGTTGAAAGAGGTCATGCATGTTCCAATTCTGAAGCAGAGTCTGATTTTTGTAGGAAGGTTGGGAGATGAGGGATGCATAATAACCCTCACATTAGATTCTTGGAAGGTCACCAAGGGAGCACTTATTCTAGCAAGAGGTAAGAAAGTAGATACTCTTTATCTGTCTACTTGTATTACTGATTCTACTTCTGGTGTAGATTTGAAAATGTGGCCTAATAGGCTTGGTCACAAGAATAGGAAGGGAATGGAAGTTCTTGATTCAAAAGGTATGTGTTCAAATTTGGAAAGCACAGATACAGTTCATTGTAGAAAGAGGAAATTTGATGCTTTTGATAGGAACAAAGAAGCCTTGGTGTTTATGAAGGAGATGAAGGACAGAGATCAGTCACAGGGGCTGAATAAATCTGAGCAGGGCAGCATGGATAGAGGTTTGATCCAAGAAGAGCTCGTGGATGAAAATTTCATCACTTACAGGAACACACAGACACCGATGTCGGTCGCTTGGCACCGATGTCAGTCATCCAGATATCGACATCGGTCATGTGCAGACCAGCAGGGTCGGTAGGTCAGGCAGGAGAAGTCTGACATCGGTCATAAGGACCGATGTCAGCAGGAGGGGACACTGGCGTCGGCTAGGGAAATGACGTTGGTAGTCAGGGTCAGTGCAAGGAATCGACATCGGTCGGGAGCAGACTGGGAGATGGCCGAGATCAATCACTGGAATGGATGTTGGGTGGATCTATAAGTCTCAAACACCCATGTGGAGGTCAGGAAAGGTATGTGAACCTCATATTCGTTGTTCACCTTCTTTATATTGCTTACTGATAGTCATGAACTAGGAAGATGGAAGAAGCAATGCAGGTAGAATCCAAAAATAGTGGGAGCTTGCCATGGATGAGGAGTGTGAGTCCTTGGAGAACCAAACAGGTATTTGTTGGTAGTGTTGTCAGCTAGAAGAAAGCACTGGATAGAGGGATGGATTCCCATTTTAGAGAAGAGAGTGGATGGACACATGAGACAGAAGGCTATGGTATATGGTCTTGAGTAAGCTGCAGAACAATGGATGTTTGACCATTGTATTTTATCTTTACCAGGTTGGATAATATTAGCTACATTATCCTGTTACTGTATTGTGTTACTTGTTGTAGGGTTTCATATACAGGGAGTTTTCTGAGCTAAGGGTAGAGTTGGTTCAGAAGTGTGTCATGGAGAATTTGGGAGCAGCAAAATTCTTGTGACATAAGAGACAGGTATTGCATCACAGGTTTTCATGATGGTTGGTCTTCAAGAGTGACTTTGAAGAGGGATACAGAGCCTAAGGAACAAAATAGATGGTGTACAGGTACAGGTACAAGTTGCAGCTGTTTATCTCCAAGTGGGAGATTGTTATGGTGTGGAGCTAAAAGCTTCAACTGTTTGTAGACACAAGAGAAAGGATGCTGAGAAACCAGAGCCACCGGCGTTGATAGTATGACCGACGTTGGTTAGATGCAGTGGAGAAGGAGACCGGCGACGATAGGGATTCGGCCGATGTCGGCAGCACCAGACTAGCAGGGACCGCCGTCAGTCGCCTGTGTATTTTCAGAACTGCTGTTGACGAACAATCAGTTAAGTGAAGTGACTGTTTGCATGTCAAGTGACTAATTATAGTCACGAACTGTGTGTCTAATTATTGTAACTAGATTTCTATTTTTGTAAGCATGGTATCTTATTTATAGACCCATAAGGCATGTATTGTAATTAAGCAAGAAGGCAAGTAAAAGCATTGAAGCTAGCAAGGTCAAGGAGATCAGCTGAAGCATTTAAGGAGGGATAACAACTCAGGCTTTAGAGTTGTTGTGTTGAGCAAGAGAGAGAGGGAAGAAGGTCTTGAGGTGTGGCAAGCCTTTGAGGTGGAGGAAGAAGTGGCATCTTCCTTATTGTATTTTCTTCTAGTAGTATTTAATACAAGAGTGTGTATTGTCTCTCAAATTCTTTGCTGTCTCAAGATTCTAGCTACTTTATCATTCTGGTATAATTCCGTGTTTAATTGCATATAAGAAAGTAATCAATTGTGCTCTAATTGGTAGAGCTATAGATCCCCTGACAGCTCGCAGGTACTATACAATATTTCTTTGCTACTTATCAAGGAGACACTGAACCTTCCAATGAGTTTAAACACAAGAATTATACATCAAGGTTCAACTCTCATCTGACAAATAATTTTGTTGATCTCTATATAGATGTTTTGTATATTAGGAATAGCATAGACAAATTAACTATTCTTGAAGACAATACTAATGCCCTTTATACAAATATGCAAAGTCAATTGTCTTCCATTGATTCTAAGTTGGTAGGTTTAGATGAAAGTCTTGAATGGTTTTCTAATCAAGATCAAAAGGAAGAATCCTCTATTAACCAGTTAACCTATAGAGTAAATCCTGGTCCCAATTTTAAGCCCAGCAAAAAGCACCCCAGCACTACTCTCATGCAATAGACACATGTCCAATTATAGCCTTGGTATCTCAATATTGATGATTTGTTAAATCCCTTAAATGAGATTTTAGCATGGTGTAATTCTATGTGAGTTATCACCATTAATTCTCATTTAGATCCAATAGGTACTACTAATTTTGCTTCTAAATTATTTTGGGGTATTGTAAACCAATGGTGGGGTTCAATGACTAAAGCTGAATAATTTGACAGCGTCCATAACCAGCCTGATCCTCTAGCTACATTATTTCATCTTCTTATTAATTATTTTGCACCTCAATCACAAATCGTGAACTAGAATCCAAAAAATGGCTTCTCAAAATGGAGCTATGTGATTTAAAACAATTTGATGCTTTTGCCAAGCAATTCAGAGAATTAGCATATGAAAGTAAGAGCTTTTCCTCCATTGAGATTAAGATAAAATTTTTGCATGCTTTGCCTTATAATCTTATTGATAAGGTAATTGCTTATATTGATATTAAAAGTCTTACAATTTAAGATCTTTCTCTCTCAGATGTCATTGATTTTGCTAAGCAATAAGCTATGTGTTTAATCTCTGAAGCTAAAACCATCCAAAAGCTCACCAAGCATCAAGCATCCCAGATTGCTCAAGCATTTCCTAAAATAGCCCCTTTTGGTTATCGCCCATTTGTACAACCTCATAAATAAAAAAAGCAATGTTGAAATCACATTTATTTTAAGCATCACTCTTTTCCCTACAAGCATTTATATGCTCCTCCTCACCATTTCCTCAAGAAACATCACACTGCTCATCCTCCATCCAAACAACCCATTTAATATATCTATCACAAACCTAGCCATATTGCTCCACAATGTCAATGCAAAAACCAAGTGGTTAAAGCTATCTTCACTTTCAATGCAGCAGTGTGGTCAAATATCATTGATTCTGATCAAGATCTTTACCTATAGGATGACATCTATGAACCCATTCTAGATAATCTCCCTAAAGAAGATTTAGAAGACAATGAAGATATAGATGCTCTTGAGTCATTAGCCGATGACTTGGAACAACTACTCACCAACATGAAATGCCCATGGCACTGACCTAGGCACCATGACAACTCACAGTTGTCATATGAAGCACATGGTACTTGGTCTCGCCATCATCATGAAGTACTAGAGAGAGACACAAGACCAACGACATGAGGATACTCCAGAGGTAAAGGATCAACCAGAGGGAGATAGCCCTCAATGCCAAGAATACCACTAACATTGCAAAGGCCTCAGCATCCTCCTTTGCAATTTCAGAGCTCTTTCAAGCCAAGTGCCTCTTGGATCAAGAATAAGTTCGCCAATATAGACTCTCTAAGAGAAATTCAAGCACCAAAGATAGAGCCATAGTGGGATATATTGTTGCCCACAGAAGAAAAGGAAAGGGATGAAGAAGTAGAAAGTTCTTTCTACTCAGATCAAGATTACTGTCTAGGTGAATGCAGTAATCTCCAAGAAGAAGAAGAAGTAGAGTAAGAAGTAGAAGACATCTACCTTGAACAAACCCTTGTTTAAGACCCAGGGAGACAAAAATTGGTATGTACAAGTATTCCTCCCTTAGAGATTCCACAACCATCCTATCTAACTCGGCTAATTAATGGAAAATTTGCCTAGTTAATTACTTTAGAAATTAATGGCAGACTTGTAGATGCCTAAATTGACATAGGAGCTTCTCTCTCTTTTCCAAAGTCTCAACTCATCCATGACTGGAAGACATTGGATGATATCATGGCTTATAAGAGCCTAGATGTCCAAGAGAATAGTTTTATTTGTAATAAATACAAACATCAGCAAACCCTAAGGATATAAGATAAAATCTTCCATGCTAATTTCTTTGCCCTAGATAGGATGCTTGTTGATATCCTATTAGGTGGTGCCTTTATAGACAGATACTCACCTTATGGATCAACCACAAAGACTATCATGTTTACTATAGAAAATGAAAGGCTTAAAATTTCTCACCTTAATTATGCCACTAAATAATTTCCTAGTTTAATGACTCAAATACCTGAGATAGTAATCCCTACTAAAATCCAAGACATAGGTGAAAAGATTAAAACCACTATTTGTTCTGATAACCCTCAGTAGTTTTGGTTAAAGTTTATGTCTGAGATAGATAATAAAGTCATCAAAGGTAAACACATGAAAATTGGGAAAAGAATCCCAATACTAGCACAGGATTATACTGATATGGAACTCCAAATCAAAGAATTGGAGAATAATGGTTTTATTGAAAGATCTACTTTTTTTCACTGATGTTATGCATTTATGGTCAACAAACATTCTGAGCAAAGGAGAGGAAAGAAAAGAATGGTCATTAATTATAGGCCATTAAATGCCATTACTCTGCCATTTCCATATCCTATTCCAAATAAAAGATATCTATTGGAGAAGGTAGCAACATGTAAGTACTTCTCCTAGTTTGACTACAAGTTCATCTTTTATCAAATCAGAGTCAAAGAAGCTGACAAGGAAAAAATAAAATTTAGCTGCCCCTTTGGCCATTTCCAGTGGACAGTAATGCCTTTCAGCTTAATGAATGCCCCTACATTTTACCAAGCCCATATGGATAAAATATTTCAAGGCACTTCTAAATTCTTATGTGTATACATTGACGACATACTAATCTTCAGTTTTTCTCTTACTGACCATTTTACTTATCTCTCTAAATTTTTTCAATTGGCACAAAGTGTAGGAATTATCCTAGTAGAAATAAAAATTTAGTTATGCAAAATTAAATGCAACTTTCTTGGAATGGTGATCCAAGATTAAAAATTGCAAATTTAGCCACATATCAAAGAAAAGGTCATCAGTTTTCCAGATATACTGGGTAAAACTAAACTCCAAGCTTTTTTGGGATTATTAAACTAACTAAATAGCTTTTATCCTAACTCTGGTCAAGATAGGTTTCTGCTACAAGAACTTCTCCAAAAAAATAAAGCTTACAATCAAAAGGAAGAACATATAGCAGCTATCCGAAACATCAAGTCTAAAGTTGTCTCACTTCCTGATTTACACATCCCAAAATCTGATCAAATGATAGTTTATATTGATGCCTCTGATATTGCATGGGGAGGAGTACTTGTTTATGTACATAAAAATAAAGAATTTGTCTATAAATTCTCTATCGGAGTATTTTGTACTGATGTGCTTAAATGGATTTCTTGTAAAAAAGAAATCTATGCTGTAAAAAGTGTTTAGAAAAGTTTATCTTAAAACTGCTGCACTTGCCTCATTTCATTGTAAAAATTGACTGTACTAGATTTCTAACCTTTAGAGAAAAGGATCATGGTCAGAAAGATGGTCACGGTAAATATTGTAAATGGCAAGCCTTTTTTAATCAGTTTAACTTCTCAATAGAGCACATTAAAGGTATTGATAATACAACAATAGATTGGCTCAGTAGGAATCCACCTACCACTTTAATGCATCAACCCATTCTTGGCTTTAATTTGACCAGGATCTACAACCAAGGATTTTCATCCTTAAACATTCTTTTGCAAGAAAAAATCCTTTGAGAAGGGTTGTATCCAAGATATACCAGGATATCTTATGCAGTAGGATAGGATTTACAAATGTCTTTTGCAGCAACCATCCAAGCAAACTATCATCAGAACACTGGTGTAATAATAATCAAAAGATTCAATAGTGAATTTCTTTTCCACCAGTTTACTGAATTATTAAAATATCCCCTCTAGACATGGATGGTAAAAATCAGGTCTCCATATAATGAACACCTTTATCGATGGGTGGCAAGATACAGTCCTCACCGTATACATGAAGAAGAAGATCATGAACAAGATACAATTGTCCATATGATCATCTAAAGATAGCTAGAGTGGGAATCTTACTTTTACATCAATCCTCGCCATCATGCATGTGAAGCTAGACTTCACCATTGGCATCTTTCCAGCACATTTTAGATAAGGTGTCTTTTTCAACCAATCAGTGAAGATGACTTGTTAACAGAAGCGAAAGCAATGTTGGACCCACAAAGCCAGATGTCCTCATCTAGTGACTCCAATAGCATATCACTGTAGCCTAACTTTTACACTATAAAGTATGATGGGACATGACACCGCCTTGGCAAAGATTCCAGGTAGGACCTCCCAAAATACTATAAATAAGGCTCTTCTCCATAGAGTTTTCATCAAAAAATTTCTAAGCCTTAGAAATCTATTAGCCTTGTTTCAAGAGTATGCTCTTCTCTTGCCCTTCTTGAAGAATCTTGAGAATCAGAAATTCAAACAAGTGTTGTAAAAAATTTGTTTTATTAATATAGTGAAGCCATAGCCATTCGGCCCCTACCTACTGTCACGACTTTTCTGTAATCAATAGTCATGAAAGAAGGAGGTATCTACTAATGAGAAAAGATGTAGCCTTGTTTCAAGAGTATGCTCTTCTCTTGCCCTTCTTGAAGGATCCTAAGAATAAAAAATTCAAACAAGTGTTGTAAAAATTTTGTTTTATTAATATAGTGAAGTCGTAGCCATTTGGCCCCTACCTACTATCGTGGGTTTTCTGTAATCAATAGTCATGAAAGAAGGAGGCGTCTACTGATGAGAAAAGATTGGTATCAAAGCCAAGCATCATCTACTAGAATTGTCTATAAGAAATTTATTGTTATGACTTTTGAGTTTCTCTGCTTTGAAAAATTCTTTGGGTGATCATTGCATCGAGTCTCTGGCCGTTTTACATTACCATAGGCCCTTTTATCTCTACATTACTATTCCCTTACCAAAATTTTCTTGCTCTCTAGAAACTCAATCTCCTATCATGGAATTTGGAAAATCTCAGACCACATCCACAGTAGAAATTATGAATGAATCTGAATTAGAAGGAAGTTATGAACTCCCTCCTTTCATTCCAGAAGAGTTATCTAACTATCTAGATATTGAGATCACTGAAGAAAACCCAGAAAAAGAAATAGCCTGTACAAACCTCTAGCTATCAAAGCTTCACAATTATATAAGAAATCTAAACTTTTAAAATCCAAATTTGTGTATAAGTCTACATATTTGTCTTTTATCAATCCTAGAATCAAGTCTGTTGAGTTAACTCTCAGTTATAATCCCAAGTGCAATTTCCAAACAAATTTACTCTCTATATTGCCAGAACTTGAAATCAATTACATCAGGTCACATGAAGATGTAAAATTTGTACATTTTGGTCTTATAAGAATCCATATAACTCCTTTGATTCCTGGCAATATTAAACTTGTAATATATCTTGCACTGTGTGATAGATTCCAAGTAAGTTTTAGACATGCCTGTCAATTGTCAAGTCTTGGCCGTTTAAATGATGAATTTGTTTGTTTTGAATTTTGTCCCAACCTCTCTGTCGCAGTCTACGATAAAGGGTGTAAAGAAGTCAAGTTTGGTTCTTTGGATTGTTGGGGTTTATTCACCTCTATTTTTGGTCTAGATATGTTCAAATAATTTAAGTATGCCTCTATTAACATTTTTGTGGTATACAGCATGACAAATACTAACCACCCAAAGATCCTAGAAAATTTACCATATGCTAGAAGACTTAGTGGTATTGTCCAGCTCCAGAAAGGCCATATAGAGTCAGTTGAAATACCTTCTGATTGGAAACTTGACTAGTTAAAAAATATTTCCCCCAAAATGAAAGGTCAGCTTCAATACATAGAAGTGATGGTAGGACTATGAATACTCTTCCTAGATCTTTGTTTGTAAATTCTTCTAATTTTTCTCCCTCCGGACCATCAACCTCTTCTTCTCATAGAGCTATAAAAATAGGTCACATTTTGATTGAAGATGAAGAAGTCAACCAAGGAATTGATCCAAAAGAACAATTACCTTGCATAATGATGAATCTTTCTAGAGAAGATAGTTTAGAATTTTATATAGAAAATAAATTAACTCTGTATAAAGGTGGAAGGTGGCCACCACATAAAGGAATTCATAAGTAGCCTGCAGTTACTATACAATATTTCTCTACTGTTTATCAAGGAGACACTAAACCTTCTAATGAGTTTAAACATAGGAATTATACATCAAGGTTCAACTCTCATCTGACAGAGAATTTTGATGATCTCTGTAGAGATGTTTTGTATATTAGGAATAACATAGACAAATTAACTATTCTTGAAGACAATACTAATGCCCTTTGTACAAATATGCAAAGTCAATTGTCTTCCATTGATTTTAAGTTGGTAGCTTTAGATGAAAATCTTGAATGGCTTTCTAAGCAGGATCAATAGGCAGAATCCTCTGTTAACCAGTTAACCTATAGAGTAAATCTTGGTCCCAATTTTAAGCCCAGCAAAAAGCACCCTAGCTCTACTCTCATGTAATGGACACATGTCCAATTAAAACCTTGGTACCTCAATATTGATGATTTGTTAAATCCCTTAAATGAGATTTCAGCATGGTGTAATTCTATGCGAGTTATCACCATTAATTCTCATTTAGATCTATCAGGTACTACTAATTTTGCTTCTAAATTCTTTTGGGGTATTGTAAACCAATGGTGGGGTTTCATGACTAAAGCTGAATAATTTGATAGAGTCCATAACCAGCTTGATCCTCTAGCTACATTATTTCATCTTCTTATTAATGAGTTTGCACCTCCAGTCGCAAATCATGAACTGGAATCCAAAAAATGGCTTCTCAAAATGGAGTTGTGTGATTTAAAAAAATTTGATGCTTTTGCCAAGCAATTCAAAGAATTAGCATATGAAAGTAAGAGCTTTTCCTCCACTAAGATTAAGATCAAATTTTGCATGCTTTTCCTTATAATCTTATTGATAAGGTAATTACTTATATTGATCTTAAAAGTCTTACAATTGAAGATCTTTCTCTCTCAAATGTCATTGATTTTACTAAGCAACAAGTTATGTGTTTAATCTCTGAAACTAAAACCATCCAAAAGATCACAAAGCATCAAGCATCCCAGATTGCTCCAGCATTTCCTAAAATAGCCCCTTTTGGCTATCAGCCATTTATACAACCTCGTAAACAATAAAAGCAACGTCGCAAGCACCTTTCTTTTAGGCATCACTCTTTTCACCATAAGCATTCCTATGCTCCTCCTCACCATTTCCTTAAGAAATGTTGCACTACTCATCCTTCATCTAAACAGCCCATGTTCTACATCTATCACAAACCTGGCCATATTGCTCCATAATGTCATTACAAAAACTAGGCAGTTAAAGCTGTTTTCACTTCCAATGCAATAGCGTGGTGGGATATTGTTGATTCTGATGAAGATATTTACCTACAAGATGACATCTATGAACCCATTCTAGATGATCTCCTTGAAGAAGATTTAGAAGAAAATGAAGATACAGATGCTCTTGAGTCATTAGCTGATGACTTGGAACAACCACTCACCAACATGCAACATCGATGGTACCGACCTAGGTACCATGACAACTCACAATTGTCATATGAAGCACATGGTACTTGGTCTCACCATCATCATGAAGTACCAGTGAGAGACACAAGACCAAGAATGTGAGGATACTCCAGAGGTGAAGGATCAACTAGAGGGAGATAGCCCTCAATGCTAAGAATACCTCCAACATTACAAAGGCCTCAGCATCCTCTTTTGCAATTTTAGAGCTCTTTCAAGCCAAGTGCCTCTTGGATCAAGAATAAGTTCACCAATAAAGATTCTCCAAGATAAATTCAAGCATCAAAGATAGAGCCACAGTGGGATATATTGTTTCCCACAGAAGAAAAGGAAAGGGATGAAGAAGTAGAAAGTTTTTTCTACTCAGATCAAGATTATTGTCCAGGTGAATGCAGTAATCTCCAAGAAGAAAAAGAAGTAGAGCAAGAAGCATAAGACATCTACCTTGAACAAACCCTTGTTCAAGACCCAAGGAGACAAAAATTGGTATGTACAAGTATTCTTCCCTTAGAGATTCCACAACCAACCTATCTAACTCAGCTAATTAATGGAAAGTTTACCTGGTTCATTACTTTAGAAATTAATGGCAGACTTGTAGATGCCCAAATTGACACAAGAGCTTCTCTCTCTTTTGCAAAGTCTCAACTCATCCATGACTGGAAGACATTGGATGATACCATGGCTTATAAGAGCCTAGATGTCCAAGAGAATAGTTTTATTTCTTTGCCCTAGATAGGATGCCTATTGATATCCTATTAGGTGGTGCCTTTTTAGACAAATACTCACCTTATGGATCAACCACAAAGAGTATCATGTTTACTATGGAAAATGAAAGGCTTAAAATTCCTCACCTCATTTATGCCACTGAAAAATTTCCTAGTTCAATGACTCAAATACTTGAGATAGTAATCCCTGCTGAAATCCAAGACATAGGTGAAAAGATTAAAACCACTATATGTTCTGATAACCCTCAGTAGTTTTGGTTAAAGTTTATGCCTGAGATGGATATTAAAATCATCGAATGTAAACACATGAAAATTGGGAAAAGAATCCCAATACTAGCACAGGATTATACTGATATGGAACTCTAGATCAAAGAACTGGAGAATAATGGTTTTATTGAAAGATCTACTTCTCCTTACTGTTGTTATGCATTTATGGTCAACAAATATTCTTAGCAGAAGAGAGGAAATAAAAGAATGGTCATTCATTATAGGCCATTAAATTCCATTACTCAACCATTTCCATATCCTATTCCAGATAAAAGCTATCTATTGGAAAAGGTAGCAACATGTAAGTACTTCTCCCAGTTTGACTGCAAGTCTAGATTTTATCAAATCAGAGACAAAGAAGCTGACAGAGAAAAAATAGCATTTAGCTGCCCCTTCGGCCATTTCTAGTGGATAGTAATGCCTTTCAGCTTAATGAATGCCCCTACATTTTACTAAGCCCATATGGATAAAATATTTCAAGGCACTTCTAACTTCTTGTGTGTATACATTGATGACATACTAATCTTCAGTAATTCTCTTACTAACCATTTTACTCATCTCTCCAGATGTTTTGAATTGGCACAAAGTGCAAGAATTGTTCTAGCAGAAACAAAAATTTAGTTATGCAAAATTGAATGTAACTTTCTTGGAATGGTGATCCAAGATTCAAAACTACAAATTCAGCCACATATCAAAGAAAAGGTCATCAGTTTTCCAGATATACTGGATAGAACTAAACTCCAAGCCTTTTTGGGATTATTAAACTACCTAAATAGATTTTATCCTAACTCTGGTAAAGACATGTTTCTACTACAAGAACTTCTCCAAAATAAGAAAGATTACAATTGGAAGGAAGAACATCTGAAACATCAAGTCTAAATTTGTCTCACTTCTTGATTTACACATCCCAAAATCTAATCAAATGATAGTTTATACTGATGCCTCCGATACTGCATGGGGAGGAGTACTTGTTGTGTACATAACAATAAAGAATTTGTCTATGAATTCTCTATCAGAGTATTTTGTGCTGATGTGCTTAAATGGATTTCTTGTAAAAAAGAAATCTATGCTGTAAAAAAGTGTTTAGAAAAGTTTATCTTAAAACTGTTGCACTTGCCTCATTTCATTGTAAAAATTGACTGTACTAAATTTTTGACCTTTAGAGAAAAGGATCATGGTCAAAAACATGGTCGCAGTAAATATTATAGATGGTAAGCCTTTTTTAATCAGTTTAACTTCTCAGTAGAGCACATTAAAGGTACTAATAATATAATAGCAGATTGGCTTAGTAGGAATCCACCTGCCACTTTAATGCATCAACCCATTCCTGGCTTTAATCTAACTAGGATCTACAACCAAGGATTTTCATCCTTAAACATTCTTGTGCAGGAATAAATCCTTTGAGAAGGGTTGCATCCAAGGTATACCAAGATATCTTATGCAGTAGGATAGGATTTACAAATGTCTTTCACAGCAACCATCCAAGCAAACTATCATCAGAATACTGGTGTAATAATAATCAAGAGATTAAATAGTGAATTTTTTTTCCACCAGTTTACTAAATTATTAAAATGTCCCCTCTGGACATGGATGGTAAAAATTAGGTCTCCATATAATGAACACCTTTATCGATGGGTGGTAAGATACGGTCCTCACCGTATACATGAAGAAGAAGATCATGAACAAGATACAGTTGTCCATACGATCATCTAAATATAGCTAGAGTGGGAATCTTACTCTTACATCAATCCTCACCATCACACATGCAAAGCTGGACCTCACCATTGGCATCTTTCCAGCACATTTTAGATAAGGTGTCTTTTCCAACCAATCAGTGAAGATGACCTGTTAACAGAAGTGGAAGCAATGTTGGACCCACAAAGCTAGATGTCCTCATCTAGCGACTCCAATAGCATATCACTATAGCCTAACTTTTACACTGTAAAGTATGATGGGACATGACACCACCTTGGCAAAGATTCCAGACAGGACGTCCCAAAATACTATAAATAAGGCTCTTCTCCATAGAGTTTTCATCAAAAAATTTCTAAGCCTTAGAAATCTAGTAGCCTTGTTTCAAGAGTATGCTCTTCTCTTGCCCTTTTTGAAGGATCCTGAGAATCAAAAATTCAAACAAGTGTTGTAAAAATTTTGTTTTATTAATATAGTGAAGCCATAGCCATTTGGCCCCTACCTACTGTCGCGGGTTTTATGTAATTAGTAGTCATGAAAGAAGGAGGCATCTACTAACAAGAAATTTAAAAGAGTAGCCTTGTCAAGAGCAAGTTATTACGTATTTGTTTATTTAAAAGTGGATTCTTCTTGATGTCCTTGTGTGTTTGATATGCCTTGCACCATCAAATCTTGATTGATGACACCATTAGGATAAGTATTCTAATTATGTGTCTAAGCACAAACATAACACCACTCATACTCCTGAGACAAGTTATTCTAAATAGGTACAACATCTTTAGAAGCACCTAGTGCAAGTAGAGCATAGATGTTTGGAGGTTTTGCTTGCATATTTTAACCCTGTAGATATGAATTACCTTGGTATGGCTGCCTATTGGGTTCGTATGCTTGGTTAGCTTGTTGATAAGGCATATAGTTCTAGGACTATTATCTCTTATTGCTACTAACTCATTATCAAAACTCTTAAGTAGTGACTTAACCTCATATAAATCATTTGTAAGAGTGGAAGTTAAAGTTGGTGCTTTGCTCGTGGTAGGAATTTTAGAAATTGTAGGTGGTATAAGAGATATTTTTGTAAATAATAAAGGCATTGGTGGCCTTGGAGCATTTTTTACTACTTGAATTAGAAATTTTTTTGCCTTTATTATAATTTCATGCAGTGTCACCCATTGATTAAATCATAATAGTTATATCACTATTTAAGGATCTTAAGTAGTATATGAAAGCATTATTTGGAGTTGGCTTGACCAATAATGGAATTCTACTCCATGTCCTTTGAAAGAAAAACTTTAAATTAGTCATGTGTTCATGAGGAGCCCATTGAATAGCAGCTAATTGTTCAACCAAGGAGAGGTGGTCACTCTTATCTTCAAATTGATTACATGGTGCAGTTCCTAATTCATCCCAAACATGGATGGAACTAGGAGGCAAGACTCTATACCATTGTAAAGATTTACCCTTGAAAGAGGAGACTACAACCCTGATTGTAACATTATTTTGTACCATATTATGGACTAAAAAAATATTATCAATGCCCTGTATATGTTCCATAGGAGTGGTGGAAGTTCCACCAATAAAATACAAAAGGCTTTCTAAATTCGAGGTAGGTATATCATCATACTAGGCTAATTGGAGTGGGTTGCCTCCATGGAAAGTTATGAAATTTAAATTTCTAGCCATAATGGGAGGTATGAAAATACTAAGAATATTTGAAGTAGATGCAAATAAATTTTTAGGATATACTTTATTGTAAGGAACAACTGATCTTGATCTCTCTTTATACAAAAATGACAATTCTAAAAAATCAACTCTTTTACCTTTAGTAGATGATCTTGTTTGCTTCTTTGGCATACGTAAACCTTGAATTTTTGAATCCTTAAGCCAGTGGAGTTACCAAGTGATTTTTTAATGTGTACATATCCCATAAAATTCTTGTTGATGATATCACCAATCTCTTTGTAATTTTTAGGTCTCACTAGGCATGCCAAAAACTATTATCATGTAGATTTTTCACTCATGTTGATGGTGTATCTCGTTATGCAAAAATTTAATGATACAATGGGGTCACCTCCAAAATGTAGGACCTTGGAGAATTGAGGTAAACCTCCAAATAATTCTAGCTTCCTTTCATTAAATTTGGTAAAACTGATAAACTATTAGCATATCTATAAAGTCTACTTCTTGGTGATCTTGCTCCTAAACTAAGGTTTGACTGTGAGAAAATAGTTTTGGGAATGAAATTATAAAATTGGAAATGGTGATTGCATCAAATATTTTATAGTGAATTTTAATACTTTCTTGATTTAATACAATATAATAATAAATATATTGAAATTATTAGGAGCACAAACTCATGCAAATGTGAAACCAAAGGTAATATTGGGTACTTTTCATACAAGGGACAAGATTCTTTATTTTTATTCAAACAATATTTCAAAAGGGTAAAATAATACCAAAAGAGAAATTTTTTGACTGAAATTAGAATTAAATCATCCTTAAATATTTAAATAAACTTTCATACACAAAGATTACACAGACAAGAAAGACAAATCCTCAATTTATTCTCATTCTCTAGGTTACAACATGTAGATGAGTTATTCAAAATATAGAATATTATATCTAGAAAAAAAAATATAAATGGGCTATACCATAGTAGCCATATTTATACAAAAAATCTCATAAAATAGATTTAGTTAACAAGGAAATCCATGCCTAGTTGAATAACATTCAAAATTTATAAACTCCATGTAAAGAGGCATGATCTACTACTGCAATGACATCCTTGGCTTGGTAAAATGGTTGGAAAAGATCATAAAATTGTTGGGCATGATCATGAAACTAATGGAGGTATGGATGGAACTCATAAATATTCATGTAATGTCTTTCTCTTTGCTAGTTGAGCTGCTACTTCCTCTTCATGCAATGAGGTGTCAAAGTGAAACTCAAACTTAGAGTCAAAAGAAAGCTTTAGATAACTTAAGTCTATTTTTGTAAAAACCTAACTTATAATTTTTAATTGGGAATTTTACAACTTTTAAGTCACATAATTTTGACATAACTAGAAATGAATTTCACAATATGTACTTTTGTAACTTAAGCAACTCAAACTTGTTAAAATGGAAAGTGTAATTTTCAAGTTTGCTTTTTACAACTTTTAACCTATTAAAAAAGAACATGGAAATTACACATGGTTATTTCTCAAAAAAATCTGTCAAAATGATATCTATGATTTACAAGTTAAAAAATTATAATATTTTTACAATAATGAAAATATAATATTCAAGAATGTTATTGATAGAAATAATTAATCTACATCCAACACTTATGAAAACTCTTTATCCTTTTTCACCTATGTCTTTTCGATATATATATCAAAACCCTTAAATATCTCAAAGAGTATCTTCATCAAGACTAAAAGAGTAGAGATACCTTATCTCGCATTCTGTTATTGTATCAGAGAGTTCCCCTCTGAAGGCTATGTATTCTTCAGTCTCTTCCCCATTTGATCCAATATGTTATGGTACTTGATGAAATGGTGGATTGAGCTCAAGTTGAAGGTGGTGTCTCGAGTTGACTCTTTTTTAATTACTCATTCAAATTTATCTTGTACTTCTTGTTTTAAAAGTGTAGAGAGGATTATAAAGCAAGTTAGTCAAACATTAGTCCATAAACCATGAAACATGCATAAATAACTAACTAACCAAGCCTATCTATTCCTATGGGAATTATAAAGGATAGGAACAAACAAATGAAAGAAAGCAACATCATATTACCTTCCCAAATGGATTCACCATACCCATGTGGTTCAAAAGTGTGTTCTCCCTTGATCAAGCATCCTTATCTTTGTCAATAATGGCGGTAAGCTCCTCTAATGCCTCAAGAACACTCTATAAAACCTAGGCTCTTGATTGTAAACCATGAAACTAGTTTATCAATGAAGCTTTGTGGAAATAATTTAGCATTATAACTTTGCAATGTTCAAGCCTTAGATATATTTGAGCATAATAACCTTGCACCAAAATAGCTTAGAAATGATGTTCATGGCCTCTCTATTTATATATTTTTGAGATTGGTCAAGATCAACTTGAACCATCCATCTCAAGATTGAGATGTGTGGTTGAGGATAATCCTAATATTTGGAATTAAATCCATAATTATCCTCAAGATGACCTTGGAAGAAGGGGCATTAACTAGGCATGGGTGACCCATAATCCTGATATTTTATGCACTTATGGCTTGATGGATGCCACCCCATAGATGATGTCACTAGGTGATGCAGATAATAAGAATCAATTTTAAAAAATAAATATTTAACAACTCTCATGGAAAATCCACTTAAGCTCTTGATTTGGATTAATTAGCCTTAAACAAGGTTAATCAACATTTTTGCAATTCTTTGAAAATCGACCCTCAACTAATCAAAATGTTTAGGAAGTCATATTACTAGGTCATAATTTGACTTAGGAAGAATTAGAAGATGATGTTAGATGCATTAGAATCATATTCCCATTTAGGATGTTTTCAATAGCAAATAAAAAAGGTACATGATGTGTACCAATGAATTAGAAGAAAAGAGTGATCCAGAGCACCGAATGGTGAAATGGTCATTTTGACTCAAAATGCTCTGATCAAAGTTAGTTGGCCCATAAAATGTATTGCCCTATTTAGGGATACTTTGACATAAACTAGCACTTGTAAGGGATAAGTTTGAACCATTTAGAGAATTTTATGGATTTTGACCTAAAATGTGTATTTGAGTGCAATTTGAGTAAGATTGACAATTTCAACACAAATTGTGTTAGGAATTAGATGTCTACAAAAAGGACCTAGTTCTGATGGTCTATTACTTGACATGACAATTTATTCAACAAATCTTCAATGTCATATATCATATCAGTGCCTTTGTCATGTGCAAATTTAGCCTTATTGGTACTCTCCATGAGTATCCTTATCCTTAATTGAGTTGCTCTATCCTTTTCCTCATGATTTGTATCATTTCTCACTATCTTTTCTATAAGGAGGATGCCAGTATCAATTCTATCTATAGCTATCAACTTTGAGTAGAAAAGGTTTAACCTTTCTATCTCTTATTGATACTTGTTGATCTATTCTCTCAAAATTTCCCTTGTCTCTGTTAGAGTTTTATAGTGGTCCATTACTAATTTAATAACTTTGTTTCCCTTTGAGATAATCTCTTCTACCCATTATTTTGTATCCCATCCCATGCTACCAATTTCCATCATTGCATCAAGTGTTACTTAATCTATGATCTGAGTAACAAGGTGTGTTAGTTGAATAATGGGATCAATAAACTTCTTTAATGCAGTCATTAGTTGATCAACCTTATTTTTCAACTCATCCTTAGTGACCTTGTCACTATCCATGTTATCAAAAAGAGATTTAATGTTGGATTGAATGTCATGTTTCAATCCCTTTCTTATTGGACATCCAAGGTGAACTTCTGATACCTGGTAATCCCCCATCACTAGATCTCTTTTCTATTTGTCTGGTGGGGGACTACAATCCCTACATAATTTTCCCCTAATAAATCATATAATATCCTTAAAATTTTTTAGGGAGTTGTCTTAGATTTATTATGTGCATATATGAGGCCAAAATCTAATATATTTGGGGACACCATCTACTTGCATTTTTTCCCCACTGCCTGTGTTAACAAACTAAGAGTAGCATCCTATTGACCTGATACTATCACTAGAGAATCTATAATGGTTGATGTTGCACTAGTGAGCATGGTGATAAATGTGGTATCCTTCACTAATATTATCATTAATTGTTAAGCAGATGTCTTTTAAACCTCTTCCCCATCAATGGGTTGAAGGTCCACATTTGTATCAATGACTTTCTTCATCTTTATATCCTCTATAGGTGTTGGATTTAATGTGGAAGTAGAAGAGGTGGGGTAATGGAAATAGATGTGTCTACTGGTGTATAAGGGATGGAAGTGATACCAATGGAGAAGTAGACACAGGGAGTTGGAATTGAGGAACCTATGGAATTATGGAGTCCAAAGCCTTGAATGAATCAATCATATTTGTAGGGACACTCAGGGTTGATGAAGTGGGAAAGGTGGAGGGAGATGAATATGAAGTAGTAGTTATCCTAGTGGTTAGGATGGCCAATGAGATTGTAGTTAGAATGACTAAATCCATGGCTATATATTATTGTTTAGTGTTGGTGATTAATGGAATAGTAGGAATTGTAGATGAGACAGAAGGAATTATGGAAGGGGGAAGTGAGATTATGTAAGAGGGAAGTGAAATATAAAACTAAGTGTCTAATTAAGGGGAAACTTGAGTGTTCAATTAAATTGTTTGAACTATTGGCAATGGAATTATTGACATAGGTAAACTAGTGGGAATAGATGGTGGAATTACTTGAAGAAGGAGTGGAGATGGGAGGAGGAGGAGGTATAGAAGCTATAGGAATGATAGAGATATGTGGAGAGAGTATCAAAAAGATGGGATTTGAAACTATAACTGAGGTGGGGGTTGAAACTATTGTTGCTTCAACTACAATTGTATCCTCTGATGAGAACACTATTGGTTGATCTATTTTTTCTCCCTCACTACTTGATTATCCCCTCTTGGCCTTTGATTTATTCTTTATCTTGTGGGAAATTATTTGTCTATCTACCTATTCTAGGAGTGATCCATTGCTAAAACCTTTTGCTTATGGTGGTACTCCTTTCTACTTAAGTTCTAGAAGTTTTTCATTAATGCTCACTATTTATTTGGTATTTGGACCCCTTTAATTTTGAGCTAGCTAAGTGTTACATTGATTACATTGGTGGTTATATCCATTAAAGAGAAAGACTCAAGAATGGACCACCTTACGACTCGAAGGGGTAGAGTATAGATATTGTTATCATGGTATACCTTGTCTACTAGGGACTCATCATCAACCAAGTCTTCAAGAACTGGTGCCATGTTGAAGGCTTTTATCTGATCAAGGGTCATTCTAGAGTAGTCCTTCAATATTACTTCCTCTTGATCTTCTAATTCCTCTCAATAGTCTTCATAGTAGGGGACATGGGAATATATTGAGATTATCAGTATACTAGTAATTTTGCCATGAATATCATATAATGGCCTTTACTCTAAGGATATCAAGGTTATTTGTGTCATTTTAACCTCTGCACACTTGTCTTTGGCTAAAAAAGGGCATGTGTATCTCCCTATGTTGATGTGGAAATGAATTCTTGCCTTGGGTTTGTTGGATAACAATTTGTGAGTTTCAACTAGTTGTCTTACTAGCTCCATCAAATCCCATTTATCACTCACATACCTCAGGAGGGTGTAAGGAAAACCATTGAATTTGCATACTCTGATGTATGAGTATGCATGGAATTGGATGAAATAAGAACCCTAATTGATAATCCTTGAAGTGGCAACATCAGATAATCTCTTCTTCTCTAGTTCTTTGTCAAACATAACTATGATGCAATAGATGAATGCATCATTGACTCTCCTAAAGTACTACCTACAAGCCTCAAGAGTGAGGTCAAGGTAATAATTGAACACTTTATTTTCTCGTTAGCCATTATGTTGAGTCCTAGGAAAGCTCTACCTTTGGCCAATATACAAACTAGATAAGAAGTCATATAAAATTTCCTTGACCTCTATTAACTACTTATGGATGGATTCACTAATGAGATTGCCCAGTTGGATGTATTACTTGTTTTGGTGGATCACCCAAATATATTGGTGCATCCAATCTTGGAAGTTCCTCACATTAGGGCTACTAGTGATCCTACTTAGTAGTATGATTAGATCACTTACCTCATCCTTAAAATCAATCCTTACCAATGTTTTAGGGAATCTGGTCGATATATCCCTAGGGATCCTTAGCTACTATTTGCTCATTACTCTCTGAAATCCTATGTTGTTGTCCTGATATAATTTCCTTGATGACTTATGAGTTATATCTAGGTAACTCTCAAATTTGGGATTCAATAACACAGAGTCTATGACATCTGGGTTTAGATTTAGAATCATTTCCCCTGTGTAATTTAGCACCTTTCTCTTATCATCATGGTAATTTATTTCTAGTGTGAGTACCAACTCAAGGCTTTGTATAATCAGGTGGAAAGTTACTACATGGGGTAGTCCATAGTCATAAATGCTTTGGATCTACTCATTCTCAAATTTAGCATGAACTCTAGTCTAAAAATCACCTAGGTTAATGTGACCTATGTCTATGTCTATAATCTCAGTTGTATTGGATTCCAGACTGAGTGTAACATCAAGTCCTTTAGATTTAAACTTCATCTCTTTTTGAGACATGGATTCTAGAGAGATTATTAGGGAAAACCAACTACATAGTTGGTTGAATTTGTAGGGGCAAAATACAGGTGGAAACTCTGGTAAAATTTGGAGTTGATTTATGCACTATAAAATTTCATAGGAATGTGGAGTTGTAAATGCAAGTAGAAATCTTTGGTAGAAATTGGAGAGGCAAATTACACCTACATTTCCCAATGAAAACTATAACAGAGAATAGAATTATTCAAATCACTGGAAAAGCTCATCGGATTATGGGGTTGTAAATGCAGGTTAAATTCCCATGGGTTTTGGAGGTATAAAATGTAGGTGGAAATTCTATGGGGACTGTGAGGGAATATTACAAAGGAATATTCATTGCTTTGGGAATATCTCTAGGAATATTCATTTTTTATATGAATTTTGGCAAAACCCTTGGTTTTTAATGTGTAAGGAAAATGAGCTCACAAGAAGATAATAGCTAAATAACCCCTTTGCAACACCACTAGATTGACTAAGAAACCCTAATGACATTAAAACAAAGAAAACCCCCTACATGGTAACTACATTAATAGTTAAGCATAAGAAAAATTAAAATAACTAAAATGAGATTGATTGCAATAAAAATTGGCTGGAATTTTTCAAAAAGTCCAAAATAATATCATGCAAGGGTCAATGGCATCATGGCATGGTGGCATTGTTCAATTTCATGGCATGTAGGGTTGATGTTTGGTGGCATCACTTAGAGATCTATGGTTCAAGATGAGGACTCCAAATTTAATTTAGAAAACTTAAACAATGGCTTAGAAAATCCCTAATTAGATTTATATCAGACCCCTATAATAAATGCCCCAAGGGTGGTAGTTGGCAGAGACCTGGAGTCTATGAACAAATTTACAACTTTGTAATTTTTGTAATTGCACTTTGATCTTTGGTTTCTATGGGTTTGATTTGTTTGACTCTTTTAAAATGGGAAGGTAGAACTCGAGGAGCAATTCTTAACTTTTCAAGTTGGAATTTGCACTTGGAGTTCTGGATTCCATAAGAAAGGTGGTCAATGGGAAGTGAAACTTGGATTGCAATTTGCAACTTTACAAGTTTCAAATTATAACCAAAGTTTTGATTTATGGTTGGAGTTTATTTTGGGAAGCAGAGGTTGGGAAGAAATTTGCAATTTTGTAAGTTGTAAATTATAGTCCAATTTTTAGTTTTCATGGGGTATTTGGTTGCAAAAAATGGAACTCTTCTTGTAATTTATAACTTTGCAAGTTGCAAATTTTGAGTGGGGTTACAATTTCTATCAGGCTAAGTGTTTAATGGGAAATGGATATCTGGATGCAATTTGTAAGTTTTTAAGTTGCAAATTTCACCCAAATATCTTGTTTTTGTCAGCTAATGTATTATGGGAAGCAGAGTTAGGGAAGCAATTTGTAATTTTACAAGTTACAAATTATAGTCCAATCTCTAGTTTCTACATACTTAGGTAAATGAGTTTTTTGGGTCAATTTAAGGATTTTTCCAAAAAAAATAATGGATCGCCCTTAGGGTACTTAACATTTTGACCTTTTTGGGACAAAAATATCAACATTTTTGGTGACCTCTATGAGGTGATTGCCTACTAATCAGTTTCTTTCCAGTATCTTCTAGTTCATTAGGCATGGAGTCATTTTAAACTTAACACACTTTAACTAGTGAAGAACAAAACTAGGATTTGCCTAAATAAGAATAAAACAAGGAAAAACAAAACATATAAAGGAAACAAAAACTCTTAATGAGCTGACTTGTGTGAAAGCACTTATTTGGAAAACACAACTAACCCTAATATATACAAAAAAATATATTTTTTAGAATGAATTCTAACCTCAAAATCAAACTTTGAGGTATATCCCATTGACTGGGATAGACAATTTTGATCCATTAATATTGGATACATGGAATGCATTATCTCCTTTGCACTAAGTTATAATATATGGATCTCTCCATATTGCATCAAACTTGGTGTTCTTACCAGGGAATATTTTAGTGGCAAATTTTCATATTTTGGCGAATTTGAGGTTTTGCCAGTGTAATTTTTGGTGATTTCTAAGCCCTTCCATGGTTTCCTGGTCACCAAGCTTTGTTGGGTTTACCTAGTTGCTAGCATTGTAATCGCCAAGGCAAATGTTACGTTTGAGTTTTTCCTTGGCGGTATTCACCTTTCACGCAGCCGAACAAGTAACGCTTATTGTGGAATGTTCGTCGGGTTTCAAGTTTCCATTTCATGCAGTAAGGGAGAATTCGCCATCCCAATTTCATTTTACTGTGGAGGAGTCAGCTCGTTTAACCTTTTTGTTTTTCGAACCCAACAGTATATATATGAAATAAACATTTAAGTATAAGTGACATCTAGTTTCTTATACTTTAAGTTATATTTTATTTATATACTTTCAGGATGTTTGAGAGGGGTTTCGGACCGCTAGGAGCTATAATGCAAATTCTAGGTTTTGGAGGATCCTATCATATTTCAAAGTTAGTCAAATTCCAGGGTTTCAGGGTTTCAAACTTAGCCATATTTCAGGGTTTCAAGATTTCAAGGAGACATCATAAGAGGTATGAACGCTGCATGAAGGGATGTATGCGTGATAGAATAGTATGAAAATATCTCCCGCAAAGTGATAGAATAGTATAATTTTTTTGTGGTTTTAAAATAACACAATTCACCCAGATTTTACACATTGTTTGAGAGACTATGAATGATTCGCCAATGGAGATTATTATTTTTTCTTTGTAATCTATTTTTTTCGCCACAAAAAATAAATTTTTTGGTCAGGTGTTTTACACCTTTCGCCAATTTTTTACACCTTTTCTAAAGGAGGGGTTTCTTAAAGTATACCCTAGTTCTTACCTGGTTTAGCCTTGTCCACATCCCATTTGAGAACCATGTTTCCTTTATTTAAGTTCTTGTTAGATGATTTTTTGTCAAAAGTCCCTTTTATTTGAGCCTAATTTGCTTCTAGAACTTTCATTGATTAGTTCTTTACTTATTCTACTTCTATGAGTTTCACCAATCTCACTATCATTTCATTGTTATCAATCAAATCCAATTGATGATTGAGTTCTAGAGATGGTAATTTAATTGACAATGTGACCCAAGCTTCCCTTCCATATACCAACATGAATGGAGAGTTTCTAATGGCTCTCTTAAGAGTGATCCCATCAAACCACAATGTTGATTTCAACTTTATGTGGCATGTCCTTTGGTTGTCCTCCATTGTCCTTTTCATAAATCTTATGAGATTTTTGTTGATAGACTCGAATAACCCATTACCTTATGGGTAATAATTGGAAGAATTACTCAGGTATAAATTTTGATTTATAGTCCATTTACTTACTTGAGTACCCACAAAAGCTTTGGCATTGTAGAAGATAATGGTGTGAGAGACACCAAACCTTGAGATAATACCATCCATAAAATCTATGATAGATGCCTCTATGGCATATTTGAGTGAAACTGATTCAGTCCATCTTATACCATGGTTGGTCTACTTGAATTTGTCTAAGAGGGAAATCTACTAATCTTTGATTATCTATGAAGTAATCACACTTCTTACAGTTCCTTACCCATTAGTGGGCATCTTTGAATATTTTAGGCCAATAATAGCTCCCTCTCATTATTTTGATGGTTGCGATTCTTATAGATAAGTACCCACCTAATTGACCATCACGAAACTCTTCAACACCTTAGGGACTTGATTGTACTTGTAAGAACATGAGGAATGGGTTAGAATTTAAAATACATTTTTCTTGGATTATTGAAAATCATACAGGTACTTGCCAATCTATAAGAAGATGGTCATGTCATGGATATAATTATTGAAAAGAGGTGGATTGGTTGGTTGAGATGCACTTTGAGCATATATTGCTTCAAATACTATTTTAGTAGTCTTGATATCAAAAGCTAGTTGTTTACATAAACCCTTTCCTCTTACAAGACTTGTAATTTTGATATCTACATCATATTCCATGACTTTTATGATCTATCCTACTCTTTTTTCATTTATTTCCCAGTTTAGTAGGAACTCCTTGACACATTGATGACTAACCATCAGATGAATTTTATTGTTGGAGAGAATATGTCTAAAATTTTTGAGATCTTTAATTATAGCATATACTTACTTCTCCATGAAATTGTAATTTTCTTCATAATCCTTCAAGGATTTATTGAAAAAAGATATTGGTTGTTCTAATTATTCTTTATTATGTTGAGTTGGAATAATTGAGATGCTTCCTTACCCTCTAAAAGTATAGAGAATTAAATCTTTCTCGTAGTTGGGGTTGACTTAGCCTACTTGATGCCTTCAAGATTATCTTTTCCTTCATGTGTCTCGATGAAAATGATACCCTTATTTATAATTAAGTAAGGGGCTTGGACATAAAGGCAAATTTTGGAAAAAATCTTCTTATGAAGTTGATTTTTCCAAGAAAACTTTGCAATCCCTTATTATGGCTTGGTAGTGTTAATGCAGATATAACACTTATTCTCTCTAGGTCTATTGCAAGACCCTCTTTTGAAAAAATGTGTCCTAGTAGTATCCCTTCATAAACTAAAAAATGCACTTTTTTGGATTGAGGGAAATTCCAAATTATTTACACCTTTCAAATATTTTCCTAAGGTGATCTAGGTGTGCATCAGCGTGCTTTGATTAAATAGTGATATCGTCTAGGTATACCATGATCATCTCATTTATCAAACCTTTGAAATCCATATCCATTGATCTCTATAATGTTG
Organism: Torreya grandis; assembly: GCA_037957365.1. Lineage (NCBI taxonomy): Eukaryota > Viridiplantae > Streptophyta > Pinopsida > Cupressales > Taxaceae > Torreya > Torreya grandis. The sequence continues at coordinate 2,034,519 of JARHVA010002700.1, read as the reverse complement.
CACCAATATTAGTCAAACCAAATGGTATATTTTTATATGCATACATACCCCATTTTATGGTGAAGGTAATCTTGAACTAGTCTGATTCTTGCACCAGGATTTGGTTATAACTATAATAACCATCTAGTAGGAAAATCCTTTCAAATCATGATACATTTTGTAGAATTATCTCCATGGGTGGAAGGGGATAATGGTCTTTTAGAGATGCATTATTCAAATCCCTAAAATCTACACAAAGCCTAATTCCACTATTCTTTTTCCTTACAGGGACCAAATTAGCAACCCAAGATGAGTGTTTGATAGGGAAAATGATGTAAGCCTATATTAGTTTGGATAGCTCACTCTTCACCATGAGTTTTATTTTTGGATTAATTAGTCTCTAAATCTATCTAATAGGCTTGGTATTTGGGTTAATCTCTATTGTATGTTGGGCTAAGGTAGGGTCAAACCCCCTTAGATCATGATAAATCCAAGTGAATTTATCATCAAACTCTTGACACAACTCAATAAAATCTTGTTTTTCAAAATCATTACATACCTTTCCTATCTTTAATGATTTCCCTTCTGAGATAACCTTTGGCTCACAGTCATCTTCATTTATCATGATATTCTTCTTTTCACCCTTCAATTGATAATTTGAGTTGAAGATGTTTTCTAGAGTAACAAGACCCATAAGTAATTTTTTCGTCTTCAACTAGATGATTTGATCTCCATGTTGATCTTGGAGTCTTGATTGGTTTATATCAAAGAATTCAGCTTTTTCTCTTAAAAAGTTGATAATTTGTTGATCAGTGTCAAATACTTGCCATTTGGTCATGTTATCATAAACATATGGCCTTACTATCAACCTTACATGCTAGCTATTTTTATTCTTTATTTATTTAGGTAGGTTATTATGGGAGCCTATCGAGGCTATATGATCATCATCTTTGTTATGTGTTCTTCGTACCACTTGATCAAATCTATATTTGCTATTCTTAGTAATAAATTGATCAAATCTATATTTAGAAAAACTAGTAGGTTAACCTAGGCATACTATTGTTCACTAATTTTCTAGATTAATCTAGACCCTTTACTAATTAGGAAATTAAACACATATAGTTTCCCAAAAATATTAAAACATTTGGTGAACCCAACTTACTTTGAAATTTCACACAAAAACCCTAAAACCATAGGGATAATTATTTTTTATTTTTAGCAATATTTTCTTAGTTTTTCCTATATTTAAAAATCAGAAAACTACAAATAAATTGAAATATTTTCAATAAATTCACTAAAACCCTAGATTTTAAAACTAGGTCATCTAACAACAAGCCTACCTCCTTGCCAATTTTAGACAAATATTTTGGAATTTTCTTAAAATAATTACCTTGCCAAAAATTATTTCAAAATCATTAGTTTTTTGTGCAAAATTTTAATTTTTCTAAATTCTAATTTTTATATAAGTTTTTGTGTAATTATTCCATTTCAAAAATAATTTTAGAATTTCAAATTATTGCATAATTTTCAAAAATTCTAAAAACCCTAGATTCCCAAAATAGATCCTCAAACCTCAAATTACCCTCCCTTACAATTTTTAAAAAAATACTTTGAATTTATTGAGAAACATTTGGGTTAGAAAAAGTAAATTTCAAATTTTAATTTTAGTAGTTCTTTGTTCATTTATTTTCTTCATTGTACTTTTCAAAATTCTCTTTGGTGATAAAATGGCCATAAAGGCACCTCATCCTTCTCATCCCTTAGATAAAATTCTCAAATTTTCTTACAATTATGACAATGATTAGACAAATTTTCCAAATTGCACATTAGCTAAAACTATAGAAAATGATTTCATTTATAATGAAGATAATGACTATGGTTGTAATGAAGGATATGATGATGTTCTTAATGATGAGGATGAATCACAAATAGATGAATATTTTTCTCTTAAACCCATCTCCTTTATTCCTTCTACTAATGAAAATAATTTTGATAAATGGGAAAAGTACTTCTCTCCTCATTCTCCTAGGCACAATGCACAAAATGCACAAAGTAATCATGCACTTTCAAATGAACATCTCATTGGTGATGATTTACTTGCATGTGAAACTAATCTCTCTCTACCTTTTGCTATTGCTATGTTTAAAATACAATAATATAAATGCAATAGAATCAAATTACCAAATCATAGTTCAAATGATGCATTATGTGTTCCTAACTCTACTCTTTCAAAATAATGTTCAAATGATAGCTCTTCTACTCTTACTTCTCATGTTGTAAATGAAGTAAATTTATATATGCCATCCATTGATATCATAGATACACATGATATTCCAAATTCTAATGATAAATTATTGCATATTACAAAGGAATCAAATCTTTCTCTTTCACCTCTCCCTATCAATGATGGAATTTCTATGGTTAAAATACAATAATATAAATGCAATAGAATCAAATTATCAAATCATAGTTCAAATGATGCATTATGTGTTCCTAACTCTACTCTTTCAAAAGAATGTTCAAATGATATCTCTTATACTCTTACTTCTCATGCTGTAAATGAAGGAAATTTATATATTCCATCCATGGATAGCATAGATACACATGATATTCCAAATTCTAATGATAAATTATTGCATATTACAAAGGAATCAAATCTTTCTCTTTCACATCTCCCTATCAATGATGGAATTGCTCTGTTTAAAATACAATAATATAAATGCAATAGAGTCAAATTACCAAATCATAGTTCAAATGATGCATTATGTGTTCCTAACTCTACTCTTTCAAAAGAATGTTCAAATGATAGCTCTTCTACTCTTACTTCTCATGCTGTAAATGAAGGAAATTTATATATTCCATCCATGGATAGCATAGATACACATGATATTCCAAATTCTAATGATAAATTATTGCATATTACAAAGGAATCAAATCTTTCTCTTTGACCTCTCCCTATCAATGATGGAATTGATTATGAATACAATAGTGAACATGGAAATTAATATGAAAATGAAGATGAATATGCAAATGATGATTCAAATTATTTTATTTCAAATGAACAAAATGAATATTGTGATAATGAATGGATTAATGATGACTATTGTGTATATAATGAAGAAGAAACTGCATCTCATGCTTCTAACCCTTCTCTCAAGTCTCATGCATGCCAAAATGTTGATTCTAAAATTATGAATGATTATATTTACAATCATGCACATGTTAATATTACAAGCACATCTTCTACTAATTTAGAATGTGATTCACTAGAACATAAAGATACCAATGAATCTCCCAAAACACCCATCACTACAATAGAACCCAATTCTCACCCATCACCTAAAGAGAATGATAGCCCACATCCCTCTCTCAAGGTCCAAACTACCATTACTCCCAAGGTTCAAGTGAGCACATCGCCTCTTTTTGATCCCATTGCTAAATGTAGCATTCCCATGGTTAAAATTAATAATCAAATTCAATGATTAAATGAACCACTTTAAGATACTAATGTACCATCCCAAAAAATCCTTTCATTGATGCATGTAGTTGGTGAGTTACAACACCAAGTAAATCTTCTCACACTAGAAAACAAATCTTATAAATCTTGAATGGATGCCAATGATCTACATGGTAACCCTATTCCAAAGACATTCATAAAAGTTGCATTGCCTAATCATTTCTAGACACCATCATCACCTCACTTTGATGGAACTAGAGATCCATTCTCACATCTTCAAGCCTTTAAAAAGGCTTTGCCACCTCATGCAAGCCCTTTGATTCTCTTCAAGTTATTTCAATAGACATTAGTGGGGGAAGCATAGAATTGGTTCTTTCATTTACTCACCATCAGTTCATTACACACATATGATGACTTAGAGGAGGCATTTCTCAAGAACTATAGTACAAACATAGGACCTCGTATTACATATGATAAGCTTGTCACACTACATCAAAATTCTTCAGAGCCAGTAAGTGAATACATATTAAGATTTAAGACTCATTTGTTAAGATTGATATATAAACTAGTAGACCTAGAGGTTTAACATATCTTTATTAAGGGGTTTCATCAACCTCTCCTCAAACATCTACTTTATCAGATAGAGCCTTGTTTCAAAAATTTGTGTTACACTGTTATAGCATTGGAAAAGAAATTGGGATTGATTGAGGTAGATTCAATCGATCAAATCACTCTAAATTTCACAACAACATCTTCAAATACAACTCTTACCACTCAACATCCACCATGTCCTAGATAAGATAGGAGGCCAGAACTACAAAAGCAACCAATCAAGAACAAAAAAACATGTTTTCAAACCACAACCTACAGTATGCAATACAAATAAATACCAAAAAGTACCACTATAGTTTTATTCAAAGAGGGCTATCCCATTTATCATATTATTAGCACTACTAGATAGGAGGTTAATTACATTAACTTCTATTCAACGGTGAGATCCACATCTTTTACATAAACATCCATATCATCCCTTTTATAATTATCATCATATCTGTGGACATAATGATGATAACTATTTTGGACTCTATGATTGCATTTCTAGATGTGTTGATCATGGTATTATATCATTCACACAGGGGGCATAGAGATCTCCTTCATCATGGAACCCTAGACCTCATTCCTCTATGACTGAATCATGCAAGGACATTCTTTTACAAAAATCATTATTCACTCATCGTGTGAGTTATGTGGTTCCTAGGACAGAGTCTTATAAGACATCTCCTATTTCATCTATTCAAAAAGTTTGTAGACTAGTACAGCATAAATATCCCACATATAGTAATGTAGTCCATGGTATACATAGTATAGTTCCATATACATATCCAACAGAGTCACAGGCACCATAGCAGAGCAAAGTTTTAGAGAGATATTCACTTTGAGCAGACTTTCTAGGTCCTATTTAACACAACAATCCACTACATTTGAGATCAAATGAGCATTCTCTACAACATAAAATTCCAACAGCACAGCTAATCAAATTTCATTTTCTAGAGTTATCATATCCTACTACAGTTAGTGCATCATATTTAGCATCAGCCTTAGGATAGGGTTTTACATAGCATGAGTAGTATGGGCACTTGTTCACTTGTTCACTTGGCCATTAGGGTTTAGATAGTATTATAACTCATTGTGATACATCATAATTTCATTTCAGCATCAGTTTATAGATTCACTTATTAGGGAAATGATGGAGCCAAAGGTCTAGCTAACCTTTGTATTATTGAGCCTCTCTTGGGAAGGTTATACATACACAAGGCTATCTTACTTTTCCCTTCTACCAACAACTAACATTCCGAATCCCAGATAGACATCCCTAGCCAAGAAGTAACCTATTAAAGTTTAGATCTTACCAAATCAAATGATACAAACCTTTTACCAATCTCAAAATAATTTAACGTATCTAAACAAGTTATCAATCTCAAAAGCCAGACCTTACTTATATCTTACTTACAAACTAATTCACTTTACCAAATCAATTTTACCAATTACAAAAACCTAATAATATTATTGTGTACATATGATTACAATCAAACAACTACATCCAAACATGTCCTAAATACCATCTTACCAAATATATCAAAATAATCAAATCACATATCCCAAATACCTTTTACCAAGTATATACAACTTTAACATCAACATCAAATAAACTATTTCAAATCAAAACATTACAATACCAATATATTCTAGAAACCATAATGCAAGTGTAACATGAGTTTCAAAATCAAACCAGTATGTACACACACACACACACACACACACACACACACACACACACACACACACACACACACACACACACACACACACACACACACACACACACACACACACACATATATGTACATACATATATATACATACACACTCACACACACACACATATATACGCATATATATATATATATGTATATATATATATATATGTATATATATATATGTATATACACATATATATATGTGTGTATATATATATATATATGTATATACACATATACATGTATATATGTGTGTGTGTGTGTATATATATGTATGTATATGTGTGTGTGTGTGTGTGTGTGTGTGTGTGTGTGTGTGTGTGTGTGTGTGTGTGTGTGTGTGTGTGTTTGTCATAAAGTTTTCAAAAACATATACATCATGTCAAGGTCAATCAATCATAAATAGGGGTCATGCCCTCACTCTCAATCTCACTCTCTCCTCCAATGTTGGTCCCATAATCATGTCTATCACTCAATGACTCTTTGCCTCCTTAAGACTTGAATACCTCTTTTAGTCAGTATCTCACTCCAATAAATGACCATACACCTCACATAAATATACATGTCACCACTGAAGATCCATATAGTCATCCACAATCTTAGATCTCACCACTCCATGATACTGAAGAGGCATCCTATGTCTATCTCGCTCAGCTCTCATCTCATCTCTCTCCTGCTACCTTAACATAGGTAGTTATAACTATAACGACTCAATCAAATAAGTGATCATAAATACCAGCCTTAATCATAGCTCTCTCTATCAAACCTTCCTCCATAACATCATCAGGAACATGCTGTGTAAACTCACGTAGTGTAGACTCAATAATAGTCTCCCAAAACACATCATCCCTACCACTAACTTTAGCACATGCCTCACCCTACACATCCACCACCTCACCTAGGTACACAACATTACACTTTGATTAGTTACACATAATCCACAAGTAACAATAGAGCATACATATAAGGTATAAGATCACATTATAGCCACTCACCTACCACCCTCTAAATCAGCTCAGGCTATTCATATATAGGAACATCTAGCACACCAACTGGATATAGTGGAGCCCATTAATGCCTCAACCACCACACCATATAGCCCTTAATGTATCCCACATCATCTATGTCAATAATATCTATAACCTCATCTTGTGCATCTAATGGCAATGGTGTCAACTCTGCCTTAGTCGATCTGGGATGAGCTCCCACCCTTGTTGGTGCTCATGCACTCCTCAACCATATCCATGCTAAAGAAGGAACATCCTATCAAACTCAAAACTACCTAGTAACATGCTCATATTGAAATCACTCATAAACTCTAGGCCAATGACCATGTAACCATTAACTCACTCTCATGAGCCTTAACTACTCTCCATCCTTTGGCCATTCAAGAAATCCTCTATAGGGCCTCCATCTAATGTCATCAACCATCAATCTATCTAGCAACCACTTATAGTGGTCTATCTTAGGGGATCAAATAGCCAACTCACTAGTCCAATGCCCATAAAATAGTTGTGGATATGCCCAACTCACCCTCGATAATCCAATCAACCGCATAACTGCTATATGTTTATAAGCCCAATAATGCAACAAAGTGGTTGCACCCACACCACCGCTAAAAGACTCCTACATAAATATATATAAATCTCTATACAAATGAGAAAGCATGGTACTCCCCCACAAAAACATGGTACCATACATCTAATTACTCTAAACCACTCTATGCATCCTTAAGCAATAGATACTCCACTTCCATCCACAATAATAAAAAAGCTAATAAGATAGCCAACCACTTTCATAGATGTGGACTACTCAACTGCACAATAATCGATAGTAAAATATCACTCTCACTACCCCTATAGTTTACTCTTGTAGGTGCTCCTAAAAATTATCTCAATGCTTAATCAATTGCATCCACACTTATGTCATCCTACAGTGACACTCACTGCCCATTAATCGATAAATGTAAAATTTGATACACATCCTCTAGAGTCAATAATCTCCCCTATCAAAATCCAAAATGTGTATGTATCAGTATTCTACCTCACACATAAGGCAATGATCAAATATATATCCCATTGCACTGTACCAATATCACATATGTATCTCAGTCTAGCTCTATCCATCACAACCCTCTCATCAGTTGATAAAGGTAATAGTCTCAGAGTCTCCATAACCTGGCCTCTATAAAACTCTTCCATCTGCACCTCACCTTAAAAATACTAGAAAATAGTTTATATGTCAGACAATAAACACCTAAGAAATAGTAGAGTAGGAACAACTCAAAAACTAAAAAATTCATCCACAGTGGACACTAATACTATAAAAGGACACTAGCACTGGAACTTGGATAGCAATGTTGAATCTAGGATAGAAGCACTGAACATAGGACAATAGCACTGGAACTAGTCAATTTTTTAAAACTACTTAAAATGGCTCAAAATAGCTAAATATTGGAAAAAATCAAGCCCTACAAACATGTATAGATCAAAGTATTTTCATTACTCAATAGGGAAACTCCCTCGCTAGCTTAAATCTACACAACTAGCTACTCATAGTGAATCACAGTGGGTACTCATCTCCTTGGCTTCCTCTCACCTTACAACTCCAATTTCCAATTACACAATAAATAAATGAATCATGAATTAGTCAAATCCTTTTTATATCAAACCCCTTTCTAAACAAACATCAACATTCTATTTTTCCCATAACTCAAGCTTCATAGCTCCATTTTGAAAATCATTTTATTCCTTAGACTCATAACACTGACACCTTTGCAATAAAGCAGGACTTGCTCTCTTACTATGTTAGTTACCTACTATGACACACACATCTCTACACCTATTTGGTACCCAGATTAGTCCCTATAAATCAAACATCCATTCAAAACATTCAAATAACCCAGCCTATTCATTCAAATTAATCTTTCATCCCATTTAATTTATTTTTACTCCATTTGCCTACTATGACATGATAGCTCCTATATAACTCACAAAACCTAGATTCCAGTTTTTTATCCTAATCAACCAAAGATACCTTTCACTCTTGGTAATTCAATCTCATCAATTCAAATAATGAACCTTCAATTTATTCAAATTACGTGCCAACCACATTTGTATACATCCTGCCACTAGTCATTACTTTTGGCTCAACCTCCTCTATCTTGGATATCATCCCTTTCCCCAAAAGGGGGGCATCATTTATACTATCCCACCTCCCATAGTTTATCCAATATACCTATCTAGTACATCATGGCTCTTACACACCTAACACTCAAACTATCAAGATCCAGCTCAAAATGGTCAAAACATTTAGTGATTTAGACTACATGGGTCACTCAGCATGGTTTTTACACCTTTGATATCTAGATTAACATCACTACATACTCAGCTCAAATTGGTCAAAGATTTCACAAGTGGTTCAGATTCTAGGGGTCACTTAGCATTACTCAGCTTAGATTGGTCAAAGATTTCACAAGTGGTTTAGACTCTAGAGGTCACTTAGCATTACTCAACTCAAATTGGTCAAATTATATAGTGATTCAGACTACATTAGGTCACTCAGCATTATGTAGGATATTTAGAGGGATACAACTTCAGTTTATAGATATATAGATTTCTAGATTATTAGATGCATCACTCACATACCAGATTTAGGGGCATGGCATAGATGTTCATGTCCTTCATCTTCCAAGATTATACAAATTGAGATGGCAGGGCATGCCATTTTCTTCTTACACATTTTACCAAAAATTTTAGTATACAC